>JAQHUG010000262.1:2164957-2184727 GCA_028555095.1 Dicrostonyx torquatus | reverse complement strand
TGTTCCAAACCTACATGGTTTAATGCAGATGTCAGCAAACATAGCTTCCAGGCCACTGGTACAGTAGCATAAATTCATTTCATCCATACAAATAGGCATGGAGGGCCTTTCATAAAGATTAAGGGGTTCTTTGTTTTCGTTTTTGTAATAAATGACCCTAAAGGTACCAAGACAGGAAGAGAATGGGATAATTCTGTCAGTGTGACAGAATCTAGAATTATCTAGAAGACAAGCCTCTGGGCATGCCTGTGGGGGATTGTATAATTTTAATTAACTGCAGAGGGAAAACCTACCTCAACTGTGGACTGCAGCATTCCAAAGGCTGGGGTCCTAGAATAAATACAAAGGAGAACATGATATAAGGTAAATTCCTATTGCTGAAGACATCTTATACTTCATACTCAGGGCCCAGAGGCCCCTGAGCTGGATCAGACCTGAATGCCCGCCCCCTGAGAATTAGCGTCCATGTTGCCAGAAGGCACCACAAAAACTTCTAAAAGACAGAGGCAACCAACAGTCCGACTCAGCTATGTTGCCTATGAACCACAGTCAGCAATGACCAGCATGGCAGGATAACCTACGCGTGCAGTACTAGCATGCCTATCATAGGGGCAGCCACTAGCTCTCTAATTGGACTTACAGCTCTCTGATTAGACTGCCCAACAAGAGGGATAGCATGCATCATACTGGAAAAGCAGTTAATTACCCAGAGCTAGCGAGCTCATGATCATGGAGGAGAACCTATAACCACCACTTAACTAAACAAATATCCCCCATCACTACACTCTGTATTTGTGCTTTCATGCAGATAAATGTTATCTTCACCCTTTGTCAAGGAATCTTCTCTTTTACAGAGACCTTTACAGGAAACCATGTCCAATAAAAATGCAGGGTTGTAGAGCCTAGTAGCTCCAGTAGAAAACAGTTTCCTCACCAATGGTTTAGGGATCATTGTGTATAAGGGGATGGAAAGATTGTAAGAGCCAGAGGCTCTGTCATGTTCTATAAGATTGTGTCTTCCAGGAATATGATACAAGACACCCATAAAATTTCACCGACATGCCTGCCTAAAAATGAACTGAACAAGGACATCAGGAATGAACTTGCTGAAGTGGACAGGTGAAAGCCCAAGAGGCTTCAGCCCTACCCAGAGGACTACAGAAAACTCAGGGATGCTAGGAGCAGGTGAAATAGTCTTCCCCAGGGAAGAGCACACTAACTGGTTACACAATACCAAATGAGCCTTAAAAGTGTACTTGCAAATAGCATATACAGACAGAGAAGTTGAACTTATAGGTTTAGAAGTGTGTATATGTGTGTGTGTTTGTGTGTGTGTAAAACAACAATTAATCAAAAAGAGATGCCATTAATTTAAAAGAGAATGAAGAAGGGCATGGGGTATTTTCTCTCATTTTTGAGAGAGAGAAGCAAAGAGGTAAATGATGCAATTATATTATAATCTCAAAATAAAATAATAATGTTTGGAAAGGAGAGCATTAGTTGAGCATCAGCACCCATGCCTCTGTTTTCTGATCAGGGATGCAATGTGACCAGCTGCCTCAAGTTCCTTCTGCCATGACTGCCCCATCATGGGACCCAAAATAAACCATTTATCAAATTGTTTTTGTCAGGGTATTTTATCAAACCAATAGCAAAACCAGCGTCATACTGTAGTAATACTCTGACTGTCATAGCTTCCTTTGAAAGTAGCTCCTATCTCTTCCCATGTTTCACTGACAAAGCTTAATGTACACACGTGGCTGTGCTTCACATTCCAGTCTGTAAAAACTTGTGAGGGACAATTTTCCAGTCTTTCCCAGGACTTTGGAGAGCTTTACTTGAATGCCTTTCTGCCATCTTTACCCTAGCTATCCATTCTGATATTCTGGATTATTGGCTTTCTTTTGGATGACATGACTTCAGAATATGAAGTTCCATTTAACTTTAATATGCTCTGAATACAACTAGTCAAAGGGGCGATGAATTCCCTGAGTGGCCAGAAATCACTGAGAATAAAGCTATTACTCAAATTTTCTCAAAGACCTGAACTATTATAGCAGAAAGTGTCTATATTTCCTATATATTTCCTGTCAGTCTCATTGTCTCCACCTGTCTCAGAGAAAGCTGTACTCAGACTTTAAAACTTAGGAGGAACTTTAGTGCCAATTTTCATTGGTCCCGAAGTTCCAGTTGTGAAGAATAATAGCACACAGACAAGAGTTTCAAAAAGTTCTCTGAGAAATGAAGTAAGCCACAAAATATATCAACATAAACTAGTTTATGAGAAATAGATGTATTTATCCTTAGAATCTGTATGTTTCCTTCTTTTGTCTAGTTCTGTTAAATGTTATTCATGGATTCTTGGCCAGCATGCCCATGTATTTTCCAGCCACCTCCTCACCACAGGTCATAGTCATCAAAGTCACCTACGGTTTCTTCCACCCTGACTCCAGCTCCAAGAAGGACCTGAGTTAAATTAAGCCAGTAGATGTGTTATGCCTTTTTCTCTGGCCACAGGGCCACTCGGGAGGATGTGAGTCACAATTTTCATCAGTGATTCAGTAGGAAACTCCTGATGGAGGTTTCAGGACAAAGGCTCCCCGTGGTTCTGTAAGAGCCATCCTGACCAATTAGCTCCTCCAGACAGTCTGAAGAGAGTGTGGGAGTTCTGGGAATCTTGTACCTCCCCGCTGCTTCCATGAGTCATCTTGATGGCAGTCCTGAGAGGAGGACAGGGTTGAAGGCCTGCAGAGAGCTCACCTACAGCAAAGCCCCATAGATTATATAAACCATACATTTCCATTTTATTGATTGTTTCATTTGAGTTTTTGTTTTTGTTTTGATTTGTCCAGTTTTGTTTATCATTTGGAACCAATTTTTTTTCCAAAGGGTACCATTATCACACACAAAATGGGCTGTACAAAAGAAGATGATAATTGAATTTGGTACCAGGGAGTGTAGCCAAGAGGCACATGAAGCTTACTTAGATGAGAGGTTAGCTAGCTATGAGAAGGAAAGCCAGATACTTCTGGCATGGGACCCAGGAGACCTAGGTTAGATTCCCAGCTCTGTCAGATCTCTCTGCATAGACAAATTAAACTTTAGGGGAATTTTAACCTACAAAATAAGGGCATTACATTGGTTAGTTTCACAGGTCTTGCGTTAGTTTTTCACTATGTGAGTCTATTGATTGTATAAGGAGTATAATAATTCAAAAGAATCATTCGGAGTAAGGGTAAACATTCACTGAGTATTTGTACATCTGCCCACAGTACCTGCATCAAAACGAGGATTGTACTTGCTGTCGTCACAAGCAAAGTTGAAATAATCCACAACTTCTGTTGGTTGTCATAATGTGTTTTAGAAAGTCTTCCACATACGTAATTTAAATATTAAATGCTGAAACTAGAAGTGGCAGACATCTGTGCTTCACGAGAGCCATGAGTGCTGTGATCCCAAAGAAGAGGAAGAGAATGTAAAATGTAAGGAAAAGCAGTCAAATGAGCTTGACCATTTCTGAACTGTGGAAACAAATGGCAAGGAAGCTGTGGCTGGCAGGGACTTCCAGGAGATATCAGCCTGATGGGGGAGGTATGGGCTCCTGACTTGTTCAGGAAACAATCCATTCTGGCCAGTATAAAGATTAATAGTCACCCTAACCAAGCAGGAGCTCACATTTGTGGGAACTCTGTGTATATGAGGTATGGTGTGTGTGTGTGTGTGTGTGTGTGTGTGTGTGTGTGTGTTCGCGCGCGCGTGTGCTTGCACGTGCAGACTGTACATTCATGTCATGTGTGAGCAATTGAGTGTGGAGTTCAGCAATGAACATCATATGTCATCAATCAAATCAAGCTCCAGGTATCTTTGGAGATAAGACCTAACAGCCTGGAACAAGCCAATTCTGGTAGACTGACCACTGAACCCAAGGAATCTTCCTGTCTCTCCCTCCCCAGAGAGAGACACCTAGATTTTCTATGTAGGTGCTGCGGATAAAAATGAGTGCCCATGTCTGCACAGCAAGCATGGCCAAAGGCCTGGCCTTGATAGCTGGAATACGTTTTCGTAGAAATATGTTAAAATATTTTCTTTCTAATGAAGAAAATAATTCTGGAATATATGAAGGATCATGAGGCCTGATTCCAGATTTATTTCCTCTAAAGGCTAATATGCAATGTTGTCTTAGCTACAGTGGTGGCAGCGGGGAAATGGTGATGGCTATAGGCCCCTGTCAACCGGCTTGCCTATTCTCTCCAAGATCTGCTAAGAGAAGATGCCACAGAGCACCACTGAGATTCTTCCTTACATGTAGTTACAGCCATTCTGGGTGACTATACAGATGAAGCAGAAGCTTAAATAATTTCTTTATATGTTCTTTTCTTCTAAAAGTCTAGTGCAGTCCATGTTACATGGCAAGAAAAGAATGAGGAACAAGGCAATGAAAAGCACTCAGAAAAATCCCTTTTCCTGCTTATCAGCACTATGGAGACCATGGCAAAACAGGAGGATGTACCCTGAAAATGAGCACAGCTGTCCTGTTCGGCTCTTCATTACAACCAAAGAGGGCAGGTCCTTGTCCAAAAGTAACTAAATAAGAAACACTGGGACAAAACCCTAGAATTTTGCTATTACCGTTAAACTCTAAATGAAATGACTTTCTGTAAGGTTCATCTGCTGGTGGAGACTTTCAACCAGGAACTCTGTACCCCAACAGCAAGAGTTGTTCAAAAGGAATGACCTTAGACCTTATTCCAAACAGCTGGGACTAGAACAAAGGCATCAATGTTGTAACACTATTGGATTGTACTATTTTTACATATTTAGGTTTTGTGTGTGTGTGTGTGTGTGTGTGTGTGTGTGTGTACAGGTGTCCATGGAGGCCAGCAGAGTTGCAAGCAGCCATTAGCTGCCAGATGAGGATGCTGAAAACCAAACTCTGGTCCTCTGCAAGAGCAGCAAGTCTCTCAATCATGGAAACAGCCCCAATACATGATCTTAAGATAAGTTGGTGCTCCCAGTTAAACCCTCCATTCTTAACAGTCTAAAATTCTTCCAGTAAAGGCAAGCTTCTAACACATAAGCCTCAGCTGGATTCACTTAACCTGATGCAAAGGCTTACATGCTAGACTGTATTTAGCAATCACTGCAGGAAAGTTACTTTTTGTAGATATTTCATTCATCTCCTTCTATTCCCAAGAGCTAGGTCTCCTCTACTACCCAGGTCCACTTTAAATCCATCTGTTTATAGATGGACTTTCCCATGCTCCCATGATGCTGAGGACAGACCTGGGACAGAAACCATACTTGCTGATTGACCTACACCACCTCCAGCTACTGACACCTAACCTCCAATTAGGCTTAGATGCCTTTTGATAATACCATATTTCTTTAAAGGACCATGGATTAATATTAGAAACATAAGACCATTTTTTACAAAGAACAAGTTTTATAAGGGAAAATGTTAATTTTATGGGAGGTAGAACTCATCTAAATTTAAAATTACTTATCATACAGAAAAATATGCTGGAAGAAAGCAGAGCAAGTGTAAATCATAGCTATCTCTCGGTTGGCATATTATAAGTGAGTTTAATCTTCTAAATCATACTTTCTTTAAACATTTATTTTCTAAAACTTTAAATAATAATAATAAATGAATGCTTTATACAAGAGAACTAATACAAAGTACTGCTGTCTTTAGGTCATTCTCTAATATATGTGATTTACTTGGGAACAAATACTCTATGCTGTTATTCACATATGGAGACTAAAATGTTGATTTCAAAGAAGTAAAGAATTAATAATAGTTACCAAAGCCTTGGAAGAACAAATGGGTAGAGAGACATGGAGAGTGTGGTGAGTGGGCTCAAGGGTAAAGTTGGATGTAGAGTAGCTCTGTATGTTTTGAGGAATAATAGAACAAATATTGTTAATAACAACTACTTAAGTATTTCAACACATATGGCAAAAAAGGATTTTTCATGTTCCTAATGCAAAGAAATGATAAATGTGGAGGTAACTGGTGGCTATGCCACTTATTCTGACCTGAGGTTGCACATTACATACAAACTTTGAGAGTGGTTTTGTGTGTATGAGGGTTTTGTCTGCACATGTGAGAGCCTGGTGTCTATAGAAGCCAAGAGACTTCACCAGATCTCCCAGACTTGGATTATGGAGGGTTGTAAGAAACAATATGGTGACTGGGAACTGAACATAGAACCTTTGCAAGTGCTCTAAGTTCACTTAAGTTCTGAGCCATCTCTATGTCCCCTACATACAGGCTTTGAAATGCCATATTACACCTTTCAAATACAGGTGATTATTGTGGGTATATTAAAAACAAAATGTATACTTTCAAATCCTAATTTTAAATCTTTCCTTAATAACTCTAATCTTCACAGACCCTACAGTTTCTTGGTTATGTATTACATATTTTACTCCCCAAGATATCATTGTTTGGACTGGAGAGATGATTTCATGGATAAGAGTGCTTACTGAGCAAGCAAGAATATCTAAGTTTAAGTGCCCAGATCCCACATTAAAGGCTACACATGACCAACACACCTGTAACCCTAGTGCCATAGATGTGGAAGCTAAACTAGGTTCAGGTTCAATGAGAGACTGTGTTTAGAGAGCATAACGTAGAGAATGATTATCCTCTTCTGGCCTCTGTGCCTGTACTCTGGTGCACATGTACATACACACAAATACACACACTCTCTCTCTCTCTCACACACACACACACACACACACACACACCTCTTATTCACCTGTCTAAGGCACCACTCTTTTTTTCTATAGCAAAGTATCAACTACACCTATCAAAACAATAGCTTTCCAAGTCCTGTGCATTCTGAATACTATTGTCAGTCTACATCTAGGACAGATTGGACTAAGATTTCCTGTTCCTACTAAGTCTGCAGATACCAAGTTTTCTTGGATAAATCACATTCACACATGCTGCTGTGTACTTGAAACCTTCTCCAGGCTACTAAAATCACCAGACATAAAGAGAAAGCTAAGTAAATGGTCCATAAATGCTATTATTTAAATAACAATGACAACAATTTAAAAATATCTGTTCAGTTCAGCATATTTTCTGAATTTTTCAACCCCTATCAATTGAACCAACATATATGGAAGACTGGTTGTAGATAATTAGCTGATTGAGTGTTTACCCACTGGTCATTTATGCTCCCCAAATAATATACAAGAGAGAAGGCTGAAGGTGTGGCTCAAAGGCAAAGAGCTTACCTAGCATGAGCAAGCTCTGGCTTTAATGTTCAGAACCAAAATACATTTGAGGAGTAATTACCAATTATGTTTTTTACAATAAAAACAAAATGGATTTCTCTAGTCTTGTTATTTCTTCTAAAATTATAGGAGTAACTAGTCTTGTGATTGCACAAAATTGATTCCATCAACATTTCATCATGAGGGCTCATGAGGCTCCACCACTCCCAACTTGACAGTTAATTACCATTAAAGGACAGGTGTCACTTTCTTCAGTGATGTAGCCACAGATAAGTTGTTCTTGCTCAAATGAATAACACACCCTTGCTAAGGTAACAAACGAGTTATACTCAGTGGGCCACACACAAAAAGAAGACATGGAAGTAAGAGAGAGGGAGACTTATTGAGAAGCAGGTGCTGATGAGAGTGGGAAAAGTGTTGAGGGAGCAGAAGGAGTAAAAGTTAGTGAAATCCATGATATCGATGCATGAAATTGTCAGCATTTTTAAAGTGGAGACAAAAGAATTTATACTATATCTCACTTTCAAAAGACAGCAGGCATGTGGAATTTCAAAATGACATCTGATTTAAAGAATATTCATGATAATTCTCCCAATGATATGAAATTCTGATGTCAGCTGTGTTGGGTGTATCTGTGTCTCGATAACAAGGGATTATCACATCTGTCAACCTTCCTTCCAAATGTGGAACCCATCAGAGCAGTGCCAGCCTGTTCTTGTCAACAATGCTCCCATTCATATAAGAGGGAACACCACATGCAAACTACATCCGCATCTTATAAAGATTTATTCATTCTATTTTTGTGTATATGTGTGTGTGCCTGGGCGAGTTTCTAGATACAATGTGCGTACATTTCCCATTTTGGCAAGAGGAGGGTGGTTGTGAGCCAACAATGTGGGTCCTGGGACCAGAACCCCAGGCACCTGGAATAGCAGGATATACTCTTAACTGCCGAGTCAGTTCTCTAGCTCCTTTACCCTCTTCTTGAGAGAACCCATTAACTTCACCTGTGAGATATCTATTTCCTTGTACAAGTCTTTGTTCCAAGACACAAGAATCCAGAGATCTCAGCAAATGTCCTCTGAACTGTGATCCCTGCCTATAGCACTACCTTGTTCAAAGATTTGATAATAATTTGTCTTAGATGCTATGGAGAGACATCATGGCCAAGTTAACCCTTATAAACAAAAGCATTTAATTTGGGAGCTCACTTAACAGTTTTAGAGGGTGAGTTCATGATCATCAGTGCAGGAAGCAGACAAGCATAGTGCTGGGGCAGTGGCTGAGAGCTTTGCATCATGATCCACAAGCAGCAGGCAAAAGAAGAAAGACTGGCCATGGCATGGGATTTGAAATCTCAAAATTCATCCCCAGTGACACAACTACTCCAACAAGGCCACACCTCCCAATCCTCAAACAGTTTGACTCCCAAGTGACTAAGCATTCAACTATATGAACCTATAGGGAGCATTCTTTTTCAGATCACCACAGCTGCTTAGTAAGAGCCTTATCCTTTCCCTAAAGGAGTGTTAGCCCTGAAAGTTTGAGACAGCTTGCATCATAATTACTCCATGTCTCCATCCTACTGGGCCCTACAGCTCAGTGCCCTGCAGATCACAATGCTTTTATTTTCTCCATCTTCCAGTTACCAAAGAAGACACTACTGTTAAAACATTGATTCTTCCTAACACTCACTCTTGTGCCTCTAGGCATAAAGTAGTGCCTGTATTGTACCATATTTGGAAACTTCATTGACTAGTGACCACTGCCAGTTCCCTTCTAGATTCTTACATTTTTGAGACAAGATCTCTCTACACAGAACTGTAAGGAGTCCTATAATTTACTATGTAGACCATGCTGTCCTTGAACTCAAAGATATTCTCCTGCCTGTGTCTCCTGAGTGATGGGATTAAGGCATGTGACACCTCACCTGGCTATCTAATATTTCTAGCTCATTTAAATTAATATTACAAGGCTTTCCCTGTGTAAATGTGAACAAACCAGATAGGGCACCAACAACACACCCAAAATCTGAGTCCATTAAAATAAGCTGAAGAACCAATGAATTGATTGGAGTTTCTTACCAGAGCATGTATGAATCCATAGCAACTACATTACCAAGAAATCTAGCCAGCATAAGTCAACACGCTAGAAAGCTCCTAATCTAACCTCCAGGCGGTTTCAGGGGAAAGCCTCCTAACCCATAGCACACACTGAGGAGAGACCTTGTAAACTTCCCTTGCTTCCTAAATCTTGTGTATTTCTTTATCATTATGAATCTGATGAGCTTCCCTCCTCCCTCCCTCTTCTTTTCCTCCTCCCAAAAGTGAGTGCTATTTTGGCTCAGAAGCAACACACACACACACACACACACACACACACACACACACACGAAAAAAACACATTGTCTCAGATGGAAGAGTTACCCCCACTGGCTTGAGACAACTGCTATGTAAACAATACCAAATATGGAGATGCATTTGCCAATCTAGTTCATCTTGTACCACTTTGTCCCTTCTATTTGGAGACTTGAAAACTATACCCCATTATCAATACCGTTACCAGAAAATTAGTTATTTCTTCACCAAACAAAGGTTTGTGTCTTTCTTCTTCCTATGACCAGCAACTTATGTAACTTCTGAGTTACAGAGACTTTTATAAAACAGATAAATAAGAATGGTGTGCCCTTCCTTTGTCAAAAACAATAGCTGCCACCAGCCACAGGCTGAATCTTGATCGTGAAGACATCTTCTTGGTGATGAAGATGGTGTATCAGTCACTGTTCTCTGGCTGTGATAGGATATCATGAACATGACAACTCTTACAAAAGGAAGCATTTAATGAAGGACTTGCTTGCAACTTGGTCCATTGTCATTATGATGGAAAACATGGCAGAAGACAAGGCAGGCATGGTGTTGGAAAAGTAGTTGAGAGCTAAATCCAGATCCACAGGGAGCAGGAAGAGCCTGATTAGGGCTTTCCAAACCTCAAAGGCCACACTGAATGACATACTTCCTCCAACAAGGCTTCATCTACTCCAACAGAACCACACCTGCTAATCCTCCTAATGCTTTCAAATAGTACCACTGCTTGCTGACTACACATTCAAATATATGTGCATGCGCAGGGAATTCTTATTCAAATTCACAGATGACTATAGGATGTGGAGAGATTGTTACCAAAGAGTAAAGGCCTTGACTAGTGAAACTGGGAGAGGCATGATGAACCTCAGAAAACGGGCATCATTTTATACTAATTCCTGACTAAACCCCCCCCCAAAAAAAAGGAGTGGGAGAAGATTCTATATCCCTGTGTCCTTTATTTAGTCCAGCTCACTTTGATTATAGTTGAATTGGGTCACTACAGCATTGAGTTGCTGCCTCACTAATACTTATTAGCAGCTAACGGGGAGTTATTTTTAACTTCGGCTCGTCTCAGGAATTTCTCATTCATACCAGGCTTTGCAAAATGCAATTCCGGGGAAAAAACTGCAGATGCTGAGGGATGGGCAAATGTTAGCTAATGAAGAAAGCTGCTCTTAAATTCTCTCTCATTACCAACTGGACTCTTTTTCAACCATCTAAAGAAATCTCTACCACTATTGAAACTAACCACAAATGCAAAAGTACTTCATTACAGATCATTTTTTCAAATTTTTCCTAATAAGAAAATTAATTTAAACAAATGCTTGTTGAAATGGTGTTAAAGAAAATTATAAAGAAAAGCCACCTTTTACATTTACTCCAAAGTCAATGCACATCAGGATAGAGCAAAGTCGGTGTGACCCTGTTTCCTCTGAAACGCTGGCTCTCATCATAAGCAAAATGCCAAGTGTAAATGTAAGCATTCTCTCCATCTTAGAATGATTCCAGGAAATTAAACCAATCATCTGCAGCCAAATCAGCTTAAACAGCACCACTTGCCTTACAAAAAATACAAATTTATAAGAACCAATCCTGAGAAAGGTCAAAAAACACTTCCTCCTTTATGCTGTAGAAACTGTGCTGTTACTACTGTGAACTGAATGCCATATCACTGTGAAGGATGTGTATGTGTGTACGTGTTTATGTGTGCATCTGTATGTGTCTATGTGTGCATATGTATGTGTCTATGTGTGCATATGTGTTGATAAATATTGTGTTCATGTGTCTGCATGTGCCTGTATGTATGTGCATGTGTGTATGTTAGCTAAAGGTCAACTTAGAGTGTCTTCCTTAGTTGCTTTCTCTTACTTTTGGGGACAATCTTCTCAGCAAACTTGGAGCTCACCAATTTGGCAAGACTAGCTAGTCAATGAGCTACAATGATCCTCCCATCTCTGCCTCTTCAGCATGAGAATTACAGGCATATGCCACCACATCTGGCTTTTATGTGGATGGTAAGAATCTGAAGTCAGGTCCCCTTGCTTGCATCAAAAGTACTTTATGGACTGTGCCATCTCCTCAGCCCTCAGATGTCAATTTAATGTCTTTCATTTGGCTGACTTGTTCTTTTGTCCACACAATCAATCTACATATTTTTATCAGTTTGGTCTGATTTTATTTGTGACAATTTGAGCAACATGTGTTTTATTACAGCAGGATAATTACCTGTGATTATAAACTGGGATGTAAATCACATGAATAACTTGGTAATGATTGTAATACTACACTTGAATTCAATCCAACTGATTCTTGCCCAGTATATTTCTCCAGGATCATGATAAAAATTGATAGATGGGTATCCATTGAGCACTCCTGTGAGTATAGCAATGGACTTGATATAGTCAGAGAAAGACAAATGTCAGGCAAGTAGATATATATGAATGAAAAGAACAGGGTGACTTGGCTTAGAGATGCAACAGGACTTTTGTAAATGTGAGGAAATGAATAAGGCCAGTTTCATAAAGATGATTTTGATATACAGCTTCTAGCCTTTAACAAGTTTGGGGGCACGCACAAAGAAACTGGACCCTACAATAATAACAATGTGACCTGAGTCAAAGAAGCGCCTTTGTGTGAAATGATATACCTGCTGCATAAACCATTTATACTCTAGTCAAATTTCAACAGCACATTTACAAAAGTAGATCATATAGTTCAAAATCAACATTCACTACATCCTGAAGTATCCATTCTGCCCAACTTATGTTTACTGACCTCGATGCAGAAAAAAATCCAAATGTCACAAACACCCAAATCAAAATGGCAAAAAAAGAAACATGGGCACCCTTGTAAAGAAGGATGCATTTGTTTCCCCAGAGTGCATCAGGCTCAATATCCTGAACATAGTCAATTAATCCATTACTTTAATAAGTTAAGCAGAAAAGTTCAGTATATCCCTCAGTTTCCGGAGCTTCAAAAATTACAAAATAAAGGTACATCTTTGATATGCTAAGTAACAACAGAACGCAAAAAAGCAATTCAAGGCGTATTTAATGGCAACAGACCTGACTTTCCCTTTTGAAGCCAAAAAGAAGCTCAGAAGTTGACCTAAATGCAGCAGTAGAATGCAGTAATGTCCTAGAACTTAAGTAGAGTGTGTGCCTGTGTGCACAACACTCTGGATTCCATCCTAAGCTGGCATAAATCAGGAAGGTGGTGCACACCTACAAGCCCAGCACCTCAGAGACAGAAAATCTGATGCTTATAGGCCCTCCTCTGTTATAGAGTGAGTTCAAGGCCAGTCTGGACTGCATGAGATCCTATCTCAAAATCAATACGTATATTTTTTATATTTGTTTAATTAAGTACAGAATTACCAAGTTTGTTACCAAGCATCTGTCATCATCAAGAGTGGGGTCCCAAGACCAAGATAAGATCAGATATAAATAACCTAGTGATGTTGATTGACTAAAGGTAAAAGTAGCAGTGTTTTAAATCTGTCGTCTACCTTAAGGACTCATTCACCAATCACAGAACAAATTCTGGAATCAGTAAGTATTGTGAGGTAGGTATCTGCTCATAAAATAAAGATGGACAAATCAGAAAAAATCAGGTGCACATAAATCAGCAATTTTAAGTTCTGTCCAATGTAGTTTCCAGTAAAAATCAATATGCTTTAAGAGAAAAAATAGCCATTATTTGCAGCTGTGACAAATGAAGGCTGTGCCTTGTGTGTTTCAAGGGTGCAGCCTGGGTATATACAAATGTAAGCCGTGTCTAAACATGCTTTTTAAATGGCATCTCATCACTTACATCTGATATATACACATATGTGTGTGTGCAAGATTTGGTGCATCAGCATAATCTAGAAACCACAATGTAATAAAGCATACCTTTGCTTTTCCTGAGACTGGTTTAATTCACTTAATATGATTTAGGGCAAATATTCATAATGTAGTCTTGTCAGAATTATTTCTTTTCATTCCATAGAATTCCATCCCCCTGACCTACCTGCTCTCCTTCTTGAAGAATGTTTTATTTTGCTTTGCTTGTTCAAGACAGGTTTCTCTGTGTAGCTCTGGCTGTCCTGGAACTCACTCTGTAAACCAAACTGTCCTCAAATTCAGAAATCCTCCTGTCTCTGCCTCCTGAGTGCTGACTAAAGGTGTGACACCTGTTCAGCCCTCTGTATCCCCATCCTGAGAAGACATCTGGATGCATGGAAGATGGATGCACTGGGCCTTCCTACGCAGGGAGCATGCTGGAGACAGTTTGCTCTTCCACAGATATTGATGGCCCTGTGTTGTTTGATGTTTGCTCTGGTCTTTCACGGTCCATACTAGAACCTACTTGCACAGCTAGTCTCTCCTACCTCTCTCTTTACAGTGTCTCTCATTATGCTTTGTAATCTTCATGGCACACCCTCAGAGACACATAAATATGCCTCTTTCATCTTCCACAGTGAATGTCCAAACAAGCCTAGGAGGCTCTCCTTGCAATTTTATAAAGCTAGATGCTTGAAGCAACAGAAAGACTGAACCTGGGTTTATCAAACATCTCCCTGTGAAGAAAAGCTTTCTCTCAGTAGAGAAGTGTGCAATGGCTACCCTCCGGAACTCTAATGTGGCCGATCTGACTCCATAGAGGCTGATACCAATACAAAATAACTTGGGTATGTGCACATCTGTGTCAATCCTGTAACACCTAATGGAAAGGCAGTCAAGGCTGGCTCAGCCAGACATCTGTTTTCTGTGAGGTCTTATCTAATACCTACCTCCTCCCAGTTAAAACATTTACTTTAATTTTTCTAGTATTAATAAAACTCGGGAGTCAGAGATTGAGATTAAAAACCTGATAAACCCAAAGAACATCAGAGGAAAGACTGGCCGACCCTACTCTCCATGTTTCCCCACTCTAAAACCCTCGAATGTTTTCTAAACCACTCCTTCTTCCTCTTTGTGTCTCTTTATCTTTGTGTCTGCCAGAAAATTTTATGACCCTTCCAGCCAGATGAACACGAACTCGGCCCTCTGAACCAAGGTTCATCCATTGGTGATCTCAGAGCGACAACACAAACAAACCTCCCACAACACCCAGCCATTCATCTTGCAACATTCTTTAATAGGAAACCCAGCTTTATCTCCATTTTCACATCCAGTCAATATTACTGCCTTATAATTTTGTCTGTTCTTTGAATTCACTTTTGAACAAGTTTTAGCATCTTCTTAATTCCTTCAGTGTGTAGCATATATGTAGGTGTTTGGGTGTCAGAGGGAAATGTCTATGAATGTGTGTGCACATGAGTGTGGAGTGCAGAAGGTGATGCCTGTTGTCTTCCTTGGTTGTTCTGTACCCGATTCCTTGAGACAGTCTCTTTCTCAGTCTGGGATAGGATGCTTGGCCAGCAACTTCAGGAATCCTCCTGACTCTGCCCTCCCCCTAGCCCTAGGGTTATCCATGCATGCCACCATATCTGTCTATTGTAGTAGGGCTCTGAACTCAGGTCCCCATGCTTGAACAGCAGTTACTTTCCAAACTAAGTCATCCCCCAGCTGCTCTGCTCATTTTTATCTTTATACTGTAGTGATTTTACAATGATACTTTGAAAATTTTCATTCAATGCCATTTCAATATCATTTGCCATTCTCCCTTGTCCTCTCAGAGACAGGGCCACCAGCACTGCTGAATGCTCTGACAGCTGAATTCATCCTGCAGGGGAGATCTGTAAGACTATGTGTATAATCCTGACCTCAAACATCTGCAGAGGGTTTATGGAGACAATTCTCCCCTGAATTCAGAGTTAATACTAACTATGGTAAATAATATACCCAATGGTTGGACTTGGTTTATCTTAACAGATTTCAGTCTCTAGCAGATAAAAGAATCTGCAGGGAGCAGGGTCCACAGGGCAGACCTCAAAATAAATATTTTGACCAACAGGAGCTAGATGGCAAAAATTCCATGTCAGTGGCAATATGATGGATTAAATTATGCAATCAAGAGCACATTGGCTCCTCAATGCTGAGAGCTGTTGATGTCCTCAAGGCAATTGCTCCTTCCATGGCAGCACAGCACATTGTAAAAAGACTAGTATTTATTGTCCAAAAGAAGGTATCAGAATTTCTGTCCAACAGAATTTCTGTCCAACAATCTGTCAAGACAGAGCTTCCTTATCAAAGAGAACTCTGCCATGTACTGAGCCATGGTCACCAACAGAGAGACCCTGAAGTAATAAGTTAATCCTTTCTAATCAGCTTAGAAAACTTAGTTCTACTTTGTCCATTGGAAAAAATGGGTAGTAAGATATAAATCTGCCTGCTGTAAAGTACTCTTTGCCTTCAGATTTCCTGAACCAAATGCTAGATCTAAGTGGGTACCAAAAGCCCCAACATCTGATGGATTTATGTTGGGAAGATGCAAGGATCTATCATGTAAAGAACAGTGGACAGTGTATGTGGACACATCATCAAGTCACTAAGGACTTAAATGTGACACTGGAGTTTTGTTGAGTGGAAGTAGAAGTGAGAGTTAGTCTTCACTGAACTTCTTTGGGAGTAGCTTAGAGCCCTACAAACCTGAGAAAGGATTCAAAGGCATTGTCAACATGTAGCTGGGAAGGGTGCCACAGTAGCATATGTTAGGGACTGTTTGGAATGACAAACACTCAACAGGTCCTAGCAGAACAGTGACAAAAAAAGTAAATGCTTACAGGTTGGCAACCTGAAGACTGCTGCAGACTCATAGGTAGAGATAAATCCTTAGAACCACACACCTGACAGGGACAAATAACCAGAGTTTATAAGGAACATAGATAATTCAAGAGAAAAATAATTCAATTAAAATGGGAAATGCACCTAAATAGACATTTCTCAAAGAGAGACTGACAAGCAGCAAATGAGTTCCGAAAAGCATCTTCAACACCAATCATCATGAGGAAATTATCACCCAAACCCACACTGAGCTATCACTCCCTCTAGTTAGAATAGATATTATCAAACATAAAAACAACAAAACAAACAAAGAACTTAACAAGGAGGAGAAGCAGACCTTAGACGGGTCTGATGGGAACTGGTTTGAACTATGTCCTCTTTAACTTCTGTTTTCCTCATTTTAAAATTTGACTCCATGTTTTTTTATAAATTTTTAAATTTATATGTTTATGTATGTGTTTGAGTATGAGCAGGTGCCCATGGAAGCTAGAGAGCATTAAGGAGCCTCTGGAGAGCTAGTGTTGCATGAGGTTGTGAGCTATCTGATGTGGGTGCTGGGAACTGAGCTGAGAGGGTGTCGTTGTTTGAAAGAAAATGACCCCCAAGGCAGTGACACTATTAGGAGGTCTGGCCATGTTAGAGTACATGTGGTGTTGTTGGAGGAAGTGTATTACTGTGGAGGCAGGCTTTGAAGTCTCATACATGCCCAAGCCATGCCCAATAAGACAAACTACTTCCTATTATCTGTAAAATGTAGGTCACTCAGCTACTTCCCCAGCACCATGTCTGCCTACAGGCCACCATGGTGCACCATAATGATAATGGACTGAACCTCAGAAACAATAAGCCACACCATTGCTCATTATTACAAAATAGAGTTGAGGAAATGACTCAGGGGTAATAGTGTTTGCTGTGTGAGCATGAGGACCCAAGTTCAGATCCCCAGCATGCACATAAACACCTAGGCATGTCACAGGCACACTTGTGAGCATGGTGCCATGAGGTATGTATTAAGAGGACCAGTGAAGCTTGCTGCCCACAAGTCTCACTCCAGGCCCTGACTCAGGGGCATAAGGGAAGAGTGACAGAGTAGGACGTTTCACATCATTCTCTGAACTCAACATACAAGCCTGTGTGTATATATACCTGCACATGCATGCTTATACATCCCATCCATGATCCCTGTACACACACACACACACGCACACACACACGCATGCATACACACACACACACACACACTTTCAGAAAATAGAGTTTGTTTGGTTCTGTGCTGAACTGAGACAGGTTTCAATCTTAGTTCATTGTAAATCTTCTAGGTTCGGGTCTGGTGACATGTCTCAGTTGCTGATGGCACTTGCTACCAAGTCTAATAACCTGAGTTAGACACCTAGGACCTATTTGGGGAAAGGATATAATATTTTACCAAAAAGCTGTCCTCTGATCTCCACAAATATGTCATGGCATGTATACCCCCAAACACAAAACAAACACACACACACACACATATATATATATATATATATATATTCTAGGCTCAGATGAAGGGACAGGAAACAGTTGTGCCTAGGTGGGCTCCAGAGGACCAGGATTGATTTTTGTAACTCATGAAGCCTTTGGTATAAGTTCAGCTCAAAGAAAATTGAAGCAACAATTACCTCTCTGTTGACAAGTTCTTCTCCAGGTTTCTTGTGGGAGAATCAGCCCTGCTGGGACAACCCCCCATGTCCACCTAGAGCCATGGTTCTCAACCTTTCTCACTCTGCAACCCTTTAATATAGTTCCTCATGTTGTGGTAACCCCCAACCATAAACTTGTTTTGTTGCTACTTCCTAACTGTAATTTTGCCACTGTTATGAATCCTAATATAAATATCTGATATACAGGATATTTAGTATTTGACCTCCAAAGGGATCACGACCTATAGTTTGAGGAGCTCTGATCTAAAAAATGGCATACCTTCATCGTAGTGTTAGGTCTTCACCTGAAGGAGGGTTCATCTGTATTTCTGTGCTTTGATTGGTTAAATAAAAAAGCTGCCTGGGCCATTTGATAGGGCAGGACTTAGATAGGCGGGGAAAAGAAAAGAGGACGCTGGGAAGACTGGGTCAGAGCCAGTCGCCATGAAGCTCCCACTGCAGAAGGAAGTATCGTAGATCCATCCGGTAAGTCGCCCACCTCGTGGTGACATACAGACTTTTATAATGGGTTAGTTTAGATGTGAGAGGTAGCCAAGAAAAGGCTAGAGATAATGGGCAAGGCAGTATTTTAATTAATACAGTTCTCCTGTGGTTATTTTGGGCATAAGCAAGCAACCAGCCACTGAGCGGGCCAGCGGCTGGGGGCTGGGAGCCAGGCGCTGGGAACACAACACACACCTCTCCCCTAATTACAACATTCACCCCTCTGCTGTCTCTATAATGAACTATGGCAAAGTCAGCTAGTGGACCACTGTCCAATGTGCTATTATTCATTTGCTCCACTGAACATTTCTCATAATGTGCTATGAAAAATCATATCATGGGCATTCCCAGAAGGTGAATATGTCATTGATATTATATGTGCCATGACAAAAAAAATGTTGAAAAGCTCAAGCACATCCAACAGTTTGAACACAGGGCAATAAGGACAAGCCAAAGGCAATGAAGGGAAGTCACACAGTGGGGAACTGGAGTACTTTTCCATGGTCTTTGGGGCTGAATCTAGAGACCCTCTTCTTTACCCCATCCATTCAATATGTGCTGTAAGAAAGAATAACAAGAACTCAAGGTAAGGAACAAGAGGAAAGAAAACACTTATCACAGCAAAATATCACATAGTAAAATCACTTTGTTGTATTAAGCCAATCCCTGAGCCATAAAAGTGGGTGCTGGTGAGAGCGGAAGGCAGTATCAAACTGTGTTGTTGGAGTAGAGATGAAATTGTCAGAGCCTTAATTTTGTCTATTAAATGAGAAGGAATTGTTTCTTGAAAGACTTTATCAAAGTTTATAGGAATGTTAAAACATCTGAAGAAGGGCTGGAGAGATGATCAGTAGTTGAGAGCACTTGATGTTCTTCTAGGAGACCAAGAACCCATGTGAAGCAGCCCACAACCACCAATAACTACAATTCTAAGGGATCCATTGCCCTATACTGGCCTCTACTGGCACTGCACTCATATCCATATATTCACACACACACACACACACACACACACACATAAATAAATAAAAGTACATCATTTTTAAAATCTGAAAGAATGCAAGCATAAAGAGAATGATCAGTAAATAAATATTCAGTTATTTTGTAAATGCCTCTAAACCCCTGAGCTAGGGCCGAAAATACAGTGGTGAGGAAAGCCAAAATCACTTAAAGCTTGTGGTTTAGTGGAGGAAACAGATGTTGTAATAAGGTGCAGGCTGTGTCCCCGCCAAGGAGTGGGGCCATTTGTTCCCTATGCCTGGCTCC
>JAQHUG010000262.1:2102257-2143632 GCA_028555095.1 Dicrostonyx torquatus | reverse complement strand
AGACCACGTCCAAAGTGGGTCCACATCTTAGAGGCTGTTGACTGAAGGAGTTCCCACAACAACTGGGAATAGCCTCAGAGAGTGAAGATGGAAGTTATAAGATAATCCCATACTAGCTCAGAATTGAGTATAATAAAGGGTTATTTATTTAGGGGCAGACTCACAGATCACAGTTCTCTGCATGAACAGGGAGCAGAAATTGAATCCAGAAGCTGGGAGAGAGTGCACCATTACATCAGCATTTATAGTATAAGACTCCACACCCAAGTAGACTGGTATCTTAAAGGCTGAAGGAGTTCCTACAGCAGGAGAGCTTAAAGCCTTCCTATAACTCCCAGTTTGCTTCCTAATTGTTGCTCAAGATGTTAGTTCTCAGCTTGCTGTGCCAGCTGCCAAGCCTGTTCCCTACATTCCACCATCACAGATTCTAGTGCTATAGAACTATAAACCCAAACATAACCATTCTTCGATAAATTGCCCTGTTCGTGGTGTTTTATCACAGCAACAGAAAGATAACTAACCTAAATAGCAAGTGTTTATACCTACTGAGTCATCTCTCCAGTTTCATTGTTGTTGTTTTTAATCAAGATTATTTCATGCTTTGTATGTTTTTCTCTACCTCAATCCCTCACTCCATTTGCACACATGTCATAACATGTGCTGTCTAATGATCTTGTTACAATGAGGTAGCAACCATTTACTGCATCCTCTAGGCAGATGCCCATGACTTCCTGTATCCATGATACAGAAAATCTTCATGTCTTCTTATTCTCATTCCTTTCCACTTTTACAAGAAAGGCACCCCAAGATAGAACACTTTTACCACTGTATTCTCAACCTAAATCTCAGCTAAAGACACAAATGGACTAAATAATGTCAAAAAATGCTACTCAATTTTCTTTCTGCCATATGTAGTAGGCTAAGTATTTCTTAAATCTCATTTTGTTGTATTTTTAAAATTAATCACACACTGTAGATTTATAATACATATTTTATTGGTAAGAAGACTATGTTTTGTAAAAATAAGTAACTTGCCTGGGGTCAGAAAGTGAAACAAAGGTGGAGCCAGGACCTAGAACCTAGACTGCTTCCCTCTGAAATTATTTCCCTAAATGCTGAGCACTGCAATGCTCCTGATAGCTCCATCAGGGCAGAGAGTGAGGAGAGAGAGAATTTGGATTGACTAATTGGCCTTAGCAAGTATAGTGTGGCAAAGCAGAAGATGTCACTAGAAATATTAGGTGACAAGTAACATAGCTTTAGGGCCTGCAAAGATGGCCCAGTACAGAGGATCTGTCTGGATTTGATTTCCAGAATACACATAGGTGCTTACAACCATCTATAACTGCAGTTCTAGGGAGTTTCATGCACTCTTCTGGCTTCTGTGGGCACTGTGGCACGATATTGTGCACAGACATCCATGCAGGCAAAACACTCATACACAAATATAAAAATAAATAAAATCATTTTTAAGAAAGGAAATGACTTCTGTCTTATTTGTACTTTCTCAGTCACTGGCTTGCCATACCATGAGCTCACTAGGGAACCACCCATGTGGCAAGGAACTAAAAGAGACTATCAGCCAACTGTCAGTAAGGAATTGAGGCTTTCTGTCCAACAGTCCATGCAAACTAGATCTTACCAACAATCATATGGGTGTACTTGAAATAGATCCTTCCTCAATGGAGCCTTCAGATGAGACTATATTCCCAGCTTGTATGTCACTAAAACCCAAACAGCACTTTAACCAGAAACACTCTAGATTCCAGACACAGAAGCTGTGAGATCACAAACATTACTCTTTTAAGTCACAAAGTTTAGAGGTGATTGTTTATATAAAACAGTTGATATGAAATGTCCTTCTGTGTATGTGCTATTCTTATTGGTTGATGAATAAAACTGTTTGGGCCAATGGCTTAGCATAATAAAGCCAAATAGAAATTCAGAACAGCAATAGAGAGTAGGCAGAATCAGGGAGATGCCATGTAGCTGCCAAGGAGAAAGACACCATTGCATGAACCTTTCCAGTAAGCCACAGCCTTATGGTGATACACAGATTAATAGATATGTGTTGCAAGGAGAAAGGTTCGCTTGTTCATCCCGGATGCCTATCTAGCTTAGCCCCGAAATAACCACACAGAAACTGTGTTCATTAAATCACTGCTTGGCCTATTAGCTCTAACATCTTATTGGCTAACTCTTACACCCTAGTTTAGCCCATTTCTATTAATCTATGTATAGCCACATGGCATTTGCTTATTAGGAAATACTTTAACCAGCGATTGTATCAGGCAGAGGATCCATGGCTTCTCTGACTCTGCTTTCTTCCTCCCAGCATTCAGTTCTGTTTTCCATGCCTACGTTCTGCCCTATCAAAAGGCCAAGGCAGTTTCTATTTATTAAACAATGAAAGCAACACAAAAGCATAAGGACCTCCTACACCAGAAATGGGTTAGTTTATGATGTGAAAGTTAATTAATAAGAAGCCTGAGCTAATAGGCCAAACAGTGTTATAATTGATATAGTTTTTATGTGATTAATTGGGTCTGGGTAGTCAGAAAACAAACAAACAATCTCCTTCTACAAACAGATAATTAACAAACATTGCAGAAGTATGAGAAAATGAAAATATTCCTATGCAGGTGGTAGAAAAATAAAAATTTGCAGTCATCCAGAGAGTAAAGTACTCATGTACAGTACTTTCTTCATCTAACCCAGCAACAATAACCACAGCCTGAAGCTCTGCCCTAAAATTCTCACAGGCGTCTCAAGAGGCTGTGAAGATGGATGTCAACAAAGATGGATATAATTTTGAAAACAAGAACCTGGACACAACTTAGATGTCCATGATCCAGTTAACAGGTCAGTGAAACATGATGCCTGAGTACTTTCTGGTCCTAGGCAGTTCTCTGCAACAGTTCTGAGAGACAACACAGCAAAGTGGGTAGACACTTCCAATGAATATTGCTAGAGAAACCAGGGGTGGTGGCATGTGTCTCTAATCCCAGCCCTTGGGTCCAGAGACAGGAGAATCAGAAGTTCAAAGTCATCCTTGGCCAAGTGGAAAATTTAAGGTTCTTGGGACACATAAAACCCTGTCCCCCCCAAAAAAAAAGAGTATCAGTGGGCATAGTAAAATTATATCATGAACGTATAGCATAGTAATATTCAAGAAAGATACAAGTATTTATTAAATAATTATTAAATAATTTATTTTCAAAACTTTATATATCTGGGTATACAGAGCAACACATTAACCTTTGTAGAGCAGTGAGGGTGGGGATTTTGAAATGAGACTGTAAACTGAACTAATAAATTGCAGTAACATGCCATCAAATTGGGAGAATTCAAGTTTGCTCTTCACACATCAAGGGACAAGTAAAGCAACATTGTGACTCCCTTTGTTCAGATCCTTTTTTCCAAGATCCCACATTATGACTTCCCTCCCAGCCAGTTGATAAAAGGCAGGGTTCACTGGAGTCAGGGGTATCTTTTCTTTGCTTTCCTTTGTTCTAAAGTTTCATTCACTGGGAAATGAAAAGCTAGCCTGATGTCAAGCTGCCCAAAGTCCCATCTAGACCAAGTGACCTTTGGGGGGGCTGAAGAAATTCTGGCAAGAGCTACAGATGAGAATAAACTGTGATGAATTTGGAAATGTGGCAGGATTGTTCATCCTCTAAATGGGAATGTGGAAACACCATATTTATCAAGTGGTACAACGTAGTTCCACGGTCAACTCAGATCAACAAACATTTATTAAATAACCATCAATTTTTACCCTCAAAAACTTAAGAAAGTGAGAAATAAATACAAATCTACCCTATCTACAAATCTATCTCTACCCTACAATAACTTTGCAGCTGAAGCAAGAAGCAGGAAGTACCAACACAAACAGAGAAACTAGGTGAAAGAATTAAATAGATAATGAGTTGCAAAACATCTTGAAATGAGAAATCAAATTTTATCCCGTGGAAAAAGACCCCAGGCTGGATTAAAAGGGACTCACCAATAATAAGACCAGTAATCCTCCTATTCAAGGCTGACAGTGTTGCTGAGATGTGATAAGTAAGCCAACGGGAACACGAGATGAGACCATCTCTGTCAGACCAGCTTACACCAGAAAATTCTAACATAATTCCCAGCTTTCATCACCAGATAGAACTTCTTTTATCAACTTTACTTTCTCTAGAGCTTTTTCTGTCAAAAGATAAGAAGTTCTCTGACCAATGGATGGCATTGAATGGAGCAAAAGAAAATAAGTCCGTGCAATCGGATCAGAAAAGACTCATTGTGTTGGGTAATAACATCCCATTGGGAGATTTGGTCTTTTCAAGAAAAAGACTTTAGAGCCTCATCATGTATGCCTCTTCTTTGCTGCTGCAACCACTGGCTTACAGACTTGGTTGTTCCCAACAAACTGCACTTTTTAAGAGTCCCCATGGTATTGGGACTCCTTTCTTTAAATAAAAAAGAAGAGATAAAAATGAAGAGTATTACTTTAATAACATTAGAATAAACCGTGAAAGAGATCTGTTCTAAAGGAAATAAATTAGAAATATAATGTGTTTTTATCCTGTCTCACAGTATAAAGAACAGGATAAATCTTGGGAAGCTTTTCTCTTGCCTAAACATAAGTAATGACAACCTCAGCTTCAGAATCGAGGGGCTCCTCATCCAGCTCCCTGATATCTCCTCCACTTCTCCTTTTGAATTGTTCTCTTCATTTTTTTCAACTTACATACTTTAATTTTTTCAAATATTATATTTTGATTATGTCCTTTCTCCTCCTAGAACTGGGCCCAGATTTTCCTCACCTTCCTACCCTCCCAGAGAGAGTCTCCTGTAGCCCTAGCTGACGTTGAGCTCACTTGTACTGCTATGTAGCTGAGGATGACTTTGATCTTGTAATATCACTGCCTCTTCTGCTAAAGTTCTGGGTTCTCACACATGTACCCATCATACCCAGTTAGTGTGGTACTGGGGCTTGAACCCAGGACTTCATGCATGCCAGGCAAGTTCTCTCCTAATTGAGCTACATGCCCAGCCCTTTTAGTTCTCCTTATTGTGTTGTTAAAAATGATAAATATAAGAGATTTTTTGAGCTTAGGCTAATATGATTAATTAATTAATTAATTTAATTAATACTAAGCCTTGAGTGAAATGGAACACAGAGACCCCTTTAAAGTCCATGAGCTGAAGCTAAGTCTATAGAGCAGGTGGTACCCAGGAGCTTTAAGGAGAATAATAGATGTATGAAACACACAGGCTCTTCAACAGGAATATAAATAAAACCTAGAGGGAATGAAGAAATGGCTGAGCAGTTAAGATTGCTTGCTGCTCTTCCAGGGAATCTGAGTTCAGTTTCCAACCAGTATCCTCATCCAGTGGGTCATAACTGCGTATAACTCCAGCTCCAAGGGATCCAACACCCTCTTCTGGGCTCAGCAGATAGACGATAGACATATAGACAGACAGACATAGAGATGGGAGAGACAGAGAATGGGGGAGAGAACAAACTTTAAGAAAAGGTATAAAGCTGGAACAAGAGCAGATAGAACTGGTTGGTAAACTTTCCAGACGCTTGACTTGGTTTGTCTTTGGCACATTGAGACAATGATCTTCAATGGGATGCTGCAGCCAGCTCCCTGAATTGAGTGTCCATAATTTGTTTACCAAATTTGTGTGAAACTATGTGATACCCTAGTCCAGTGATGCTTTTCTACATTCTAAGGACCCTTTACCTCCTAGTCGAAGATGCCTGTGCCATTTTCATTGCCGATAGAATGGCCTCATGCATTCTGCTTCTAGATAAACATAGTGGGAAAGCCTGCTTGTCTCTCTTTAAGAAGGACGTCATTGGGCCACTATCTATGCTAATGGAGCTATATTAAATGCTATATTTTTATAGCTATGAAACTATATTCATGAAATTCAGGATTATGTTCACACATAAGCTACATGTATTCACTCCATAAACTACCTACATTTTTATACATTGAAATTTTTTGTTCTAGTTACTCTCCAGTAACAAAATGGAGTTATCAACCAAAAAATGCCACTAGTCACTGCTTCTACTGTGTGTATGTGTGTACATCTCTGTGTATGTTTGTCTGTGTGTCTGTGAGTATGTTTATGTAATGTCTGTGCACCTATGTGTATTTAGTGACTCTGTATTTGTGTTTGTGTGTGTATGTGTGCACTTGTATGTGTATTTGTGTTTGTATATCCATGTGTATCTTTAAGTGTTTGCGTATGTGTCTGTTTGCAGATGTATGTCTGTGTGTATTTGTGTCTGTGTGTTTGTGTCTATAGGTATGCTGTGTCTGTGTGTATCTGTGTGTCTGTATAGGGGTATGTGTGTGTGCATGTGTGTATGTATCTGTATATATGTCTTTGTGTGTATGCATGTGTCTCTGTAAATGCCTATATCTATGTCTGTGTGTGTGCATGTATGTGTATGTGTGTACATGTATATGTGTGTCTGGGGCAAACATCAAAGATCTTTGGTCAGGTCAGTTCTCCAAATTGAGTGTTCATGTTTACCCTCCAAAGAATATGTTGACTACTGCTTTTGTGTCTCTTAATGTCAGCGAGATGAGAGTTGGCGTTTATAGGAATGCTCTCTGAGGCAGGCAGCTCAGAAACAAGCTTCAATACCTACTTAAGAATTTGCTCTTAACTAAATAGCTGTGATATTTTCATCACTGCTGGGCTGCTAATTACTATGTTCGATTATTAATTCTCAGCTGAATGTCTGAGGGTGGCGTAGCCTGCTGGGGCAAAGAGAGCTAATCTGATGGCAGCATCAAGGTCGTTAGAGGGCATCAGCTGCTAACAAGAATGAACACGTGGACTGATGCAGGAATGAACATTTGTGAATAAGTGGGTCTGGTAATCAAACTGGGGCTTATTTATAGTTCTAGCCTGCAAATGGGTTGTATTCCAGGAGTCCATAGGCAGGTTAGTCACTGGTTAAGAACTCAGAATACAGAGAAACTATGCAATTAACTGGGGCTTAAAATCAGACTCAGCTATAAAACCAATTTTGGCATAATGACCGTGGCCTCTAGTTGTAATGTGCATGAAAGCAATGTTGCTATAATGTTTAGAAAGGACCAAAATAGAGAACACAATGAATAAAAATCAGAAAGGAGGGTGTGTATGTGTGTGTGTACAGTGACAGAGAGACAAGCAGAGAGAAATAGTGGGTCAGGATATTCTAGAATAGACAAAAATCACTTGTGATAATGCTGAAGGCACTATTAAGCTTGAACTAAAGTCCTTGTGTCTTCTCTGTAACAATGGAAAAAGAATATGGTGTTCAGGGATATGCCTACATGTGTTGGTGCAAAATTATCTCAGGACCTGTACCTTGAGGCCTATAGGACAGAAAAAAGCCTGACTCAAGTTCAAGGCCTATACTTCAAGGCCTGTAGGACAGAGAAATCCTGGCTTGAGTTTAAGTGAGAATGAGAGAGCAAAACCTAGATAGACACCCCTCCAGCCAGAGGGAGGGTTTGGCTGCCTTTCATAGGCTGGAGGTACCCACATCACAGGATGTCACTCAACATATATAAGCTGACACAGTAATAAAATGAGTTCCTGCTTTGACTCAACTTCCTGTCACGTCTGATTGTCCTGCATCGTGGGGCTGCAGACCAGACAGATAGCGCACTCACCTTTCCCTGGGGAATAAGGAGGCTCGGGAAGTCTAACATACATGTCTATCACATTTTAGCAACTGATGTTGTTTAAAGAGTCCAAAAGTGATTCCCTAAGACTTCAAACTTACCTTCTTTCCCCTGACCTGGAAGGGGGGGGGGACTAAAAGACTTTGAGCTAAAGTCTAGCCTTCGGTACTTAGTAGATCCTCGTTTCAAAAAGCAAGATAAAGTAAAACAAAAGCAAGGCTACCATTCACTCCGTTCACACTCTCAGCAAAGCCTGTGAAGGTCCGTGACTTAGTGCTGACTATCCCTGTTCCTCTCATCCTGTCACTTGCCCTTCCCCAAATGCCCTCAGTAACCCTCAGACACTGAAGACAAGATCGCTGCTTCTCCATTTGACCCTCTTCAGATGTCTCAGGAAGGGGACATGGACTACAGGCAAATCTCTGCTTGATATGATACTTCAAACCTAGGCTCCGAGAGAATCCATCTTATAATAACAAAATTCAACTCTAAAACAAAATTAATATCAGATTCTCCTCTAATTCTCAATTAGCTATATATATTTAAATTCGTTCCAAATCAAAATTTCATAAAGTTATAGAAATGGAGGATCCCCTAAAAGTTAAGTGTGTTCCACATCATCATCTGTCTCCACACTTGTCACTTCTAGATTTAAAGCCCTTTCTCCCTGGGGAATAGGCAAATAATAATAATGACTGTAACTGTCACAAACCACCACCGGGGAGAATTGGTTTCCAGGCCCTGAGGGGCCATTTGCTCCCTTTAGGATAGGAATACCTCTAAAGGAAAAAAACAGGGGATCTGTCGAATGTCCTTGCTATCCAAGATTTCAGATGATTTAACTTGTGGTTTCTAAGAGAAAGAACTTCATCTGCAGGATACCATTAGCAGGATGTCCACAACTAAAGGGTTGCTTTACTGATCATAAATGAATGAAGACTTCCTTAAGGATCTCAAAGTGGAGCCAGCAAGATGGCTCAGTGGGTGAAGGTGCTTGTCCCTGAGGCTGACAACTTGAGTTCTGTGTCCACGACCACATGATGGAAGGAGAAAATGGACTCACACATACTGTCCTCTGACCTCCTCAGTGCCCTGTGTATACCTATTCATATCCAGCAACTCAGAAATAAAAGCAAACAGAACCAAATAAATAAGAACTCCATCATTGGCTACACACTAGCTGAAGTGTAAACTAGTATGTTATATAATCTCTCTTGGATTATATGAAAACTCTCTCTAGGAGAACCCATGTGTATTCCAGCTAAGATGTGGGTGTGGTCTGAAAGGGGCCAGGAAGTGCACTTGAGGGCTCGTGTCTCTCTTTGCTTCACTTATCTGCCTGAGGTTATCTGTGAAATGTGGTAGCAGGTCAAATCGCAGCTCCAGGTCAGTGTGATGGGATGACAGAATTCTGTGTTGTCTCATCTAGCCACAAACACAGCTCCCCAGCAGCGGGAGTTTCTTTATTTAGTTCACACAGTGGATGGTTTTAACTTCCACATCAATGGTTCATTTAGAAAAACATGTCTCAACTTGAGTCATTTCAGGGCCCCTCTCTTCTCTCTTCTAGGGTTCGACAGATTGTGAGAGACTCATAAAGTATCGAGATGCTGACAGAAGAAAGTAAGGGACAAGACACCAGCATTGTCCAGTGACATTTCATCATCCGTAGCCTGTGTTTTCCTTTGCTAGCTCTGTATCATTTTTTAAGCACATCAATTGTCCCATCTATCTGGACTCATGGTGCAACTATTTCCCCTTATATTCCCATATGATGCACATTATATTGGTAAATTGTCATTAGTTAGTTGTGTTATCTGAGAATGACAGCATGGTTGCCCTGCCTCATTTCAGATCCAAGCATGTTTGTCTCAAAGCATCCTTCTTGTCCCCCTGACACTATGGCAGGGAGAGAAGAGAAGATCAAAATACCAAGAGGAAAACATCATGCCAAAGGGAAGAGCTGAAAGATAAAACAGCTGCCACCACTGTATTATATCCTGTGGTATAAAAGTGTCTACAAGGCAAATGAGGAGCTGAAGTCCAGCCACACTCTGAAAGCTGACCATCTCAGCTTCGTGGGTTGTTTAATGTCGCTTTTGCTGAAATTATCCCCATCTGTCATATGACTTAGAAGTTTCACCCAGGGGGATACTTTATTCTTCCCAGGACTCTTTTGGGAACTCCATCTGTCTGCTTTAACAAGGCTTCCCCAGTCAGTTTCTACTGAAGATTTTGAGTACTTGCTTTCATGATGCTTTGTTGTCTGTCTGTCTAAGTATGTATGTACATATGTATGCATTTATCCATCCATCTATATATCTATCCCTTGGCATCTATTCTTTTAGTTTGGCTCGTTATTAGTAAACAAGCCTATTCATTGAAAATGAAACACAGATGTGACAGACAGTTCTCTGAACTCTACAGTGCGTCCACTGAGCTACCTCTCAGATCTATTCCCTTTGCTTTTGTAGCCTCCACAGCTTCTCAAAACCTGACTTCTCTATCTCTTTCATGAGTAGGACCAGCCTTAATATCTACTGATATGGCAAATCATGACAAGCATTATAGCTTAAAACAGCACAAATCTATTGTCTCTCAGCTCTGAAGGTCGAGTCCAGCACAAGCCAGATGGCATCAGGTCTGCATTTCTTGATGGAGATTCTAGAACATTTTTGTTTGTTTGTTTGTTTGTTTGTTTTTACAAGAAGTTAGGGGGCACACATATTTGGGACTCATGAGCTGTCTATCTTCTTTTATAGTTGTTTTTGGTTAGTCATTTGGGAAAGGTCTCATGCACTATAGGTTAGCCTTAAGCTCACTATCTAACAATTAAGTCTTTAAGATCCTCATGCCTCTGCTTCTACCTTCCAAGCACTGAGATACCAGGCTTGTGTCACTATGTCCAGCTCTTTGTCCATCAATTTTAAAGCCAGAAACTGCTTTCTCTAAACACAGTGGGATGATCCCTCTACCATTCAAGGAATCCTTCTGGTTACAGGCAATCTGAGATAAACGCTCGTCTCAACGTCCTTACATTTTCATAATGCCTTTGTCATGTTGGACTACATGGCCATAAGTTTTGACAATTAGAATGTGTGCATCTCTGTTATAGGGTTCTCATTCTCACTTGTAGAGGAATCTAGAAAAATATGTTTCACAGGCTTAAAGGTTGGTAAAAACTGACACTGCCAGCATATTCTAAAAATGCTCTGAATACAAGTGTTTTTAAAATGTTTATTTATTATTGTATGTGTATACATTTTACAAGTATGTGTGTGTGCACCAAATATGTGTCCAGTGCCCTCAGAAGGTTTGGAATTGGACATAAAGACAGTTGGTTGTTAGCCTCCATGTGAATACTGACAGCCCAACCCAGGTCCTCTGGAAAAAATTGCCAGTGCCATCAATCACTGAGCCATCTCCCCAGCCCCTGGATATAGAATTTTAAATGACTACTTGAATAAACCATCATTTAGCAACATATTCTTCTTTTACTTCTAGAAAACTTCTAATTTTTTAAGAAATTTCCCAATTTTTGTTTGCTATAAATTATGACAGGAAACAATTTTCTGTATGTAAATTATTCCATATGCATTTTAAAATTACTGTCACGAAATGCATTCTAAAATCAAAATAACTGATTTATCACTCAAAAACATTTTCCAGCTTTGTCGGGATTAGTGGTCCTGTCTCCTTGGGTGACTTGGAAGGACCCTGCACTCTTACATCTTTGGAGGAGCAGAAGTGCTCATTCCCGGGAGTAAGTCCCTGGGGAAAGCTTGGAAAGGAGCCCTGAAGGATATGGCATCCTTTTCCTTGTGAAAGATTTACTCAGGCTTCTCTTTTTACCACTTACCTTTTCTATAAGTGGCCTCTCAAGCTGCTCAAATAGAGTGCTTACTATTAATTTTCAAATGCAAATTTCAAAGCCACCCATCACCCCACTAACCACTATTTGACATTTTAATATATATTCTTCTATTCTTTCACACACTGTTGAATGTGCACATGTATACATACATATAGATGATGCCAAATGTATTATTTATGATAGTTTTATGTGTAAGGTAAGTTTTCCACAAACATAATGTTTTAATGAAATCATTTTCTACATACACTTATTTCCCTCAGATAGTATTCAGGTGTAGTATTGCTCAAATGTGTATATTTAAATAAATGGGAACTACAAAATTAGTTGTACTAATTAATTTCCTGCCCAAAAGATGAAGGAAAATCTCTCTTCCCTCCACAGGTGATTATAGTGTGCTTTGTTTTAAATATGGCCCATTTTTATGTAACTTTAGTATGTCAGTTACATTTTATCTTCTTTAGTTCCTCAAGAAATTGGAAAATCAAACATTCATATGATCCAGCAACTATAATATTGGATATGTAACCCAAGGAAATGAATCAAACAAGTCATAGAAATAGTTACACTCACATGTTTAATTAACCATTCTTCTCCATAGCCAAAACACGGGCTAAATCTGGGATAACGAGTGAATGAATTACTGAAATATCTCTCTCTCTCTCTCTCTCTCTCTCTCTCTCAAACATACACACACACACACACACACACACACACACACACACACACACACGCCACACAGTGGAAGACCATTAAAGAGGTCCTGTTATTTGCATGGACTGACCTGCAAAATTTGTGAATGAAATCAATCACAGAAAGGCAAACTCTGCACATGCTTATTCATATGCAGAACCAAAGAATCCTGAGTCTTATAAATGGTTGCATGGTGGGTGTGAGAGCATCTGGAAAGAAAATATTGGGGGAAGGGAATGTTAGCCAAGGCATAAAGAATTTCAGATAGAAGAGGCCAGATGCTCAAAAACCCCACTGAACAGCACAGTGACCACAAATAATGACAGTGCCTCACAGCATCATAGTCTAAATCTCATGAACAAATCTCCTAAGCCATAATGTATGGCTTGTCCTTGTGTTACAGAAGACAAGCAAGATCCCCTCTAGTTCCTTTGGTCTTTCTATTACCTGCTGCAGCGACTGTCTGAAAGGACTCTTAGCTCTGCTCACTGTTTTCAATAAAATGTGATGCTCTGCTCTGTGAAAATGGAAATTGCGCAGTTTTCTTGTTTAACAGTTGCAATGAATTGCGGTTGACAAGCACAGAGCACTGACCCATGTGTGAGGCTTCTAAGCAATGGAGCCACATGGGGCTGCCCAGGTCTAGGCCCCATGGAGCTGGTCCAAGCCCAGCTGCAACTAACAGATCAGAGAAACTTGACCCAAAGGCCACAGATCTGGGCTGGCCTGTCCCCAGGACATCTGATATGAAAAGACCTCCGTAAAGTGCCCAGGACTCACAATGAGTAGAATCAGTCAGACAAATGGTTTTGAAGAGTTGAACATTGGGAGAAAGGAGGAGACAATGCAATATGGAGGCAAATACCTACTTGGCATTTCAATGTTGTGATGAAAACACCTCTCCTCCACACTCCGATTTACCAGGCACTTATCCTTATACATATACTATTTGGCCATCTTCCTAAATTTTTAAAATTTATTTATTTTATTTCCATTTTAAATTTCAACCATAATTCTCCTCCCAATTCCTCCTCCCTCCACACCCCATTCCCACCTCCCCTTCAGGCCACCTCCCATCCACTCTTCCCAATGGGTAAGGGCTCCCATGGAGAGTCAACAAAGTCTGGCACATTAAGTTGGGGCAAAACTAAGCCTCTCCCCTCTGCAGTAAGACTGATCATGGCATGCCACCGTAGGGAATGGGTTCTAATAACCTTGCTCATGCACCAGAGATAGATCCTGGTCCTACTGCCAGGCACCTTTCAGTCCAGAGCTTCACTGTTGTCTTCCATATACGAATGACCTAGTTCAGTTCCATGGAGACCCCATAGCTGTTGGTCTAGAGTTCATGAGTTTCCCCGAGCTTGGTTCAACTGTCTCTGTAGATTTCACCATCATGATCGTGACCTCCCTTGATCATACATTCCTTCCTCCCTCTCTTCAATTGGATTTCTGGAGCCTGGCCTGGTGCTTGGTTGTGGATCTCTGCACCTGGTTCCATCAGTTACTGGATGAAGGCTCTATGATGACAGGGGAAGGCCAGTTCGGGTACCCTCTCCACTATTGTTAGGAGTCTTAGCTGAAGTCATCCTTGAGGATTATTGGAAGTTTCCCTAGCATCGGGTTTCTCCCTAATGTAACAAGAGGGCTGGCTTGTTGGGGTTACTGTCCTGCCCGGTACCCCACAGTCGGCAAACCCCAAAGAAAATCACACAGAGAGTCTACATTAGGTTATAAATTGATTGGCCCATTAAATCAATCTTCTTACTAGCTTTTGTAACTTATATTAACCAATTGTTCTTATCTATGTTGGCCAGTACCTTTTCTCAGCCGGGCAGCTCACATCCTGGTGGACTGGCAGGAGTGCAGGAAGAGCTTCCTTCTTCCCTGTTCTCCTTGTGCCACCTCTACTTCCTGTCTGGTTTTCCTGCCTATACTTCCTGCCTGGCCAATTAGCAGTTATTTAAAACATTATTGACAGAATACAGACAATTCTCCCGCACCACCCTGACACTCTCTCCATCAAGATCTCTTTCATTGTCCTCCCACTCTGTCCCTCTCCTCCCTCCCCCCCTTCCTTCATGCTCTCATCCCCCATCCCCTCCCCTTTATCCTAACTATTCTAATCAGAGTCCTTCCCTGACTTGAATACTACTTTCCAAATATTTTTATTTGTTCCCTAATATTCTCATGCACTACACGTATACAATGAATTTAGGTGACATCCATTTGTCACTCCCCACCCCAACTCCCCTCAAGCCCCTTCCAGAAAATTGTCCTCATAGCTTCAACTTCATATTCTCTTCTTTATTGTTTTTAATAACCCACTGAGTCCTCTTAGTCCTGCCCTTATGTGCATAGGTGTGGGGCCATCCACCGGAGCAAGCTACTTACAAGAGAAAAATAAAAATCTATCCTCCAGTAGCTATTGACTGCCAACAGCTCCTCAGCTAAGAGTGGAGCTGCTTCTGTGCTGGGATTTTGACTGGATTGATCTTACACACATCCTGTTTGGGTGACTATATAGTTGCTATGAGTTCAGGAATGCAGTGGCCGTGTCGTGTTGCAAAGGCAGCCCTTCACAGTTGTACAGTCCCCATCCTTTCATTCTTACATGTGTTCCGTGTCCTCTTCCATGATGTCCCTGAGCCTTACAGTGGGTGGTCATGTTAGAGATGTCCCACTCAGGATTGAGTACTCTGTGATGTAAGTGCCCCTGCTGTTTTGCTGTCTTTTGTTTAAGGAAAAATGTCATCTTTTTTTAATGACACCAGGTGGGTGGTAATAAAGTTACTGGGTGGAGAATATTTGCCAAAAAAATGTCAAAGTTTCTATATTGGTGATGTCTGCTCAAGATGACTAGTGGGCTTCTCTGAGAAGTCAGGATGCCAGGGGAAAAATTACTAAATATGACAAACATCTATGTATAAGTAGTGTTTATATCTGGGACTTGACGGACACACAGGCCATAGAGCAGAATAAGAATGGTACCTGAACCTTTAGAGTTAATACAATAGCTAGAGAGAGGTCTCAGTTAATAAAGAACTTGTCACATAAGCATGAGGACCTGAGTTTAGATACCTTCCGCACACATAAAAAACAAGTATGGTAACACACACCTGTAACGCCAGCATAGGGAGAAGGAGAAGGAATTCATGAATTTTGATAGATAGCCAGTGTCTACAGCCATACCATGCTGAACATGCTCAGCCTTGCCTGATAGCCAGTATAGTCGAATCCGTGAGCTTCAGGTTCAGTGAGAGACCCTGTCCAATAAGAGAGCAAGTGATTGAGGAAGATACCTGATGTTGGTGATGCTGTGTGGCAATTTGCTCTGAGGTAAAATATGCCCGCATCTTGGAGAGTGGCTCCTTGTTAACAGTTCTAAGGTGAGGTGAAACACTCCACCCTATAGTGATGCTTGTCAAGATGAGGAAGCACTCAAAAAGCCCCTGAAACTGGTCATGCTCACCTGACCTCCTTCTCTCCCTCAGAATATAAGGAATATACAAGCAGTAAGGACTACTGAGAGACATCCTTAAAAAGCAGGGATGTCTTGAACTGACAAGGAAAAGTTGAGATGTGCCAGAATGTCTGGAAAACTCAGACAAACTGAGCCACCTGAGAACGGCCCACTCCAACCTCTTGAGCTGCCTGCAAACTGTGCAGTGTGCTTCAGATTTTCAGTTTTTGTAAGCTGTCACCTAAGTTGGTGTGGGCTTTGCTGATGCAGCTAACTTTGAGTGGTTTCTGCTTCTGTAAGTAACCTCTCACTCATATTCCTACAAGTAACGCCAATAAAACTCATTGGTTCACTGTGTTGGACTTTGTGGGTATCCTTACATTGGTCTGTCATCCGTTTCCTATCTATGACAAATGGAAATTTGTTCATGTCTCACCAGGAATAGTGTCATATAGCAACCATCTGGCTTCCCCATATGCACACACACACACACACTCACACATGCACCCATATGTACATGTGCACACACATACACACACACACATGCATACACACAAAGAATTGAGGCAGGTAGTAGCTAGGTTGTGTGATTTTTTTCACATCCTTTTCTTCCTGTGGTTCTTTATATCCTACTTAGTTTTTAAAGCATGAATAGGGATTTTACTTAAAGCTATAAAAAGTAATTAAACATTAAAGTCCATTTTCTTTTGGCTTTTATAGATTTGAGGAAGACCTTGCTTTAAGTATCCACTTATTAATTAAAATAAGAATGGTGAGTCTTTAATACTTACAGGTTTTATTACACATTAACTACACCTCAATAAAAATGTAAATGTACGAACATATAATTGGTGAGGATTGTTCTTGTACAGATATTATCATTTCTATTACTCTGAAAACAGGACGGGATACATTAAATGATATGAAAGCAGTTTGTAACTAGTATATGTTTTTAGCACTCCTCTCTTCTGGGTATCTTTACCTCCTTCCCAGAAAAGAAAAAGAAACTTCTTTAATGCAGTACCTTATGCTTTCCCTCAGCCAGTCATAAGAGAAAGACATAGAAAGTGAAAACAAGCTTTTAAAGGAAAGTGTCATTATCAAGAGTCAAAGTTGTTTCAAGGAACCATAAGCCCTTTTGTTGGAAAGCTGTATGCAGCCCCCACCACCAGTTCATTTATTCCGCAGTAATTACAAAGCAGGCTCACTCCTTTGCCTCCTCAAATAAGTCTGCTGTGGGTGGCAGATGTTAAACAAGAAAGTGAACTGGTATAAGATAAAAAGAGGTTTGATAAGAAGGACAACCGGAGGAAGCAGCTGCACAGTGGAGGAAAGACATCAAAGTCAAGGTCAGAACAATAACCAATACAGTGAGCTAAATAATGACACCTAAACAAGACCATTCCATCCAGTCACTAATACCCAGTGTATTAGCTCTCAGTTGCTATGACAAAATACCTGACGTGATTGGCTAGAGGAAAGAGTTGCTCTGGTTTATGACTTCTGGAGTTCCAGTTCCTAGTCCTTTGATCACATTGCTGGAATTTTCACTGGCTTGATCTTCTATCTCTGAAATACACTGATGTATATTAATGCCCAGCATGTAGTCTCACTCAATTCTTTTTTAACTTGAAAGATATATATTCTTCTATCAAATCATCCAGATAATGACCACCAAAATGACTGAAGAAGCCTGACAACCCAAGTTCCATCCCAGGAACTCACATGGTGTAAGAGAGAAGCAAACGCTATCCACTGACTTACACATATGCACTTCGTGGCAAGACTGCATTGTGGGCACATGCATGCATGCAAACACATCACAAATAAATAAATGTGATTATAATTTCTTAAGCTTTATAAAATTGGAGGGACAGAGGAGGGTAAACTATGTTAACACAAATAAAAACAAAATGAAGTAGCTATATTGATTATATTGCCTGGAACTACTCACAGACCAATTGCCCTATGTATTGAGGGTAATATAAACAAATTGGTTATTTTATACTCACACACACACATGTGCACACACACATATACACATCACACACATGCGCTCAACACATACCTAAATCCAGCTATGATATTAGGATATGCTGTAATGGTTGATATTAGAATTCTTCATATTTTTCTATGTGTTTTATAAAATAATGCAACAAGCTTTCGTTTGGGAAGTCAACTAGTTCCCAAATCATGACATGGAAGCTTATTATATTAATTATGAATGCCCAGCCTTAGCTTATTCTCACTTCTGGCTAGCATTCTTTCTTTAACTTAAATGAACCTGTTTCTCCTTATCTAGGTTTGTCTTGGTGCTTTTTACCTTTTTTTCATTCCTTATTTCCTACTCTGTGTCTGTCTGTCTGGCGGCTGGCTGACTGACTGGATAGCCTCAGGTATCTCCCTCGTTCTCTTCACCTGAGCCTAGATCCTTCCTCCTACATATTCTCTCTGTCTGCCAGCCCCACCTATCCCTCTTCTGCCTAACTATTGGCCATTTAGCTTTTTATTGGACCAATCAGGTATCTTAGGCAGGCATGGTGAGATAGCAACGCATCTTTCCATAATTAAGCAAATGAAGCACAAACAGATGCACCAGCCTTTTACATAATTAAAGTATTGTTCCCCAACAACAGTCTCTCAGATCATGGCAGCACATCCACAGTAAATTAGAAGATGATATTGGAGAGGGCCATTCAGGGCATTGCAGATCTAGCTTGAGGCAAAGACAGGCATCTCACGTTTGGGAAGGTCTTCAAAGGGGCTCAGTCTTCAGTAAGCTGAGACAGCGTGGCACGTCCAAGAAGATGACACATCTGTCCCATCGACTTAGGGCTTAGCATCAGCATTTCCAGCTGGCTTAAATGCATGTCCTGAGACAACATCACAGTCTGTTAGGGAACTCTAGGCTGTGGATAGCAATCTGTCAGCTTTAGCAGAAAAGTTACATGAAGTCTTTTCATGACCACTGTTGGTTTTGGCTTGGGGGTGTGGACAGCTTTTATTATCAAGAGAGGTCAGGAGAAACTTGAACCTAAATGTCCTCCATTAACAAAAAAAAAAAAAAAAAAAAAAAAAAACCACTTCCACTTCTGGGTTCTGTGTTTCGTTTTCCTCCTCCACCAGATAGAAGCCTGCATGGGTCTCCATGTCCACTTAAGCAGCCCACAGATTAATCCCATGCTGACAACTTAAATGTCTAGACTTCTGAAAGAAATTCACATTATATTAGCAAGGTGGATGGTGAGTGTGAGTGCTCTGTGGCCGCCAACGCTGTGCTGAGCTCAGCTTTCACGAGACCTCTTATCCAGGCTGCGCCCACGCTTCTCCCAACCACAGCAGAGAGCCAGCATTGCTACCTTTTAATATGCTATTGACCTGGGGATATTGATGGAGACAGGACTAGTCATTATGCCACAATTAAAAACTTCCTTCAATGAGAAAAGAAAAATCACCCCAAATATCAATTTTAAGATGCAGCATTAAATATTTATGAGCAATGCCCCCAAGATGCTGAGCAGAGCAGTTGCATAATGAAAAAGCCACATATTTCAGAGAAGGATTATTCCCCACTGCTGCACAATCAAGGAATTTTTAAGTGACCTACGAGTAAAAGAAAATAAAAGGAGGGGGGCAATTGCAAATTAATAAAGCACATAGTACCATTTGATTACAAGCCACTGCAGTGTGAAATGAGTTGGTTTTAGTCCAACTGTGCCTACTGATAGTTGTCATCAACTTCCCTCCATGGGTACCTGATAGCTTGGTCCCAGCAGGCATGGTCTGGGGAGGAGGTAGAGGAGCGGGCGAGGAGAAGCAGGTCAGAGCTCTGAGTGGGAGCAAACAGCGGACTTCCCATCAAGGCTCTGGTCTGCCTGCTGGCTCATGGCTTACAAGGACTTTCTGAGAACACGGTACTCTTCTGAAACTAGGCCTTCATTTGATTGAGTCTGTGAAATGTTGTTGCAAGGGCCTTAGTTGATACCTGCTCAAGTGGATTTCCAAGGTGGTTACACAGTCACATGTCTCTAAACTCAGTCCTGCTGAAGCAGGACTTTTGACAACATAGCTGAGGAGTGTGACTTCAAAAAAGAATTCCCCAATTCTGTAGGTTAGGTCAAACTTCATTTGAATTCTTATCATGACCTCAGTGTGCATTTATTATCATCCTGCATTCTTTACCTTGGGCCAGTCCATGAGACACCTATGGGAAAAAAGTGACAATGACATTGAATCATTTCAAATCTATACTTTTTAGGAAGTCCTTGGTGATTCTGCCCAGTATTAATTTCTCTACTATTGCTTTGGAAAGAGTTTTCACAGAGACGTGAAAGAAATCAGGGAATGACTACATGATGGGCATGTGAAATAGATCATTCAGAGTTCCAAATGTGTGCAAACACACACACACACACACACACACACACACGCACACACACGTAAAGCTGGCCCCTCTGTGACTTAGATCAACAATCCCAGATGACCTGAAGACTTGTGGACCAGCCCAGGGATACCAACACAACCCTATTGACTTCATGGAACCAGCAACTGGTGATCAATAATTACTTATTGCTTTGTGCACTACAAACTTCTTGCCCGTGACTGTGGTCATTACGAACTGTGATATGAATGATATGGGTATTCACACCCAGAAACTACAAAAATCCATGTCACTCGGGTTTGGAAACTGAAACCTAGTACTCAGGTAAATATACTACGAACTCCTGGGCTGAGCCCAGATGCATGTGAGTATTTTTCATAAAAGTTGGATTGAATATGACACACCCATTCATTTGCCCATTGTGTACAGATGCTTTTTTGCTACAAAGGCAGTTTTCTGAGTTCTAATCAAGTTCAAAATCCTGGATTTTAATCAAATAAAAGTTGGACTGAACAAGAGCATGTATGTTTACCAACACTACAATGCACAGAAATCCATAACTCAGGCTTTGGCAATCTTAAGACAATGATTTGCTGTTGTTATTGTAGTTGTTGTTTTCATAATAACATGTTAAACTAATTTTGAAATTATTTTAAATAGACACGGAACAAACACTTTAACTTTGTTCTCTTTGCTGCTCTTCTTACATTTTGAAAATCCGTTCAAATGAGTTTGCTTCTTTAAAAAATTAACAAAAAACAAAGCTATCAAAAGAAAAGTATTTTATGCCCCTTTCTCTGGGCTTTTCTCGTTGTTAGAAAGGACTTTATGGAACTGGAGAGATGTTCAGCAACTAAGACCATTTGTTGCTCCTGCAGTGAGCCCAGGCTCCTTCCCCAGCACCCCCACAGTCATCCACAGCAGTCTGTTACTCCAGTTATAGAGGAAACAATGTCCTCTTCTGGACTCTCTGGGCACCAGGAACAAAGGTGGTACACAAACATACATGCTGGCAAGCACACATACATATAAAAATTTTTAAAATAGTTTTTAAAAGACAAAAAGAGAGGGTGGGGTAAATATACAAAGGAGAATACACTCAGCATATGATATATCCTGTGTGAAAAATTTAAAAGTGAATAAAGAAGATGAAATAAAAACACTTAATATAAGCCATCTGATGACTTGAGAGAAGATGACTAGTGATTAGAAAAGAAAAATCAGAATTTAATCAGAAAATCTGGAAAAACCCAAGTCATGTCTACACACATGTAAAAACTAAATGGCTACTTGTCTCCTTGCAGGAGGCCTTCATTTTGAGATTGAAATCTTCCATGCTTATTTAAAGAAGCCAGAGGAGCCGGGCAGTGGTGGCACACACCTTTAATCCCAGCACTCGGGAGGCAGAGGCAAGCGGATCTCTGTGAGTTCGAGACCAGCCTGGTCTACAAGAGCTAGTTCAAGCGCAGGCTCCAAAGCCACAGAGAAACCCTGTCTTGAAAAACCAAAAGAAGAAGAAGAAAGGAGAAGAAGAAGAAGAAGAAGAAGAAGAAGAAGAAGAAGAAGAAGAAGCCAGAGGGCTGAACTAAATTAGGCTCTGAATTGTTGAAATCGAGATTATGTCTACCTTGCCCACAAACTGCCCCTAACTTCTCAGTAGGTTAGAGTTCCAGATTAAATAAAGGAAACAGGAGCTGAGCATCAGCATTCTGGTCTCCTCCCTTGCTGCAGACCCCATGGGACCAGTGGCCTCACAATCCTGCCACAATGTAATTGCCTGCCCTTATGGACCACATCCTCAAACTATGAGCAAAACATAACCCATTCTTCACCAAGTTGTTTTGTTGGGTACCTTGTCACAGTGGCACAAGCAATACACCATCCCTCACACCTAGCAACCATAAAAATAATATTCTGTGATGAGATGTTATGGTGCCTCATATTCTGGAACCAGAGCTGTGTCACCAAATTTTCATTTCCCCATAGAGATGATCATAATGCATTTCACTATCAACATCCATGTCTTAGTTACGATGTTTATTGCTGTGAAGAGACACCATGACCATGGCAACTCTTAAAAAAACGTTTAATAGGCACGGCTCACTTACAGTTCCAGAGGTTCAGTTGATTATGATCATGAAGGGGAACCTGGAGGGTGCAGGTAGACACTGTGCTGGAGCTGAGAGACCTGCATTTTGATCAAAAGGCAGCAGGAAGTTGACTGACTGTCACACCAAAGGAAGTTTGAGCAAAAGAGACCTCAAAGCCCCCCTACGCCCCGACACACACACATACAGCGACACACTTACTCCAACAAGACACACATCCTAATAGTGTCACCCCCTTGGGGCCCATTTTGTTACCAAAAACCACAATCCATTACTTGCTTGAGTAGTAACCATCCAGTCCTCGCAATGTGGCAAGCACAGCATGTTAATGTGCAGAAACTTCAGGGGTTGCTAGCTGGTTGGAAGAATTGGCACACGAGCAATTGACTGTGGAAGACAGGTTACCTACGGCTTTGCTGTGAATGCTTCCCAGTCAGCATCTCCCTCTGTCCAGCTACTCGCTTCTCGCTGTAAGTCACTGATAGCTAGAACACTTTCAGTAGAGGTCTCGCAGGCAAATCTCTCAGAAGACTCTGGTTTCCAGGTCCCGACTTCCAGGAATCTACTTCATGTCCTGCTCTGACTAAAGTGTTAGATATTGCTAACAATTAACTTGAGAAGACTCCCATTCACTTAAATTTTCTCTAGATTATTGAATCTAAGAATTTGGAAACAAGAAGTGACTTCAACAATCAAGTAGGCCAGTAGTTCCCACAGTGGACTGGCAGGGGATGAGTGGATATTTCTATTCTTCTTACCTAACAATTTCCAATCTTGCAATGATGACTAGCTATTAATATTTATCTTATTTTATAAAGCACTAATACTATAAGCTAATACTTGTATTAGTGTATGTTCACATGAATAAAATAGTTTATCTTTTAATATTCATATCTCTTCTCATTATAACAAAATACCTAACCAAAGCCACTTATGGAAGGAAGGGCTGGATTTGACTGACAGTTCCAAGATGCAATCTATCATGATGGGAAAGGAATGTCCGCAGCATAAAGTGGCAGATGGCTTTGGGTACACAGTTAGAATTCAGAGATGAATTATGTTTTTTTTGACATTTTCGGTCTAGTACTCCAATACATGGGATGGCTCTGTCTAAATTTAGGGCGGGTCTTTTCCCATCACTCAATTTAGAAATTCTCACACAGACATGTCCAGAGGTTTGTCTCCAATGGTGTCTCTAAACATCAAGTTGACAGTCAATATTAACTATCACACAGCTATGCTATGAAGAAAACAATTAAAAAGCCTTTTAATACATTTTACAGCTAATATCATTGAGCTTGAAGTAGTTAAAGTAGCACATTCTTAGCCTTAGAAATTGGATTGAGAAATTAAGAAATAATTAAATTCCTCCAGTTTTCACCACTGTTCTCTTTTTCCTCATTCACAGTAGTCTCTGAGCACAGGAGTTTCTCAGCTTGAAAGAATTGAAATACAAGCCCAGGAGGAAAGAAGAGATTTACAGAATAAAGCAAGTGCAGAGAAGTCAATATTTTCAGCTGACTAGAGATGGCATTCCATTTACTAATACAAAATTTTTGTCCAACTTCAGAGTGTAATTTTGGCTTTTACTCTCAGTTTGAGGAATGAGCTTCTCCATGTGGTAAGGGGTTGAAACTCCTTGAATTACTGGACGCTACATTTAACAGTTTAGGAACAATTTTTATAGTGCTTTATCCTAACGGAATCTTTGGGGGACTTTCTGTTAGTATCCATGTGGGTATGAGTATTTAGTACCACTACCTCAATATCCTATTTAAATAGAAAACTATTTTGCCTGTAGATTAGCACAGCTCTAGACCTCATCAGAGAAGTTGCTATGTCATGGATGGCAGTTAACAGGAACTCATGACTAGCCAAGGTAGTGGAACATGTGCATCACACTTCATCCCTCCAAATCCCAGGTACCACAGAGGAAAATGGAGAGGAAAGGTTGTAGGAGACAGAAGTTTGGAAGGACTAGCAAAACAGTGTCTTCTGGACATGGCAAGACTTCTACTCTCATAACCTCACAGCAACTGTGGTTGCCTACATGAGATCAACATCCCAGCATCAAGGAGAGCAGCTTGCGAGCCTGTAGTTCCAGCTAAGGAGCCATGGGCAGTTGACGGCTTCTATGGAACAGTGAGTTTTCTTTTAGGTTGTGGCCCTTTACAGTAGGTCAACTAATTTCCAGCGGAAGGCTTCACACTCATGCTTGCATTGGCAGCACAGATTGAACTCAGTGTGCTGTTTTGCAAAAGAACACGAAGTCAGAAGGGGATGGAGGTGGATCTGAGAGGATTCAGAGGGAGGAGCAGGAGAGAATATGATTAAAATACATCATAAGCATATATAAAACCCTCAAAAAATGAATGAAAATGTGACATTAAAATTTTTCAAGGAACAAGGCCAAATCTAAATATGATACAGCAGCAAAGGGAAGTGCAGCTCAGGTGAACAGTTCCGAGGAATGGCATCTAAAAGACATGTGAAGAGTTCCGAGGAACGTCATCTAAAACACAGGTGAACAGTTCCGAGGAACGTCATCTAAAACACAAGCAACACAGACAGAAGGAGTTCAGGGAGTCGCATACGTCCTGCTCCCGAGAGACCTGAAGGAGAACCAGGCAGCAGAGAGAATACTCATAGTCATTGTAACAATGATTTCATGGTTATGCTGTTTGGAAGATTTCTTTCCACATCTGTAAACAATGAATAAGACGGATGCTACCTAAGACAGCATCTGGAGTCCACCTCGGATTTCTCATGGAGGGAGAGAGAAAGGCACACATGAAACCATATTGACTTTGGCTCTGCAGCTACACATCCAGGGTACAGTGTGCATGGGGGTGTGATGGACTATTTTCCTGCATTTTCACAGGAATAAGTTCAACGAAAGCCAAGTCTGGTAGAATCCAAGGCTTAAACATACACAAGTGCACAGAAAAAAAATGGGGAAATGACAGTTGGCATGTGAGTAAATGATCATGTAGTCAGAAAATATCAAAAAATTACTAACATGCTTCATTGAATAAAAGAAAAATTGAAAATATCTGTATTCATCTAGAGTGGTAAATAAAATACTTATATACATGCTTCAAAAATATTTATGAATGACTCAGTAAATTAGTCACCACTCAAGCATTAGAACCTGAACTCAGGTCCCAAGCACCCACATTAAAAAAAAAAATCCCTATGCCTCTAATTCTAGTGGTGGAGAGACAGACACAAAAGGATCTCAAGGGCTTGTTGGCCAGCCAAATGGGTGAGTTCTGGACTCCAGGCTCAAGGAGGGATCCTGACTCAAAACATAAGATGGAGAACAGATGAGGAAGACGCTACATATCAACCTTTAGCCTAACTCCCCCCCCACACACACACACAAGAAATTTATGGACCAAATAAAGGAGCTATGTTAATTTGTAAATAGAATGAACGTTAATATTTTGTGTATTTTTACTGATTCACTCACTTTGCTAAGAGCTGGACCATCAAAGACTCCTAGGACAGAGCCTGAAGTGAACAAAAATCACAATTCTCCACACTTCGTTTGTGTTGACCAGTTGCTTGTTTGCTTGTTTGTTTGTTTTAATTTTGCTTTGACAAAATACCCAAGAAAATTTCAAGAGAAGAAGTATATCTTTCCGTTTCTGGTTTCAGCAGTGACATGATCACAGACAAAAAGAACGGCTCACATCACAGCTGTCGGGAAACAGAGAGAAAAAGAATGTCTGCATTACAGATGCTTCCCTCCGTTCATCGTTTATCCTCATTCGGACCTTGCAGCTCTGGGATGCTGCTCTCCCCACTCATAGTAGATGTTTTCTCTTTAGATAACTCTCTCTCTGGAAATGTCTTGAGATACACTTCACTAATCTGATAGCTGTTTTACAGCCAAATTGACAATCAAAAGTAACACATCAATGACATGACAATTTCTCACTCATTTGCAGTAATTGGGAAACACAGAAACATGCCACACATGGTCTACTTGGGTTGGAAAGCAGGTTCTGAGAAAGAATGCCTCAGTTTGTACTCCAGTGCCCCGAGAGCTGAGTAGGGAAAAGGCTAGAAGGACCAAACACCAAATGATGCTGGTTTTTCTCACTCATTGGATGGCAAGCAATTTTTTATTTTATTTATTGTGATTTTTCTATAACTTCAAGTCATATATTAAATGACTTTTATAATCCAAAAGTGAAAATTACAGTATAAGAATGAAGAACAGGAAAATAATATTCTTTCCAACTCTAGCTTTTTCCTAAATAACACAGTGCATTTTCCTTGGAAGACTTTTAATCTTGACGTGAAAAGGTAACTATTTTGAGGGGTTTATTTTGGAAAGTTCCAGAAGTGAGAATGCACGGAGTGTCAAGGGAATGGGGATTTTTGCCGAAATTGGAAGGATTATTATTTTTTGTTTGTCGAGGGATGGCAAAATGAGTTAGCGTGAAAGCAGATTGAAAGGAAATAGTGGCATCCAGAGTGGACACAGCTCACACTGGATAGAGGTGAGTATTGATTTGTAAGTGGCACATAAGAAAGCCAGAAATATATTGCTGAGCTGGAGGGAGACGTGAGTGAGAAGGATGAGGAGAGAATGAGGGAGCAAGGGAGTAGAACAGGGGAGCAGGCAGCCTGGCGATGGGAGTGTAGGTTCACACATGCCTGGTTATGCACAGTGCCAAGATTTACAAATTGCCAGGACCTCCAAATAATAGAACATTTAAGACCTCTCTACTTTATTTATTTGCTTTTGCTAACACTGCTCTTGTTCATCAAAGCAGGAAGAAAACCAATAAACACTTGGGTTTGCCAACATAACTCAAAACACGCTGAGTTTTCAAGCTCACAAATCTTTCTGAGAAACATAATTTTCTCATCACCATCTTCTGCACAAGAAGTAAAAAGTATTTTATTTGCAAAGAATCTTCTTTTGTTTTGGATACAAAGAGAAAGCTAAAAATAATTCTTTTTTGACTTTGGTTAGGAATTAGGAAAATTTAAATTTTTATACTTTTGCCTGTGAGATTTATGTGGGTATTTGGTTTTACCTTGGACCACAACATCCGTTCCTAACGGGAAGGTAGATGCAATGCACAGGAAGACAGAAGACACACAGTTTCAGAGTTAGACTGCCAAAGCTGTTTCTAATACTAAAGTGGCACAGGCTTTCTTCTAGGGTAGCCATTTTCATTTGCAGAACCACCAGTATTAATACATACAAAGCTACTAGTTTGGGGTCCACATTTAAGCCAATGAAGTAAAACTGGTCAATTAGGCTTCGTAAACTCTTACTCATTCAATATAAAAATATTTAAACTAAACTGATTTTTACTCTCAAATTCATCATTTCATTTTTAGTTAAAACTCAAGAAATGGGCTGGAGATGTACCTAGTGGCTACAAATGTTTACTGCTCTTGAAAAAGAGCAAATTTTAATCCCAGCAACCACACAGTAGCTCACAACTACCTGTAACTCAAATTTGAGGAAATCCAGTGTTCTCTTCTGGCATGCCTGCATGGATATATATGTATATATATATATGTGTATATATATATATATATGTGTGTGTCTGTGTGTGTGTAATATATATATATATTATACATATACTCAGGCACACACATATACACACACACACAAAATAAATAAATAAACTTGTACAGCTACTTTGGAAATCACTATCCCAGCACTCGGGAGGCAGAGGCAAGCGGATCTTTGTGAGTTCGAGACCAGTCTGGTCTACAAGAGCTAGTTCCAGCACAGGCTCCAAAGCCACAGAGAAACCCTGTCTCAAAAAACAAAAAAAAAAAAAAGATAATGCTACGTGTCTGTCTCATTAAATAAAAAAATCACGCAAAATGTCAGTATACCTAAAGCCTGGAAAGACAGCAAGTGTCTAGTTTTTTAGGTTTATTCTTTAGAGTGTTTTACCTATGTGCATATCTGTGCACCATGTGCATGCATGGTGCCAGTGGAGCTCAGAGGAGGGATTTGGGTCTCTCAGAAGTAGAATTGTGAGCAGTTTTAGCTGGTGTATGGGTGCATTGAATAGAACCTGGATCCTCTGTAATAACTGCAAGTACTCTTAACTACTTAGCCAGCTCCCTAGTCCAAGGGTGTCCATTTTGGGTTGACAATTTCCTCCTTGCATGTTTATGTACTTAAACCACAGAAAAACCCAGATAGAGAGAAGCACTGATATTAAGTCAGGATGCCCAGACTGTGTTGTACTCACAAGACTCGAGTCTGAGCTGGTTAAAGAGGGCTTCATAAGTCCATTGGGTAAAGTCACAGTATGTGGGGAAGTCTGGAACTAAGACTACGACTGAAACTCTCATGCAATACCAATGCTTACCTCTAACTGACTGTAATAAAGCAGTCAGGGTAGCAGGTCTATGAATAACTGAAAAAACGGCTTTAGTGATACACAGCCAGCCTGGTTTTTGAGAGATGATGTGGGATTCTGTTCTTTACACTTTATTCTCTGTGAACATGTTTTATTACCATTGGTTAATAAAAAAGCTGATTTGGCCAATAGCCAAAATAGTAGAATAGAGCTAGGCAGGAAATCCAAACAGAGATATAGGGAGAAAAAAAGGCAGAGTAGGAGAGACATCAGCAGCCACCATGGAAGCAAGATATGAGGGTAACAAGTCATGAGTCTCATGGTGAAGTATAAACTAAAAGAAACGGGTTAGTTTGTTAAAGTTGGCTAATAATAAGCCTAAGCTAACAGGCCAAATAGTTTATAAGTACTATTAAGCTTCAGGATGTTTATGCAGGAAATGGCAAGTGGGAGAGAAATGTTCAGTTACAGAGAGACAAAGGGGTTGGTGTCTAAATTGGGTCACAGTTGGTTGGGAATCAACCAAATCTGGAAAGCTGTGCTTTTAGTTCTTCTAGTATGAAGTGAACACTCTGTTGAAATAGTGCAGCCACAGGAAAGATTTTACTTTCTACTTCATGTGTTGAATCATCTGAAACTACTCAGCCTTCTCCATCAAATGCTTTGCTGTGCATTTGTGTTTAGTGGTAGAATGTGAGTTTTCCAAACTGAACAAATCCATCCAGTTTACATGACATGTCTGATGCAATGTGTGTAACTCATCCCAGTAAATGCAACTTCTGGGTCCTTGTGCATTGCTTACATAGCCTCCTCAAAGACTCAACCAATGCACTCTATGCTCTCCACTGAACACAGCTATTGGCATTTAGGCGTCAGCATGGTATTTGTTTCAAAAATTGAAAAAAAAAAAGTTCATGAGTGACACTCCAGGCTTAATCCACAAGAACACAAATAATAATTAAATTAAAAATATGAAAATGAAAGGCCTCAGTCATACTGTAACAGCATCTCCATTAAACCTAAAATAGAGGCCAGTATGGAAAGTAGCTTCCAAGGCTAGTGATGGAGCTGTACTCTAGAATCCCCTAGAGAACAGCAAACTGGTCACTCATATGTTGCTAAATGAGAGAAATGGAAACTTTGTTTGCAGCCTTATTGTCCATCTGTCCTTCCTACTCTCTATTGTTCAGTTAAATAAACCATTACAAATTAATAGTAATTAAAAGAAGAATGACCCAACAGGAGACGCTTTCTGAAGACAGGACACAGTGGTTACTTATTGCTGTGGTACTAGATCTAGCTGCTGCTTAAACAGTTTTCTTGTTTATGTCACTAACTAGGATGAAGGTCAATAAAGCACTTGCCAGACAACCCCGAGGTACATACAGCCCCACAACCCATACCTTACAAAAAGAAGAAATAGAAAAGTTGACCTTAGTAGCATGCATGTGTTACAGAGACAGAGACAGGAGGATCCCAAGGTTTGGGAGCCGCCAGCCTCACCTACTTGGCAAGGTCTTGGCTAATGAGAATGTCAGCTGAAGTTGACTTGGGTTCTGCAAGTACATGAACACACATATGTGCTCTATACAAACATTCACACAGAGAGATATAATACAGTCAAAATAAATGGGATAATGAAAGGCAAAGCAATAGAAATGAAGATTTTAAGAGAAATATAAATTTGATGTGTTTACAGTGCAAAGAATGTGTGAGAAGAATCTGACAACACAACATTCCAAGGACTGTGGTTCTCATGGAGAGATGAGCTGTGAAAAGCAAATGAACTTCAAAGGACTGTAAGTTCTCAATTTTTCCAACTGAATAAAATAAGCAACACTATGTTATGAGGCTATAACATAGTAGTAAGTGAAAGGTCCCTGGGCTCTGAAACATTATTAGATGGTGAGCTTGTTTGTGTATCTGTCTGTGGTATTGATAAAGTGCCTTGGGAATTACATAAAGCAGTAATGAATAATCAACTTCAAAAGTGTACAAGGCAGAGATAGTGTGGCTCAATGTGCTACAGGCTTCTCCAAGTACGTATGGCACACAATACTTGAAAAACTTAAATTAGGTTTTGTGTGTTCTACTGCAGATCAAAGTATGACTATAAATAATAGCAATCAGTTAACTAGATCTATTGGTGGTGCTGAATGGAATTTCCATGTGACCAAAAGGCTCTGAGGCAGAATGCCTGTTGTGGGGATGACATCAAGAAACAACTTGGTTTGAGTGTTAGGAAATATACACATTGGGCTATTCAAACTTAGAGTTAAAGCTGCACAGGAAAGTATAGCTTGGCCAGTGCTACCCAAGCTTAATTCAGAGTAGGAGCATGCTCCTGAGATGCAGGAGCATGACCAGTCACCAGTCACTAGGAGATGCTTAAAGCTGAGATTACTGTTACCATTTTGAGTCTGAATCACAGGGAAAAGGGGAATGGGTTTTATGAATCAGATGCTATGCTACTGGAAAGCAGCAGGCTGAGTGGTGACAGGGAGATGAAGAGACATGGACTTATTCACAGAAACCTCAGGATTAGAGTGATAGCCAGGTGGTTAAGAGTGTTTACTACTCCTCCAGGAGACCACAGCACCCGCATCAAGGAGCACAAATCCAGCATCAACAGCCCTAAAACAGAATGGAAGACCATCTCAGGAATTAAAGCTCACCTCAGAGCTCCCTCTCTGTCCCCAGACACAACCCACTGTCCTCACAACAGCTGTCAAATCTGACTTCCTTCTGGCCTCCTTCCCTCAGTTTAGTTCTTGACTGTTCTCTGGCAAGGACTTTGCAGGAATCTCTGGGACAGACATCGTGCCTTCAAATTGTTTAGTGTCATGAATACAGTACACAGAGGAAAGTCCTGGTGTGCAGAACCCTGCCCTGTTCACACTCACATTGAGCTCATGCTGCTGTCAACTAACTCCCAACATGCTCTGAGGCTACTCACAGAGCATGTGAGTCTTCCATGCTCTCTCAGCTCTAAGGCCTGGTATTGTTCTCTGTGTGTGTCTGTCTGTCTGTGTGTCTGCTTATTTGTGTCTGTGTGTATGCGTGTACATATTCACGGATACATTTGGGATACCAAACGTTAATATTGGATGTCTTCTTCAGTCACTCTCCACCTTACTTCTTGAGGTAAGACACCTCCCCTGTGGACCTAGAGCTCAACAGCACTGAGGAATGAACCCCAAGGGTCCCCTGCCTCTGCCTCCAACACTGTGACTTCAAACATGTTCCTCCACACCCAGTTATGACCTCTTGGTTGAAGATCTCAACTCAGGTCCTCCTGCTTGTTCAACAGGCACTTTACTGGCTATTTCCCCCAGCACCCTAAATGTTATACTGTCTCCATTTATTAATGATTATACATATATGCCTTTTTAATATGTTAGTACAGACTGTTGCTAACTCTGGTGATGTGAGTCAGGAAACATATGGAAGAGTAATAAAATGTATCCTCTTCCTCTCCCTTTGTCCTCTGCAGAAGACTGGTGCCGGATAATTGTCTATATTTTGTCAATCATGTTTTAAATAAACAGGAAGTAGAGGTGGGGCTATGAGAACAGGAGAATTCTGGGAAGCAGAAAGCTCTCTCAGCACGCCTGCCCAGATCACCGAAGAAGCAGGATGTGATCTGCCCAGCTTAAAAAGGTACTGAGCCATGTGGCTAACATAGATAAGAACAATGGGTTAATATAAACTACAAGAGCTAATAAGAAGCCTGAGCTAATGGGCCAATCAGTTTATAACATAATGCAGACTCTCTGTGTGATTTTTCTCGGGGACTAAATGGCTGGGGTACTGGGCGGGACAGAAACCCCAACAAGCTGGCCCTCGTGTTACAAAAGATAAAAAAAATGGAGAAAGACAAGGAGGAGGAAAAGGAAGAAGGTGAAAAGGGGATGGAGGAGAAGGAAGAGGATAAGGAAGAAGAGACAGAGGAGAAGGAGAAGAAAGAAGACTGTATGCATCTTTAGATCAGTGGAACTATTTTATTAGACACATCAATTGTCCAAACCCATAGAATGGGCAACACCAAGAATGGATGCTAATGATATGTTAGTGGGGCTACATCAGCTCTAACAAATGGACCACTCTCCTGGGGTGTAGATGCCCTGAAAGGCTACTCTGGTATAGAAGCAAAGGGTATAAGGGAAGGCTGTGTATCTTTAGTAACAGTGCAAAATTAAAACTGCTCTTAAAAATAAGTTGATGTTTTTATAAAGGGGGAAGTAGGGAAATTACCATTTGGGAAAAGATTCCTCTGATTCCTTTTTGTATCTCTTATTTATATCAGTCTTTATCATAGATCTTGCCAAGCTGCAACGTTACCTCTAGTGCAACATTTAAAGCCATGGGATGTCAAGTTGAGGGGAATATGCAAGAGCCACATGAACTTAAAATCCCACTACTTTTGGCATGCTTTTTATTTCAGGTTTAGCAAATATTATGATAGCTGACTCACTCAGAATGTTTTCAGACCTCATTTTGGCAGGGGAAAATGGGTTTCCAAAAGAGATTTTGTGAACTGAACTTCACAGTTGTACCACATGCTTGACAGAATCCAAAGAATGTGATTTCTTCTGGGAGGGTGAGAGGACTGCATTCTACAATGGAAATGAAATTTTCTATCAGACAAAAGAAAAATGTTTCTCAGTACCTTAGCAGATAGTATGAAGCGCTCTCCGCCACATGATGCAGGAGTCAGTATGTGACTCAGAGTTGATTCATTGACATCCCGATCATAATATGAAGATCTTTTTGACTCTAAGTTAGAGGAAGACCTGCATGATACCTGACAAAATGAAAGATTTTACCTATTATATTAGGCTTAGAACACAGGACTAGGACTGCTAGCCCATGCACCAAAACTACCTTGACACCCTTTTTACCTTCATGTATCTCAGGTTAGTCTTGAACCCACTGTGATTTTGAACTGCTGACCCTCCTTCCCTCACCTTTCTAGTCCTGGTATTATAGACAAGTGCTACTGTGCCAGGTGGATGCTGTCCTGGAGATCAAACCCAGGGCTTCATACATTCCAGGCAGGCACAGGCTACCAATTAAACATGTACAGCAGCCTTCTAGATAAGTTTTACTAGAATCCAATTCACTCATCCATTAACATCCTGTCTTCCAGCTATTTTATTTGAAAATGACAGAGTAGAGTCTTTGCAAGAGAGATCACTTGACAGACCTCGCAGAAAACAGTCACCATCCATCACATCACATAGACTCTTGCTGTACCACACTGTGGAATAAAACAGTTCCTGACAGTCTAGAGAAGACCACTTCTTCACTTGACAGTCATTAATCAGATTCCAGTGATGTGTTGGGGGCTTTGACAGACACTGAATCAATACAGCAAGAAAAAAAATCATAGATATGATCTTATGCTGCAAAAAGAGCCTAATTTAAAGCGTGTAAGCAAGTCTCAGCCTTGGTCAGAGAAACTTCTTCATGTAGTAGGTAGCAGTTAATGCAGAGACTCATAACTGGTTACAGGCTGAGAAGTGGCTTTTGAGTGCTCAGCCCTAACCAGAGCGACTCTATCAACCTCCCTGTTGTAATTTGGTTTCTTTTACCATGATAAAACACCATTGGTCAAAGCAACTTCAGAAGAGAAGGGTTTATTTGACTTACACTTCCACATCACAGTCCATCATCAGGGAAACTAAGGCAGGAACTCAGGGGAGGAATCTGGAGGCTGGAACTGAAGCAGAAACCCTGGGGAATGGGAATATTGATTTACTCAGTATTCTTATACAATCCAGGACCACCTGCCAAGTGGCACCACCCACAGGAAGCTGGGTCCTCCCACATCTGTCATTAATAAAGGAAAAGGGAGACATAAAATGTTTCTGTGACAATCCCCAAACCCCGAAAAAGTAACAACCTAGACAGGAAGTCATTGAAGAAAACAATTTAAAATTGTGATACAGAAGCTGGGTCTAGCTCTCCATGATAGACGGCTACTGGTGGGGGTGGGAAAGGACTCACTTTTCTTTAAGGGACTAGCCACCTGTGGTTTGACCATGTTCCAGTGACTATGTGGACAACACAAATTAGGCTTCTTTTTATCTTTCACTTTTCCTTTAATTGATCTTTTGAGAAGAGCAGCACAATGGCAAGTGCTAGACCTGGGAGGACTGAGCAGTATGGGTGATCAGAGTGCACTGTGTGAAATTCCCAAAAAAAATCAATTAAAAGATTATATTACAAAAATGAAAAGAAAATGTCCCCATGGGCTTCCATACAAGCCAGTCTGATGGAGGCAATCCTTCCGTTGAGATTCCTTCTTTTCAAATGATCCTGGTTTCTGTAAAGTCAACAACAACAACGAAAAACTTAACCAGGGAATTTCCCAAGACTCAGCTAACATTTCAGAAACAAGGTACTGGCAGGAGGATGAGAAGGGTTGTTGTGGAGTGTTTCTTGGGTACATGACATGGCCATTGCACTCAGGATCTCACAGGCACTGGTCACCAGTCAAGACCTGCACACACACACAAAGGAACACATAAACAGAGGATGAGTCCCCAGGAAGAAGGGGATTTCACAAAACAAAAAGGTGAGATAAGAGAGTAAAGGGAGTGCACACACTCATAACATATTACATATATGTGTGAAACTGTCAAAGATTTAAAACATTTAGGTACAGGAGTGTGCAGGTGGTGGCCAGCTGTTTGAAGCTTAAGACGGTATCTCTGGGCAGGTTTTGCTTTTTTTTTTTTTTTTTTTTTTTTTTTTGAGAAATGAAAGTATTGGTCAGCCACACTGTCCTGGGGGCAAAAGGGGAAGAAAGGGTGGACTGACCCAGCAAGCACCAAATCCCCCTCCCTGTGAATTAAGTCAGTGGGCTGGCACCCGGCAGGAGACACAGTAAAGTATTTTGCTGGAGAACAAGTAAGTTAAAAATCATGCACTTGCAGGAGGTGAGGCTTTTAAAGTATTCCCCTGGCTGCTTTCAGGAAGGTCCTCATTAGGCTTGATGCGAATTCGCTCTGATGCTGCCCTTTCCCCTGACTTGGAGAACTGCAGCTTGAAAGAGGCAGTTCAGTCCCCACTGTGGCCCAGTCCTTGGCCTAATTTAGGTAGTACAATAATTCTCTCCAACTGTGCAGATGATGAGATGGGGCCTCTGTGAATTCTTGTTTGAGGATTGGTGTCCAGAATCTACAAGGAAAGCATCCAGGTACTGTCTTTTGGACTCGGCTGCAGCTGAGCTGATGTCCTGTTGATAAAATAAGCTCACAATACAGCTGGCCCCAAAGCAACCTACTTGTGCCACCCTATGCCTGCCTATTTCAGAGGATCAGATGGCAGAAGCAGAAAGGTCTGATGGACCATCTGACCTGAGCCTAACATTATGTTTTTACAGTTTAAAAGGAAAATGATATACAAAAAAAGATAAAATAGTTTCAATTGAACAAATGTTATGATGTGAAAAGATCTGAGATCTCTGAACAGCCTGATTCATTAAGGTGCAGAACTTATCTGAAAGCTTAGGATCCTCCAAATATCAAGGGTAATATTTTAAGGTTCACAGAAAAGTGCTTCCTGAGGCTTGCACATTAGGGTTTAGCTTTAAACCCTAATGTAGGTCATAATATGACAAGACCCTCACAAACAGCACTTTTATCTCAGGGAGAAGTGTTTCACCCACAGCCCTAGATCCTCAGAAAGCCTTTCCTGTGGTCAGGGTTATTGAAGAAACACTGATGTCGGATCCACACCAAAACACCCACCATGAGCTGTTTGAGCCCAATAAATCTGAAGTATTCTTTGTGTTCTTGGACTTAAATTAGTTTGTAAAAGCCAATTTAATGAGGAAAGTATCCGGTCAGTTATTCTTTTCCTCTCTAAAAACTGTCCGAGCGGGTGTTATATATTCAGTTACTTGCAGAAATTTAAAATTTTGTGTGATACATTTCCTACAGCTAGTCTTTGAGAGTTACACAGTGAGAAAGGTAAATATATTAAAGATAGATGGTAGATGGACAGACAGATAGATAGATATAATAAATAAATAAGTACTATTTTAGTTACTTTTCTGTTGTAATAATACTATGACAAAAATAAAATTTAAAAGATTTCACTGAGCTTTGGAGGGATTGGGTTCACCATGGCATAAAGGCATGGCATATCCACAAAAGCAGAAAGCAGGAAGCAGAGAAAAAGAAGAAAAGTGGGAAAAGGCTATACACTCTCAAAGCCTGCCCCTAGTGATATACTTCCCTTCTGCAAAGTTCCACCTCCTAAAGGTTCCCTAACCTCCTCAACTTGAACTATTTACTCAAGACCAGTTATTCATGCACATAAGCTTGTGGGGGATACCTCTCACTCAAACTGCAACTGGTAGTTAGATAATAGATGGGTAGAGAGAGATAGGTCATATATAATAATCGGTTGATAAAAAGATGGCTAATAGAAAAGAGACTGATGATAGGTAAAGATGATGAATAATATATAGCTAGATAAATAGAAGAACATACAAATGAAAGGTAAGTATGTTATAGATGGATGGATAGATAAATAGAAAGAAATAAAAATGAAGGAGCAAAAGAAAGAGAAAGAAATAAAGGACAGAAGGTCAAATAATTCAATAATTAAGATTTATTTAGAACTCTCCAACTTGAGGTCTATAGATGTAAATTTTATTGAAGTCACAGTGTTTACTTCTTGTAGGCTGGTCTCCCTTTCACTTTAATGACAACTTGGTTTCTGTGCATTTCAAAGTTTTAGTTATTGATTTTTCCCATCTAGTGGAAAGTTTAAATCTTACTATGCTACAGCTCTCCATAGTCTCCAGTGCAGAGCAGAGAATGGCAGGGCTTGAGGGGGACAGACATGACTGTTCCTAGGCACAGAATGTAACTTCATTGTGTTCCTTCCAGAAATGTGATTGGGAGCTTGTCCTCAAGTTGGCACTACTTGTACTCAAGCTGGTACATCTAAGATGGGGGAGGAGCTTCCTTGGTCATGGCAGGGGCATGCTCTCAGAAGAAATTCTCCTAGAAGACCTTGGCTTCTCGCAAGAAAGTTCATATAAAAGGAGCAGGCCTGTTTGTTTCCTGGCTAAGGTGTGACTACATGCCTGAACAGGCACTCCTGCCAAAGGGCATCTACCTCACCAGAACTCAGCACATGCAGGTGCCATGCCCGTGAACATTCAAAACCAGAATGAACTTCCTTTCCTTTGCAGGTAGCTTATCAAATCATCCGTTCTGTGGACAAAGATGATGTAGTTGATCATAATACTTTTCCAACTCCTTCATCTAAATGTACCCCACTGTAGTGAGAAAGGGCCATGAAGGAAACAGGACAACCTTTGTGACAGGCACGTGAGAGATGTGCTGCTGGACTACTATTTCTGAGTTTTCCGTGTACTGCTCTTAGCCCAAACTTCTGTACTGTTCTGGATGTTTTTCTTAGGGTGCTGTTTAATGCCATCCCAGCATTAACTTTCTTTGATGACATTTTCATAGGATCTTGAAGACATTTTCCTTGGGGTCAGCTGCATGTGCACAATGCCACCAGTCTTCTCTGGGGTAGAGACCACCACTATTTCCCTGAAAATCTGCCTCCAATGCCTCATGCATCAAGCCACCTTTTCCCATCTCCTTGGTCCATCACAGAGGCCCAACAGAATTACTGTGTGTCTCCACACCATGACCACTATAGGGATGATGCTGAGAACATGATAGTGGTTTTAAGCCTTAAGAGCTCTCACCTTGAGTCTTTCCTGCCAAGCTAATTGTTAGACCTGCAATGCATCTCAACAGTGACATTTATCCTCAGACTTTAAGTTAGAGACTCATGGCAGGCTCTGTCAAGACCCATGTCAGTCACTCTGTTATGACCAAAGCAGCACTTGCAGGCTCTTGGCCATCTATACAAGAGCATTTTTTTAGACAAAACACCATCTACCTGGTTCCATTAGAATCTTTTCACTTGCTTCAGAAAGAACATAAAACACATTGCAGCCCTATGCTCTGCATTCTGCTAACATCTCCCATGTCCTCGAGCCTTTCACCACCCAGTCTTCATATTTCCCCTATGGGGGAGTCCAGAAAGTTCTTGTCATAAAGTTCCCATTATTCCCTTGCCCAGAGTCCTATAGACAGTGCTGACTATTCAGTTGTGCAGCAATAGTGCATGATAAATACACCTGAGAATTGGTGGACAAGATTTTTATAGAGAGCTGATCACAGGAACATGGATGATTTTTACCTCCAACATCTCCAGAAGTCAAGATGACATTCTATAAAGCCACAATTCCAACCATCAATCACCATGATTACCCATGCACATGTGTGTGCACACTGTACACATGGATATAGTGGTCAGAGGTTGATGTCAAGTGTCTTCCTTTATAGACATCCATTTTAGTTTTTCAGACAGGTTCCTTTACTAAACCTAGAGCTCACGAGCTCCGTAAGACCAGTTGTATAGTGAGCTTCTCCACCTTTCTCCACCTACCCCACTCTTGGATTATCAGTCCTCACCACCATGCCTGGCATAAGCACTTTCATGATTGAGCTATTCCACATTCACACACACACACAGCTTTTACTCCAAGACTTGGGAGAAACTAAAGGTTTTTCACTCAGAACTGATATTAGCCCTTTAAGAGGCTCCACAGCAGAGTTCACTCCATTCCTGTGTCAGATGAAAGTGTCTGCTTGCAATGTCACCTATGAGGATAGGAGAATTCTCTGCAGCTATCAGATAGACCAGACTGATACAATAAGAGAAAGACAAAATGTGCTGTTCTGGTGACTGGAGCATCCGGTAGGTGCCCCCAAAACCCTGTGTCTGCAGCAAAGGAGAACATGTTTGTATTTCCCTGGGAGGAGGGTACCCAGGGCTCTTACGAGGGTTCTGACATTGAACGAGCAGATAAGTGGATGCAAAGAGCATGCATGTTGCAGTCTCTGCCCTTGGGGTATGCTTAGAATTATAAACCACAGAAAAGATAAGGGGAATAAGAAAACAAATTCATGTTCTAGACAAATATTCCAAAAGAAGTTAGGGGAAACCAACACCACCAGAGGCAATGACACTTCAGAGGCAGTGATCCTGTTTTCCGCTTCTCATTTTCCTGTGCAATGAGGAATAAGCCAAGACTTTCTTCTCCAGTGTTCAAAACCGACAAATGCCTAGGATCCTCCAATAACTAATCCTTTTCTATTTTAAATTCATTTAACTCTACCCCATAGCTTCTCTACTTAAACTTTTTCTCCATATTTTTTTCTGATCTCATATTTTCTGCAAACTCCTGACAATTTCTGACAGTGTCTATTATTACTGACTTTCAACTGGATTTTTACAGGTGGCATTTCTCATGTAATTTTTTTATAAGGTTATTTTGAACCATACGCTTTCTCCGAAACAAAACGTTCTTTGGGGGCTGGAGAGATGGTTCGGCAGTTAAGGGTACTGGCTGCTCTTCCAGGGAACCTGAGCTCAGTTCTCAGCTTCCACATCAAGCAGCTCACAACCACTAAAACTACAGTTCCAGGGGATCCTATACTTTCTTTTGGCCTCTTCACACACCTTCACACAAGGGGTGCTCATGTGTGTGCACACTCAAGTGCACACATGTGTGTTCCATCCCCCCCCACACACACACTTTTTAAATCTTTTAAAATGTTCTTTTCATCACTGCTAGTCAAAGTACTCAGTCTGGACTCGAAATATTTTTTTTAAAGTATAGTTAAAGATGCAAAGGTCTTGAGGATATAACCAAGGTAGCTAACGCTTGGTTTGCTTGGAAGAGACCTTTGTTCAATCCTTAGCACCTCATAAACCGGGCTATTGACACACAGATCTGTAATCCCAGCACTTCAGAATTAAAAGCAAGAAGATTAGGAGTTCAAGGTGATCCTCAGCCTAAGCTAGTTCCTGGCCAGCCCAGGACACATGATTCTTTGTCTCAAACAACAGAAACAAAAGATTCAAAGCAAACTATTAATTAAGCAATGTAAGAAGCTGTCATACAGAGAACACTATTTGCTACTAGAACTTTACAATCTTCCCAAAGCAAGTAAGAATTCAGTTACTCAACAAATATTTACTGAAAGTCTATTCCATCTTAACTATTGTTTTGATGTTGGATATACAGGCGGCACATGCATGAAGTGGAGAGAGACTCTGTTGAAGCTCCTCATTGAAGGGGTCAGACAATAGAAAGGTCAAAAAATAAATTAACATCAAATATTAAGTCCTAATAAATACCACAGAGTGCGGTTATATAATAGAGTTTCTTGAGACACGGAACTGCTGATAATGATCTTTCAAAAGAGCTGTCAATGGTCTTGGCCTCATATATTGAGAAACCAGGTGCAAATGTTGATATGGATACTGAGTATTGGAGCAATGCACTTGGCATGAGGAAACTGAGTCTGGAAAAACAAAGTCAAAGCAACGAAACCAACAAAGACAAGATCTGTAATGAAAAAAGACACTAAATCCAGGGAACAAAGAGCCAGTGAGTCTGGGATACATGGAAAAAGAGAGAAGCGACATCACAAAGCAGGCAGAAGAGCTGAGGCAGCAGTTTGATGGGTGAAGTACTTGCCTCACAAACATGGGAACATGAGTTCCTCCAAGGCTCACAACTCAGGCTGGTTTAGCCAAATCAGTGATGTTAAGAAGACAGATTTCTGTGTCAAAGAAGAGAATGAATGAGAAAGACATCGGATGTAAACATGTGGCCTCTGTATGCACACACATACACATGCATGCACACCTTTCACATATACACACATGAATACATACCCCTCATACAAACACACACACACACA
>JAQHUG010000262.1:2049092-2077470 GCA_028555095.1 Dicrostonyx torquatus | reverse complement strand
TGTACTTTCTGTTTGCTTAGGTAATAGTATATCCTTCTGGAGTCTTTGATGGAGTTGAAGTATAGTTATAGTTATAATTTTCCTTAGTTATGATAAAAGATAAAGGAGATATAAATATTTTACTGTAATTCTTGCTTGATAACTGTTTTGTTTATGTAATTTTACTATGTTAAAGTTAAAACCTTCCTCTTTATTTAAACAGAAAAGGGGAAGTGATGTGAGATTCCCCTCTGTATGCTGTGATTACCATTGGTTAATAAAGAAATATAGTAGAGCAGAGCAAAAGAGAGCTAAGCAGGGAAAACTAAACTGAATGCTGGGAGAAGGAAGGCAAAGTAGAGAGAAGCCATGTAGCCCCACCAGAGACAGACACTGAAACTTTACCCAGTAAGCCACAGCCTCATGGCAATACACAGATTAACAGAGATGGGTAAATTAAGATGTACGCATTAGCCAGTAAGAAGTTAGAGCTAATGGGCTAAGCAGTAATTTAATTAGTACAGTTTCTGTGTGGTTATTTTGGGGCTAAGCAGTCAGAAACAAACAAGCGGTCTCATACAACACACCCCAACCTGCAATCCTAAAAGCTCAGCCAATACTGTGAATGTGGGCATATTGAAAATTAAATACACACAGTGATGGCGGGCAAGGGAAAACATGTACATGATCAGACTCAATAAAAAGAAGCCATTGATGACATTAAAACCAAGTACACAAATGATGGGGTGTGCAGGGGGAAAACATGTGCATGATCAGACTCATTAGTTATGAAGAAAAGAAGCCACTGACAACATTAAAATACACCATCTCATAAGCAGAGATACCACAAGAAACAGGAAAAGAAACTGAAAGTGTCTAATTTTTCTTATCAGACACAGTCCAGAGAACTTTCTACTTGTAGAACATAAGAAAAAATCAAGTGCTAATGGAGCAAGGTGGATTAGGAGCCAGCACTCACAAAGGCAAACCAAGAACAAACATCCATGAAAAAGTGCACCGAAAGTAAGCACCCATGGAGCAAGGTGGGCCAAGAGCAAGCACTCATGGAGCAAGGAAAACTGGATGTTGACAAATATTGTTAGAAGGTAAATAACAAAACACAAAAAAAGTCAGGAGAATTGGTGAATGACAGATGGAGTATTAAAGGATTTGACCCAGTAAATTAAAATATAAGCATCAGAAATTCTCTGAGAATGTGGGACAAAGGTATAATTATGATGTCTTAGAGGTAACAACACATGTTTTCAAGTATCCACCGAGTATTGTCTCCTTGCATCCTTTTTATGAATCTGCTGAGTTTTGAAAACAGCAGTGATGTTTTTCTCCCTAGGGATATGTTATCTTTTGCTTATACATTTTATTATCTCTAACAATATAAAATCAATCTGTGGGCTGGAGATGTGGTTCATTTGGTAGAACACATATCTAGCATGCACAGAGCCCCAGGAGCCATCCACAGCACCACATAAACCCAGGTATGGTGACACCGTCCTACAGACCCAGAACTAGAGGTACAAGTAGCAGAAGGATCAGGTCATCCTGGCTGGGCTACATGGTAAGTCTAAGGCCATGACAATGCACATGAAATCCAGTCTCCAAACATTCAGATTTTTATGAAAATGTATCTTAGCTTGGTTATCATTTTTCCTTCTGTTATAAATAGAAAAGGAGACGAAGATCAACGTAGAGGCTGATAAATTTGGGGAAAGTACAGCATAGTGCAATGTATGCAGATTGTATATATCTATATGTACACACAAAAAATGCAACACAAGTATATATCTTTAATGTGTGTACAAACCTATATGGCTCACTGCTTGTCTTCTACTGACTATGCATGCTAACAAATGTAGGTGTACCATGTGTGCATGTGTGGTTCCCAAAAGAAGCATGGGAACAATGACAAACATGTGCTTTTGTGAGACGCTAGATACTAAAGATGAAATTTAAATCTTTTAAACATACTGCTGTAATTAAGAAGGGCATCCACAGTTAGAAATGAGCCTCCCCACTTTCCAGCTCATATCTTAGAGCTTATTATAAAAGTATCACAGATATTAATGAAAATGAGAGACTCATCCAAGATTCTAAACACACAAGAAGAGGGTGGTTTTTAAGCATCTGTGCACAGGAAATAGTACTATGCAGCCAACTCAAAATGATAAAGCTGTTAAATGGTGTAAAAAAGAATGTACTTATGTAATTTTACAAAACAGATTGCCAAATAATATGAGTAGACTTTTATTTTAAGATACTGGTGTTTCAAAGATTTTTAATTTCTCCTTAATTTATTTTTATGTGTATGAGTGTTTTTCCTGCATGCATGTCTGTGTACCACATGTGTGCCTGGTGCCTGTGGAGGGAGGTCAGAAGAGAGAATTGGATGCCCTGGAACTGGGGTTACAGACAGTGGAGTAACAGCTATATGAGTGCTGGGTATCAAACAGCCACTGAGCCATGTCTCCAGCACCTTTTTAAAAACATTTAATTATATTATATGCATTGGTGCATGAGTATATTGCCCTCAGATGCCAGAAAGGGGCATCAGATCCCAGAGCGGCTGGAGTTAAGGTGGTTGTGAACTGTCTGACATGGGTGCTGGGAACTGAACTGCAAATACTCTTAGCCACTGAGCCATCTGATGTGTATCTGTGTATGTGCACTACACATACATATTCAGAGTTAGTATTAAAAATATAGAAATATTTTACTGTCAATTCTCTCTGGGAATTGAGGCTCAATGTATTTGTGTTCCATTTTGCTCCATTATTTTTAATTTCTAATTTCACACACATCTTTTTAAAAATAGGATCTTGCAGATCCTCAGCTGGTCTCAATTTTACAATTTGCCCTAAGATGATCTTGAGCTTCTGATCCTCCTGCTGCTTGCTACCTCCTGAGTACTGGAATGACACTTGTATATACATCATCACGACCAGTTTATATGACAGTGGAGACAAACCACAGCTTACTGTATATACAACTAAGCGACACCCTCAGCATGCGCGCATGCGCAAACACACACACACACACTTTAGGACTACAAAGTGTTCAAAGGTACAAGCATCATGTGTAAAAGGCTGGACTCCTTGGGGTCCTATTATGTCTGGTAACAATCAGGTCCCACCCACTTCCTCTTGCTCTGAAGAATGGCAAGGAGAACAGAGAAACTGAGCCTTTCTGCATTCTTTTCAGTGAAACTTTTTCCTTTCTTCGTGGCATGGGCTCATTATGTTACTGTCTAAGAGTAAGCAAACATTTGTGTTCTTGCCATTTTCTCTTTCCTTCCTATTTCAGAAGCCATGGGAACTACAATTTAAGAGTTGCTTGGTGTCATGTGTTGTGTCTTTAAGTGTCCCCCTCCACCCCTGAGTTCCACTGTTCTGATCATATCCAGCAGGGCCTCTCAAAGAATTCTTATATAATTCAAAAGCATTATATGACTAAAACGTCAACATAGCTCCTCCATAAGCCCTCAGCAAACCAGTGTCAAACACGCTGGCGCTGCAGGCTAGAGAGTAAATGATTTTTACATGTTGTGTGGCTTTTATTCCTTAACAAAAGCTAGGAGAGGAGATCGTTTCCTCCCCCTCCCTTCTCCCTTTCCCCCAACATTTTTCTCTTTCTTCTGCCTCCAGAGCCCTTGAAAGCTGCATTGAACCTGACAAAGGATAAACTAGCGGGGAGTGGGAGAGACTAAAGATATCAAGGGGTTCCGACTCCCTATCTGAAAATCTGTTTAGACAGCACCTGGGTCACCCTCCTTGGATAGCGCTTTACTCTGTGTGTTATTGTGTTTATGTCGTAAGGAGGGAGAAAAGCCAGCATCCCTTGCTGTGGAGTGCTGCTCTATACAATCCCAGCGCCTTCGCCTTCGCCTTCTCCTTGCAACCTCATTTTATTTGAAGAGACTGCCTTTTCAGTTTCGTCTGTGATCCTCAGAACAGTCTTCCCTTTGTCCACGGAGTGACCTTTCCATCCGAGGAAGGATGAGACGTGTCTTGAAACCTAAACTAACTTTAGCAGAGAGGTCTTTAACAACAACAACAAAATAAAAAGGAGCAGAGACCTCCACACACAGAAATAAACACTGCTGGTTTCATTGTGATGCATGGCATGTTTCTCTTTGCATTCTGTTTGGGGATTACAAAGGACAATGCTAGTGTTCGAAAATGAATGCAACATCACAGGCTGGAGCCTCCCTGGAGTACGTGGCAATCCAAGCCTGGCCTTGGAGTTATTTTTATTTCTTGGAAGAGGGTTGGGTTGAGAGGGAGTCTTTGGATCTTGCCAACATCAAGTGGTTTCAAGAGTGAGCAGCTGGACAGTCACCTTGGGAGGGAAGGAGCAGAACAGTTTGGCTCTGAGACCTGACCATGAGGACTTAAAGTTCACCAGCATATCCCATACATAGAGGAGAAGCCCCAGGACTTCCCAGGAGAATGACCACATGCTGAAGCTCTGCTTTAAAGAAGAGAATAAGTAGAATAAGTATGCTCAAAATGGGGAATCAGGACCCTTCTAAACAATGGGGGACCCTGTCCTTTTCCGACAGTCCTTCGTAACTGTCATCATACACTCTGCATACTTACATACGGTGAGACCCAAGTAGAGACAAAGACAAATCCTCCGGTGTGGATGGATGGTCAAAGGGGAGGCTTCCAAGGCTTCAGTTGTGAAAGTTGAAAGTGCAGTTACAAGTCCAAAACCCACGCCCTACCTTTGCACCCTGCAGGGAAGACCTCAAAGGTCACCCAGCCCTAGGACTTGGCCCTCAGATGGGTTCACTTTTTCTTAGGAGCATAAGGAGACAACTTGGTGAGCATCCTACAGGTTTAAATGCAATATTCTACTGAGGAGTTAAAAATGTGTATTGAGTTTGCTAGTCAAAGGGAAAAATAAATCAAGATGGTTCTATAAAACCACTCTGTGTATAATAGAGTGTTCTGAATAGCATTGAGAAAATTCATTGTTCGACTTCTTTCCACCTCAAATGAGCAAATTCCACCACATGAAGAAGAGCACATCTAAAAATATAATTCTTTTGTTAAATTCTACAGTTCTTTGTGAATACAGAACTATTTGGTGTTTAAAACGTGCCAAAAAATAAAAAATAAAAAAGTCAAATCAACATGACAGGTAACCCTCAAAGTTCAAGTGCTGTAAGAATTGTAAGTTAAATGTAGAAATCACGAGCTCCATACCGGACATCATTGTGGCTTCTAAAAGTCACAATGGCACTTGATCTTGGCCAATACATGCAGACAGGAGCAGAGAGAGTCCCCAGGTTATGGGGTAATGGTTATGACGGTCATGCCAGGAAATGGTATTCATTCTTCTCACCCAGGCTTCACCTAAGGCCTGGAGAAACATGCAAGAATGGAGCTTCTATGTTATAATGGAATTCAATGACTCAAGGCAAAGATATTGTGTCCACTCAAGGGCCCAAGGAGTCACCTCTTTCAATACTTTTCAAAATAACTTACTTGAAAACCAAAGAGACACAAAGAGTCCCAATCACTACAGTTGAAACCCTCTGGGCAATCATCTAAATGACAGGTTCTGGATTACAACCAAAAGCATAAACTAAACAGTATGAATCTCCAATGATATAAACAAATAGTTGTGCAAACAAAAAACAGGAGAGGATTGCTAAATCTTCCATGTAAAAACACCCCAAGTAGTATAGGAGCAGCTACCTACTCCTGAAGAATGGGATCTTTGAAGTGACTTCCTTCGAAGAGATGATGAAGGAGCAGGGTGCAGGTATGGATGACTTGGTGGGGAGTTAAGATAGACACCACCTCAGCTAAGCAATCAGGGTCATCAACCAAAGGACTGAGTAAGGCTGGCAGCATGTACAGCTTCGTGCATTATAATGAAAGTACCAAGTGGCATCCCCTCATCCTTTTGCCCAAATCTGTTAATCCAGTGTGACCATAAAAAACCTTCTGATAAATCTCAGCTGAAGGTCCACAAGACAGCCCAGCAGGTTGAGGCACTTGTCGCCAAGCCTGACAAGTTGACCTCTGCAAATTGTCCTCTGACTTCTATGTGCACATTTTGGTGCATGCACACGTGCACACGCACACACACAGATGCACAATCATACACACAGATAAATAAACAAATGGAGTTACATTTTTTAAAAACTCTCAGTTCAGAAGTGATCTGAAATATCTGATGAGTGCCATCGAAAGCAAGGACTGTGATGGCTGTGACAGCCTAGTGGAGCTAAGGAGATGTGACACTTGAATGTGTTATCATATCCTACACGTAGATGGGAAAAGAAGAGAGGTCTGGCCCCATATAAAAAGGAAGGAAATCAAATGATTGACATGTTGGTCAATTTTTAAATGACTTTTGCCGAGCTCCAAAGCAATACTTTTTATGTTCATTTCAACTATTTCCATTTCAGAGAATCTTGCTTGGTTGCATAACTCCTTTTGATGAGAGGTTTCATGGCTAAACGCTATTACCATTTCTGTGAAGTCACTGCCTAGAGAACGAGAGACCTCAAACCCAAGTGCTAAGGGAAAGGTTGACTTCGAGCTTCAGAGATCTAAAAGTTATGAGAAATGGCTTTTGCCATTTCTGTTTGTATTACTTAAATTTTTTTAGATTAAATGGCAAAAGCCATTTCTCATAACTTTTAATGTAAGTACGTGATTAAGCATTTGGGACATTTTCTTGTCTTAGTTGTTGAATTGCTTGTGCTAGTCTTTATTCCTTTTTCTTCTGCTCATTTGCATTAGCTCATATTTTTAGAAGACTTTTTATGTTTCAGTGAAAATTAAGCTATTATATATGCTGCAGTCTTTCAGAAAATATTTTATTATTTGGGTATTGGATTTTACATACAACATTTTGTCTATATGTTTTATTTTTATTTATCTGTGTAATTCATTAGCAAGCTATGCTTTTTTTTTTTTTTTTTTGGTTTTTCGAGACAGGATTTTTCTGTGGCTTTGGAGCCTGCGCTGGAACTAGCTCTTGTAGACCAGGCTGGTCTCGAACTCACAAAGATCCACCTGCCTCTGCCTCCCGAGTGCTGGGATTAAAGGCATGTGCACCACCGCCTGGCTCCAAGCTATGCTTTTATAATGTATAGATAGATGGCCCATTAAACTTTGCCTTGGGGGGTTTCTGCCTTCAACCTAGATTTAAAACCAATCAAAATAGAAATTCTCTACCATACTTATTGTTGTAGGCTCCTTATAAGTGACAGAAAAAGATGGCTGGAGTGATGGACAGAGAGGCAGCAATGTGGGCAGAAAGCAGAGAAAGGGAGGATGTAAGGATAGTCAGTCAGCACTGAAGATAACATGGCCAAGGAATGCAGATGGCCTCCAAGAGACAAAAAAGACAGTTGAATTCCAGAATGACCAAATATGGTCCTCAAAAGTCACAGAGAACTTCTTACCTCAGTACCATAAGGTAATAAATTTATGTTAAGTCACATTAAATTCTTGGTAATCTGATTGAGGAAAAATGGAAATTAAGTAAATAGATGAAAGCAAATAAATAAAAACAGATGACAGATAATAAATATAAGATAGATACAAGTATATATAGATAGTAATGAATGACAGTTGGATAGATTGATGCTATATAAACCATGATCAGATGATGATAGGTGATGGATGAAGAAGTAGGTAATAGGTAATACATATATATTGATACACAGATAACAGCAAGATGGCTAGATACTTGATAAATGGGAGCTAGATAGATAGACATGAAAATAGATAGTATACAAATAGGTGATAGATAATAGAAAGTAGATATAGGTTGATGATAGACAGACAGATAGATAGATAGATAGATAGATAGATAGATAGATAGATAGATAGATGATAGATAGATAGATAGATCATAGATGTAGCATACATATAAACAATAGGTAGATGATAAATGTATAGACAGATGCTATATAGAGCATAGGTTACAGGAGGGAATGAATAGATGGTAATATAAAGATAGAGATGTGTTACCTATATTGTCTAAATATCTATGATATCAAAAGATAGGTATCTATACACATATAGATAAGTGATCTGAAGAGAGGGGTGTGTCAAGGTGTGCAAATGTTAAATTGATGGAGAGTATGTGAGGGCATTTCCAGAAAGGCTTGTTTAACTGAGGGAATGGAAACCAACACGAATTCAGGCAGTACCATCTCATGGGTGAACGAAAAAGAAAAAAAAAATGTGTGAAGTAACAACACTGCTTTCTGACTGGATGCAACCAGCAACTCACTGCTACCTATGCCTTCCCCTCCATGAGGGATGCACTCTCAGACTGTGAGCCAAAACAAGCTCTTCCTTCTTTGTGTCACCTCTGTCCAGTGTTTTGTGAGGGAGATGAGCAAATTTTCTGAGATAGTATCTAATAGTTATATGTTATGGATGTAGCATATGTTCTTTAAAATTGTTTACATTTCCTAACTTTTCCACAGGAGCTTTGGATAGGTTGAGTAACGACATAAACATAAATTCGAGTTGATAAAACCACCAAGTCTCAATCCCAGGAATTTATAAATGTCATTTATTTTTGGGAAGGGGATATTATTAAATATGACTATTATCTATTCAAGACTGAATCCATCGATGCTCCATCATGAATGGAGAAGGGGCTAATGAGGCACAATCTCCCTGCAGAGCAGTTACCGGTTGCTGTTGCTGAGGGAGGGATAGTCATATTCCCAGTGATGCAGCCATGGGTGCTGCCTTTGTTATTATAGACAACTTGTACACGTGCTCCTGTAAACAAAACTTATTAAATGCAGTGGGCCACACACAAAGAAGTCATAAAAGTAAACGGGAAATTTCTTGGCAAGAAGTACAGATTAGGTGGGAGATTAAGGTAGAGACAGCAAGAGGGTAAAGGGGGGGATATGATAAAACATATACTATATACATTTGATGTTGTAAAAGATTTTCAATGTTAAACTAATCCGGAGGACATTGTTTTTAATTATATAGACAGGCATGAGCCATCACCAAACATCTTTACAAAAAGGACAAGGAGAGACACAGAAGTAGAAAGTTAACTCTCAGCCAAAAGGCAGAGATTGCAGTGGTGAGCCTGCAGGCTATGGAAAACCTGGAATCACCAGAAACTGAGATCAGCAGCAAATTCTCCCCTGTAGCCTTCCAGAGAGTGTTGCCCTGGCTATGAAGAAGAATCTCTGTTACTGTGAGCCATGGTGATGATGGTTACAGGTTAGCCAAGCTCTTGCTGGATACACAACAAACGATATTGGAACCAAACAATTTGAGCAACTGTTAAGTCCCTGTCCATGTTGTAATGGGAAATTACATTCAAGGCTCCTAAAATTTTCAGTGTATTTTTAAATTGTTTCTGTGCATTTATTCTTCTGTTTATTGTTAATTATTTTTCAGTTTGCTGCTGTAATTAGGTGATGTTTATAGCCCTCATAATGTCTAGTTTTTAATGGTATAGAAAGTTATTGACTTTTATATATTTGTTTTGTAACACACCATTTTAATAAGCTCTCTTTGGGATTCTAACAGCTTTCCCTTTATTTTCATACTGGGCACATCACTCATAATTTAAAATAGTCTGCTATCTTTCCTATGTTTTCTCTACTTCTTTGCTTTATTTTTTATTCAAAAGGACCAGAAGAACAGCAGTAACTGTATTAGCCAGCTTTGCCTAATCTTGGAGGTTTTCCCTAGGGTCATCTTTAAGGATGCCATTGACGCTTTCAGATATTTTTTAATTATCCTTTCCTGAAATTTTCTTTCTTTTTTTTTAGTTTCAAATAACTTATTTTTTTTATTTTATGGGAACTTCACCTGCAAGTATGTCTGTGTACCATATTCATGCAGTGCCCATAGAGACCAAAAGACAGTGTCAGATCCCCTGGAACTGGAATCATAGACACTTGAGAGCTGAGATGTGAGTGCTGGGAACTGAACCAGGTCCTCTTGAAGAGCAGCTAGTGCTGTCCTTTCAACTGATGACCCATCCCTAGAATTCTTCTTCCAGTATATAGTGTGTGTTTAATCTTCTCCCTTGTCTATAAAGAACAGACATGGGTTTGTTTCTGCTCTGCTAATCTTTCCTTGCTTCCTGCATTAAATTCATCTTGGCCATTAAAATAATGAATTGTATTTGTTAATGTTTTATTTAGAATTCATATCACTAGCTTGGGAGTATGTGTAGTTATCCAACTGAGAGGATTAAAAAGGTTTTATTTTTTAATGTCAAAAAGTATTTAATCTTCCCAAGTACTCTAAGACATTTTATATTTATTTCCTCCTTTCAAGTTATTTTTTATGTTTATCAGACTTCTCTTTCACAAAAAAACACAATTTTAATAAGATGCCATCCTTCCTCATTTTAATGCATCCTTGTTGCATTGATACTTTGTTTCCTCACATTTTCTTTTCTGATATAGATGCCATATAGCACATCCATGTATCACTCACATTTTCTTTTCTGATATAGATGCCATTTAGAACATCCATGTATCACTGAATTTGAGTATTATTTACTTTTAAGGTTTTATTTTAACAATCCTTTAACCTTTATTCAATTGTATAACTTTGTGTCAGGGATAAAATGATTCCATTGCAGCAACTGGGAAGGTCATTCAGGAGTAAGGAGACTCGATAAACAAGCTTGAAGACCTGAGTTCAAACCCCCAGTGCATAGAAAAACATAGCGGATATAAGAGGAAGGATCTGGGAGAATTGGGGGTGAAGGCTGGATTTTATCAAAACAAAATGTATTCATTTAAAAAATATGTTAATTTCTTAAGTCAAGCATAGCCGCCATGTGCATACCCACAACTCAAGAACTATAGAGGATAGAGACAGGAGGAGCTGCTTGCCAACCTGAGTTCATGTTCAGTGAGCAATCTCGCCTCAAAGAATAAGGTGAACCCTGATAGAAGAAGACAATGTTGTCTGCACTAGCCTCTATACCTAAGCTTAGGCAAACACGCCACACAGATAAACCACACACACACACACACACACACACACACACACACATACACAATTGTTCCATTGTTCTCCTAGATAGTTACAGTTTTCTATCTCATGAATATTAAAGAGCCTCCTTAGCCACAGAGGTCACCTTGTTTACACACCATGATCACCACACTTCTTGCTAAACAATTGCTAACAGTTCCTGAAGTAGTTCACAATGGGTCATGGTGTCAGAAGACTTTTACTAAGGGGAAACTTCCTGGCCTTTGTCTATTTCTTCAAAGAATGAGCACAGGGACTGTCAGCCATGTTCAGAGCAGAGTTCCTGTATAAGATCCCAGCCTCAGAAGCTGCAATCAAATGTTCTGCTTTCTAAAGAAACTTCAAAAGAGTAATCCAGGAACCTTTGACCTCATGAGAGCTGGATATGTATGTATGCCTATATTTCTGTATTTGGGGTTGTCAGTAAAAGTTATTTTCTTTCAGCTATGAAGACTGTTGAAGCCTAGAGTTCAGTTCTACTTTTGAAAATGTCATTTGATTATCCTTTACTTGTTTTTGACTTCTCAAAAGGAGTCTAAGCTTTCTTTTTTTAAACCACTGCTATTCTCACTCCCCCCCCCCCAAGACAGGGTTTTCTCTGTGTAGTCCTGGCTGTCCTAGAACTGGCTCTGTAGACCAGCCTGGCCTCAAACTCAGAGATCCATCTGCCTTGGCCCTCTGAGTACTGGTATTAAAGACATGCACCTCCACACCCAGCTACCCATTGCTATTCTCAAACGTTACAGAAACAGACCTCAGGGAGCCAGACCTGTTGTGTTGCTCTAAGGAAACTTCACCAGCAGCGTTCTCTGTTGTCTCTTCTCAGGTCTCCTGTTTTCAGCATGTTGGACTTTCTTCACGGAGTCCTTTGATCTGATCCTCTCTGCTGTCCATGTCTTTCCTAAAGTCTTTTTCCTGTCAAGGCCTGCAGCTGGTGGAATTGTTCTGTACGCTACGTCTGAGAGCCTAAGCTTTGACGGTTCCCTTTGTATGCCGTCTTCTCTCATCCTCGCCTCACCTCTGACAGTGCTCACAGCTGTCTAGACTTTGAAAGGTCAACACAGATTTCTTCTGCTCCCCGCCAAACTCTTCCATTTCCTCAAAGGCCCATTTTCCTAATTTGCTTTCACCTTTGTATTTTTCTCTGTCATTAATGCTAGGAGTTCGCCGCCCCACTCAAACATTTGATATCGATTGTTTCCTCTAGGATTTATGAGCCAATAAAAAGTGGAGTGGAGATGCTGAGGGCACAGTTGAGCTTACTGAATGATGCCCACTGAAACACAGATTCTTCTTTTCAATGAGAGATTCCATACAATGCCTTGTAGGTTTTCTCTCAAGGAGATCTTGTGTTCCTAAGAATAGTCAGGCTGTGTGTGGTGTGAAGAGCGGAAGGCCAGCACCTACCTGACTGCGCATGTCTGTGGTTGCCTGGTGGTGAAGAGGTGGGGAGCAGAGGCAGAAGAGAAGTAGCTCCTCTGCACGGGTTCTGTTTGTAATTACGATGGCTCTCGCCTGCTTTTCCCCTTCCCCTGTGCTCTGGAATCTAGAACATCTCTGGCTCTACTTCTTAGAACAAGGTTTCTAGCCTCTGAGTAGTGATGAAATTTCATGTAAGATGCCAAAAGCTACCCCGAGTGAGGACTTTTACCCAATCATGCATTCTCAGCGCTGTTTCCTTGGTGCTATGCATTTCCTAAGTCCTGCTGGGCACATCTCTGAGCATCTTTTAAATAGCCTATCATGTTGATCTGAAGATCAACTTTCCTGGGCAGCTTCCTCTTCCCAGGACAGGCAAACTCTGCCTTCCAGGTGCCAGCTGCTATTTCTCATCAATCCTCTGTTCTTCTTCCTGCTTCACTTATATCAATAATAAGAAAATTCGGTTTTCTCTTTAAACCTAGAGTTATATGTAAACGGGTTATTATTGTAGTTGCTCTATTTTAAAATCCAAAACTGTTAAAGCCCTTTAATTGGCACCTTCTTGATAATTTTCTCATGTGGTGATCGGAGGCCTTGGCCCCATGACTTCTGATTTGGGTCTCATCTTAAGACTCTTTCACGATTTAGTTCCAGTGTGCTGGAATTTGGAGGAAGCAGATATAATTACACGCAGTCAACCACTTATCTTAAGCTAAAATCGCCTGGAACATTTTTAAACACTGTTGTTAACAAAAGACCTGTCTTAGAAAGTTTGACAGAAATTACCCACGATGCCATTTAAGCCAAGTAGTTTTTAAGAACTAGCTACATGGACAGTTTTTCTCCCACTCAATTTCTTTGATACATTTAGGTTTTATGCCTTGGATTATAGCCTAGTTATTAATATTTTCCTAGACAATCTATTTCTTCAGTGTTTGAACATTTGCCCTGAATTTGAACTGAAGCCCTGAATGCAGCCTTGCACTCCTGAGCAGAGGAACTTTGTCTTTTCATAGTTGGCCTTCACCTGCTTTTACTTCTGCCTCTCCTGTACGTGGTCTCCTTCCGACACCTTTTAAAGGCACCGTCATCCTTCTGTACATTATCTTCCTCCTTCAACTCCCCATTATTTTTATTAATTCTCTAAGGAGCTCATGTTTTGCTGAGTGCTTTTAATAGCTAGGTCTTTGATAAAATAGATAGACATATTTGTCTTTATCTTCTAAATTAGCCTAAATCACTGTTGTTTCTCCTGTATTTTCTATGGTTATTTTGTTGCAGTATTCATCGCCTCATCAGTAAAATGTTCCCTTTGGTTTAATGCAGCACCTAAGGCTCTCTCTCCCCACGTCATTTGTGCCACTCCATCGTGTATGGAGGACTTGGGGAATTCTCCTCATTCTGATAGTTATCTATAAACAAGCTATTTGTTTTTGTTGTGGTTGTTTTGCTAAAGTTTGGAAGGGCCAGGGTTCTTGGGTACTTGTAATAATATTGTGTAATGGTCGGAGACTGTGGTCTTCATGATTTCTGATTCTGGAATCATTTTAAGTACTTTCTCTGTAATCCAAAAATAGAAAGGACTTTCTAAATGTTCTATGGGAGCTAAATATATGTCCTTTCTTTGTAAAGTCTATACTTAGATGTATTTATTAAGTCACCCCATTGCTTTGCTCTGTAATTTTGCTAAAATACATGCGCCAGTAGCCTTGTGAGAATAAAAGCAATGAAAGGAGACGTGTTGAGTGTTTTAGTGTCTAAAAACAGCCTTATTTTCGCACTTGATTGGTGACTGGGTTAGATAGACAATTATATATTGGGAATAATTTGAAAGCCTTGCTCTGTTGTGTTCTGGCACCCACAGTCATTTATGTGCTCTGCATGCAGATTTTTATTTGTCTTCTTTATTTGGCAATGGCCCAGAGAGGTCTTAGAGTCTCTCCAGATATTGCATTTCTGTCAAATTATCCTTGTATGCACAACAGTTTCTCTCTGTGTGTTTCACTGTAATCTTATTTGCAGAATAAAGGTTCATGCAGCTTCATTTATCATGAAGTTTCCTCTTTATTATAAAATAACATTCACTGTCCTACTTAGCATTTTTTTTCTGTAAATGTTATCTTTACATTTGAATTTTTTCACTTGTGTTTACCGAACTTAACTTTGAGCATTGACTGGAAATATTCTGCATCATCTTGTTTTAGAAATATTTTTTTCCCTGTGAGGAAGAGATGGTTCAATTTTGTTCTTCAAGCAAAAACAAATGTATTTTTCTTGGATGAGATTTTCCCTTTTCTGCCTGATATTCCTTTCCATTAGGTCCTTTCCCTGGCATGATTTTAAGTAAAATGATTTCAACTTTTGCATTCTAATATACCTTTGCTGGGTCCCTATTCTAAAATATCTTTGCTGGGTCCCTTCCATTTCTTTGCATTTTTCTTCTGATAAAGGTATTTAATATTCACTTAACTAAAACTGAACTTTAATACTGTTTGTTCTTTTAAATTGTGTACATATGCTTGTGTGAGTCCAGAAGAGGCCACCTGGTCCCCTGGAGCTGAAGTTCCAGATCCCACATGGGTGCTGGGGATGAAATTCTCATCTTCTGCAAGAAAGGGGAGTGTTCTGAATTACTAAACCATCTCTCCTATCCCAGAATACTGTTTCTTCCTAAGACTCTATTTGTTACATAAAATAACTTTTTAACCTTGACTCAACTTTGAGCCAGGGATAAAAAAAAAATTCCATTTCTGTCTTATGTAGGTGTCCATGTCTCTTTCACAAATACTATATAAAAATCGTGTTTAGCCACAGCCATCACCCCCCCCAGATGTGCCATGAGTCCCTGCTGAGCACTTGCTGGCAGTTGTTGGAATCCTCACCACTGGGCTACAGTGCTAGAAGAATCACTAAGCGCAACTTTATTGGTTTTTTTTCTCTTTCTCCGTAAAATAAAAGCTACAAAATGATGGCAGTTTTTGCAACAAAAGCACTTCACTAAGTGCTTGCACCTGTTTTTGAGTTATTAATCAGTGTCCTGATTCATCACAGGTAATCTTCACTGGAAAATTGTTTGTGCTCGCCCAGCAACATCTCCTTGTTTTCCATTGACATTATTCATGTGTCTATGTCACATGTGCCCTTAAGATGCAGGTAGGCCATAATTCCAATCATCTGAGGTCATCAGGTAAGGCAGACATAATGCACAGATAACTGTTAGCAATTGTAAGTACTCCTGCCCTGGGAGAAGGTTTGTCTTCTTTGAAATGTATGTACTATCAAAGCTTTCCATACTACGAATAGTCTTTATTACAAAAAATTGAAAGCAAGATCATAATGTTTTTTAAGATTAATTTTTTTGTTTATGTGACTGTGTGAATGTATGTCTCATGCATTGGTACCCAAGGGGTCAGAACAGGGCATCAATTCCCCCAGAGCTGGAGCTACAGGTGGCTGCTACCCCCTGGCACAGATGTTGGAAAGTGAACTTAGGTTTTCTATAATCAGAAAGGCCTCTTGATGCCTGAGCCGTCTCTCTAGTCCTCTGTGACAATTATTTCAGATGTATTTGTTGTTTCATGTGCATGAGTGTGCTGTTTGCAGGTATTTATGTGCACCCTGTGTGTGGCTGGAGCCTGTGGAGATCAGAAAAGTGTCATGTTTGTGAGCTACCATGTGAGTGCTTGGAACTGAGGTCCTCTGCAAAAGCAACAAGTGCTTTTAATTGCTGAACCATTTCTCCATACCCCCTACATGATAATTTTAGTGCATTATTAGTCCAAATGGCAATTTGAACAAGGGAATGTGGATTTTTTTTTATTCCAAGTTAAAGCAAGCAAGTTTCCTGCTTCTTCTAACTGAATTCTAACCTCTTGCTGATGAATAAGAGAAAACAAATCAATATAAAGATAATCCTCAAGGATACAATGAGTTTGAGGCCAACCTGGGATACATGCAATCCTTTCTCAAAACGAAAATACATAAGTAAGCAACTGTGAGTAATGTGATCAATAATGGAGGAAAGACCAGTTATAGAAAGAGTCCACCTGAAAATCAAAGTGAAATCAGATCAGGGCATCAGATCTCCTGGAGCTGGATTTACAGGAGGGCGTGAACCACTGGATGTGTAAAATTAAATTTTTTAAATAAAATCAAATGAAATTGAGCATTTAACTGAGAAGCAGGAGAACAGATCACATCCACCATAGAAAAAGATAAAGAGTAAGAAGGCAAGAAATGAAGAGCTAGCTGCTTAGCAATCATTCGCATCATCCCTGCACCAAAACTGATGGTTTCCTCACTCATGGAGAGCACACACCTGTATTAGCACATCATAGTGCCCAGTAATGCTGCAGCCTCTGAAATGTCAGCACAGTGACAAAACCACCTGCCAGTGCAATTCTCAGGATGAGTCCCCACTGTTTGGTAAGCATGGCTAGCTGTAAAATGTCTCCACTAAATCTTAGAGAAGAAATACAGAAAAGAATATAGTGAGAGAGTGAAACCACCAGTTGGAGTATCAGAAAAGAGAGGGCAGGAAACAATTTATGAGGAGATGAGGCGGGGCTGGAGAAAGGTGAAGAACAAATACTTCTCACATAAAGGACTCAGTTGGTTCCCAGCCTACACATCCAGTGTCTCACAGTCTCCTAAAGATCCAGGAGATCCGATGCCCTCTTCTGGCCTTTCTGAGCATTACACTCATGTACACATAACCACACAAGGACATACACACATATACACAATTTAAAAACAAAATAAATCTTTAAACAGAAAGACAGTATTTAAAATTTTCTTAACCTTAAAGACAAGAATCCATGGGTAACTCTTTCCTGAGATCCTACATGTGTTTCCAGGGACACTTGAAGTCCTGGTGCTGATCCTTAATCAAAAGAAGTACATGTGAATTAACAGAGTTCCATGTCAGTGTAGCTAATGAAAACACACCAATAGAGAAGTCATAGCAGCTTGCCAATGTTGCTTTTAAAATTGTACAGATAGAATAAGGGCATAGTGGTGCACATCTGCAGCCCTAGTGTGAGGAAGGCAGAGGCAAGAGGATCAGGAGTTCAAAGACAGCTTTGACTGCAAAGCAGCTTAAGAGTCAGCCTGATCTACATGAGATCTTGTCTCAATAAAAAAAAAAGTTAATAATATGGGGCCAGTGAGGATGATCTACAGGCAAAGACCCTTTCTGCAGAATCCCAGCAACCTGAATTTGATCCCTGGTCCATGTAAAGGTGAGAAGAAAGAAAAAGTTTTCCACAAAGTTTTCCTCTGGTCTCTACACATGAGTCATGACATGGGCACACATACATCATGATAAATAAATTACAATGTGTGGATTACTGGGCTGCACCTGTTTTCTGTAATGTTCTCAAGAACAAGGCCTGGTTTGGACCCCGATCACATCATCATGGTCTGTGAGACAATAGAGACTCAAATGAGACCACGGTTTCTCTGAAATCATTTGTCTTAGTGGCTGAGACAAAGCCCAGCCTCATGACTGAAGCGGCACTCCGGATCCTTGTGTGGAAAAGTGAGCATCCTGTTGACTGTGACCCTGCCCCGCCCCTGCTGCTTCCACTCTGTCAGAAATCAACCTTCCTGTGGGTGTATGCACCCTTTGCTTTATATGAGCCCCAAGATCAGCACATTATTTCAAAAGGCCCTGAGATTGCACAGCAGTGCAGACCTGCTTTGAAACAGAGCTTGACACATTATAGTAAAATCACTGCCCACTGAAAACGAAGCACACACAGTAGATCTTCATGGGCCAAATATGATAAACAGTGCATCAGCTTGTGGTTTCCAAGTTGTCGCTAGTGACATCACAAGGGTTGCATGTTTTAAGGGAAAAAAATAAGTGAGTACCAGGATGCCTCCTCTTTTTCCTTCTTCCCAGAGGAGAAAAAAAATATTTATTTATTATTTTTATTCCTTCCTTCCTTTCTTTTTAGTGTAGATCTTTCCTTTCTTGCCTCTACCTCTCGCCCCTCCCTCAGCCCCCAGCACACAGCTGTTTTTATGAATATGTTATGAGATGAAGTCCAGTTTTGCACCTAGGAAAATGGTCAATATTTCCAGTTTGACTGCTCCTTTATCTCACCCCCAACAGTGTGAATGTCTGATCCAAGAAGAGAACAGAAAGGCCCTGAGGTTTACTGAAAGGTGGTTGGCAAAGGAACCCTCAGACATGTCCGTTTCCTGGTTTCTGCCATTAAAGTTCAGAGGACACTCTTATATTAGTATCCACAAAGCACCTGACCTCATGTCCAGGGGACACTTTGAAGCCTTTGTTCTGAACAGGAGCTCCAGGTCTCACAGAGGAGGGAAATTTACCAAAACAAAGGTAGTAATGAAAAGGAAACAAACAAACAAAAAAACAAAAAAACTCCTGACTATTCCTTCACTGGATTCAGGGCAGGAAGATAGTTCAGTGGACGGCAGCACATGTTGTGTGAGTGTGAGGACCTGAGTTCAAATTCTGCCACCCATGTGAAAAGACAGTCATGGTTGTATGTGTCAGTAATCCAAGCATTGGAGGGGTCTGAGACAGGCATATCCTGAGAGCTCCACGGCCAGCCAGACCAGACAAAGTAATGAGTTTCTAGTTCAGCCAAAAACCCTGTCTCAAGGCAACCAGGTGGGAGCAACAGTGGATGACATACGATGCCCTACTCTGGCCTCTGAGTGAGTGTACACGGGCATGAACACTAGCACACTCACATGCATGCAACATGCTCAAACAAGACAGCACTCACAGAGTCAGTATTTGAAAAGCTTCCCGAATTTTAGTCCTTTTCACACACACTCACATTCCCCTCTCCTGCCTCTCCTCCTTATGCTAAAACCCTTCTCAAACACCATCTCTCTTACCTCCGTGTCCTCTGTGTGTGTGTGACCCACTGAGCTCAGAAGGCACAGCTTACTCGATCATGGGTAAGAGGTTGTTTACTGGAGCTTGGACAACTGATAGGTGGCAATACCACGGATGTAAATGGAGGCGGTGCTTTCATTTCCTGACCACCCACTGCCAAATAATTACACAAAAGCTTAATTATTGATTGCAAAGTGTTAGGCCTACTGCCCAGGCTTATTGCTAACTAGCTTCCACTTCTCAGTGAACCCACTTGTATTAATCCATGTATGGCCACATGACTCATGGCTTTATCTGTAGTCTGGTACATCTTGCTGCTCTGGCAGCTGGCTGACAGCTCCTCGACTCCTCCCCTCTTCCTCTGAGTTCTCAGTTTGATTGTTCCACCTAACCTTATTCTGCCCTGCCACAGCCAAAACAGCTTTGTTATCAACAAATGGGAGCAACATGCATCTGTAGCGTAAGGACCATCCCACAGCACACTAGAGAAAATAATCTCAGAAAAGGGTGGGATTTCATTAGTTTCTCCTCCATCCATGATGAAATGCTGATGGGCCCAGTCCTGTGCTGGTCTTACCCAGGTATCCAGGGCTACAGTAATTTCATGAGTGCAACACACATCCAGAAGATATCTTTTTCCAAAGCATCTTCCTATCCCCCAGGTCTTCCTGTCTTTCTTCCCCTTCCGTGATGTTCCCTGAGTGTTTTAATTACTTTTCTATTGCTGTTATAAAGTACCATGACCAAGGCAAACTTATAGAATGACAGACTTACTGGTCTTACTGTTCCAGAGGGATGAGTCCATCACCCCCACATCAGGAAATTGTGGCAGCAGGGCCAGGGAGCTCACACCTTAAATTACAAGCAGGCAAAGAGAGCCAACTGGGAATGGTGGAAGGCTTTGATGTTCAAAGTTCATCCTCAATGACCCTTCATTCTGCAAGGCCACGCCCCTTAAACTGTCCAAGTAGTGCCATCAACTGGGGATCACATCTTTAGATGTCTGAGACAATGGAGGACAACTCACTTAACTCACATTTGGACAAGACAAATCTAAGGCACTTGACCCCAATCTCACTAATTATGAAAATCACATAAATAAAACTTGACCCTGTGAGGCACGAGGATGGAATGCCCCTAGGAATCCAGTGTTCTTGACTCTGCGAGGCAGGAGGTTGACATCTTTCAGATGCTTCAGCAACACAATCAGGGTGAGTGACCACTACCCTTCAGCACTCAGGCTTTGGTTTTTTTTTGTTTTGTTTTGTTTAACAATAACATTGAAGTGACAGGTCAAGAAAAGACAAAGAATGGCTTATATGCTATACTGATTAATTCTTTTTCATCCAACTAAGATGCTTGGTTCAGGTTCACTCTACTTGATGACATTGTTTTGTCTCTTTGTGTGTGTGTGTGTGTGTGTGTGTGTGTGTGTGTCTAAGTATGAACAAGTGTGGGTATAAACATGTAAGAAGACCTGAGAACAGCTTCATATGCCATATGTTGAGACAAGCTGTGTCATTGGCCTGAGGCTACCTATTTAGACTGGGCTGGCTGGCCAGCGAGCACCAGTGGGTCTCCTGTGTCCATTTCCACAGTACAGAGAGGATAAGTATTTGCCAATACAGTCACCATTTTAACTAAAGTTCTGGGGATCAAACTCAGACAAACACTTCAGTGACTGAGCCGTTTACCCAGCCTTGATGAGATTCTGAAGATGTAAAATAATCGATAAAACTCAAATGAACTCTTCTTTGTGAAGGATCCTCAACCACTGATATTGGCAGCACCACTTAGGAGGACAATCCTGAACTGACAAACAATGCTTTGTGTTTAGAAAAAGCAGTCTATTTGACCCTTTTTAAATGTCATCTGGATAGATGGCTCAGAGGTTAAGAACAAGTACTGCTCTTTCAGAGGACCTGAGTTCAGTTTCCTGCACCCAATGCACAACTTCCTACAACTCTAGCTCCAGGGGATTCTGCACCCTCTTCTGGCCTCCTCAGGAACTGCTCCCATGTACACAAGCCAACATGCAGTAATGCACATAGTACATACAATTTAAAGCAATAAAATTCAAATTTTATTATAAAATAAAAATATATAGTCTGCTGATGGGATTTAATTATTCCAATTTTACAGGCAGAGGGAGAGAAAGAAAGAGAGAGAGAGACCGAGCAAGGATAAAAGCTGTATGTGATGCCCATCTACCTTCATCTTATAGAAAATCTCCAAAGCTTCTCACAGAGCTAAAGCTTTTCACCTGCCATGCTCTCTATTTGTCTTCACTGTCTTTGTCCAAGAAACCACTTCTTATCTGTTCCCATCTGATTGAAATGCCACAATCTCTACGAGCCCTTTCATAACCTTTCCCACGGAATGGATCTGTTTGCCTCCCTGTTCATTCCCTTTCTGTTCTTTCCTTGATGATTTAACTCTTGCTCGGAAGGGAAAGCATGCGGGTTTCTGTCTGCTGTGGGTCTTGTGCTTCTGGGTGAGCCCCTCCCCCGTGGCCAGAGCACAAGAACAGACACCTTTTTTATGACTTGACAATCAAGCTGCACTTCCGCTTCTGCAATGATGTGAGGAGATCCATCACACTCTCTGGAGGCTTCATTAGCAAAGAAAAAGACTTTGGAACACACAGGATTGAGCTATAAGATGTTATGTTATATGGTATTCCTCTTATTAAATAATATTTCCATTAATTCTTAGGGAATTTCAAACATGTAGACATTGTATCTTCATCATATCATTCACGGACTCTTCTCCAGTCTGACAGCTAATCTTGGTTGTGGCCAGGACATAACAGGGAAGGGGTACTCTCAGTTGAGGAATCTCTTCCACAAGGCTGCCCTGTGGCCAGTCTATGGGGCATTTTCTTGATTGCTAATTGATGAAGAAGAACTCAAACCATGGTGTACGCAACTAGCTCTAGACAGATGGGCCTGAGCTGTGTAAGAAAGTTAGCTGAATGTGAGCCAGGGAACAAGGCAGTCTGCAGCACTCCGCCATGGTCTCTGCTTAAGTCCCTACTTGAGTCCCTGCCCTGATTTCCCTCAATGATGAATTTGGACCCTGAAGAATAAGAGGAAACAAGCCCTTCCCTGCCCAACTGCTTTGAATCACGGTGTTTATTGCAACACTGGAAAAAAAGAGTAGAACACACCCCTCCAATTCTCCCCGGCACCCTAGCCCACACACCTCCTCCTGACTTCTTTCCCTCCTCTTAAAAATTGTATTGTATTTTTTAACTCACTGAGGCCAATTAGTGCTGCCCATATGTGCAGTACTGTTGGGTCATCCACCTAGGCAAAGGTAACCTGAGCCACTCTCCCTACGGAAAAGTGGCTCTCCCTCTCGAAGGAACCATCAACTCTTCTTGTTTATGAAATAAATATATAAATAAAGAAAAGGTCGTTTCAAATACTCCAACCTGAATATTAAAGTTTAAAATTGTACTTGAACTTCTTTTTGATTTTTATGTCTGATTTTTTGAAACACTAACTAGCATTTGGGGAAAGCTTGCTTTATAAATATTTTTAAGCTAATAAGCTGAAACTGAGAAGGAGCATGTGAACACAGGATTAAGAAGAAAGACCTTCAAAACTTCTCTTATCTACATAAAGACTCAGACAATAGGCGAAGGTCAGCCTCAGCTGGCTCAGGAGCAGGAAATCCATGGAAGGTGTGCAGCCTTCCAGATAGCCTTCCCCCTATAAAATCCCGGCTGAATCTAAGCCTTTTAATTGCCCTAACCTCATCTCCAGTTCTTCAGTTCTGAAATAGCCTTGAAAGCCAACAGTCTGGCAGTTTCCTTGGCGTGCAGAATGAAGCTGGAGTTCACGCAAGGCCTCCAGAAGATGGCATTTGTAGGAAACTCTTCATCTGCCTGGGCAGGGAGATCGCCCAGTGTGAAATGGCTTTCCCCTGGAGGCATTTGCAGGGAATAAGTCTGTTAATTGTTTAACTTCATGGCAGCCTGTGGTGGTGAATAATGTTGGGGCAAAAACAAACTAATCCAGAAGTCTAAAAAAGAAAGATCTGAGGAAAGAGATGCTCAAGGAAGCTTTGAAAATCCTAACTCTGAGGAATTCCATGAGTGCTTCAGTGATGCCCAAGGCTGTAGGTGTGTTAAGGAATGACATGAGAAGACTTCAAATGCCATTTATGGATGACCTTTAGGTGGACAGACTTGGTGAAGGCTGTAGAGATGGCTCACAGCTAAGAGTGTGCACTGCTCTTTCAGAGGCCCAAGTTCAGCTCCCAGCACCCACATCTGGGAGCTCACACCAACTGCAACTGCAGCTATAGAGGATCCATAGCCCTCTTCTGGCCTCCTCAGGCACTGCAGAAACATGGCATAGACTACACACACAAATCTTTTTAAAAAAAATAAATAAAAGGTAATATATAATTATTCCTAACCAATACACACCAAGAACAAGAAACTCCATGGCCACACAGGAAGAATACAAACTGAATATAGTGAGTTCAGAAAAGTCCCTAAGTCAAAAGCAGCAGCAAAACCTGCAGCAATACCATCATCACCACCACCCACCACCACCACTACCACCACCATCACCATCACAACCACCACCAGTCCCACCACCACCAGCAGCCCCACCACCACCAGCAGCCCCACCACCACCAGCAGCAGCTCCACCATCACCACCACCACCTCCAACCCTACTACTACCACCCCAACACCACCATTACCATCCCCACCACCACCACTACCACCACCATCACCATCACAACCACCAGCAGCCCCACCATCACCACCACTACCTCCAACCCGACTACTACCACCCCACCACCATTACCAGCCCCACCACCACTACCACACCACCACCAGCAGCAGCCCCACCACCACCACCACCACCATCACCTGCCACAACAACCACCACCACTAACAGCAGCAGCCCTAGTGAAAAGAAAGACTCTTGTGTTGCCAACACAACATTATTTACTAGGTCAGTTACACCAACAAAGGATTATAAGACATGAAAAGAATCAAAAAGGAGTGGCCCTGAAATGGTGGCACACAACTGCTATCCTGCCAGTCTGGAGGCTAGGCAGAAAGATCTTGAGTTCAAAACCACCCTGAGCAAGATCTTTACAAAAATTAAGGAAGAAAAGAGAGGGCAGGGGAAGAAGGAAGGAAGGGAAGAAAGAAGAGACATCAAAGACCCAAGAAAAACAGGGAAATTGAAACTCTCACTGAGGAAACTGAGACCATGAGCTTAATTGAGTAACTCACTTTAGATTAATTAAAATTTTCCATATCATTTTGTTCAAACAACTGAAGGTAAGCATGAAAATGATATCCCATCAAATAGGAATATCAGTATAGAGGTGACAAATGTCTTTCTAAAGAGCCATTGGGAAATCCTGGTGTTGAAAGTATGACTGAAATGGAAAATCCACTAGAACTGCTCACCAGTGTGATGGGCATTCAGAAGACACTTCAGCAAACTTGAGCAAATGTCAATGGTGACGACCAGTCTAAAGCACGGGAAGAAGAAAGAATTAAGAAAAATTAACAAGGACTCAACAGTACCAACATGCACCATAGGAATTCTAGATGGGCATTAAGCTTGTGTGGAGCTGTGTGGAACTGGGGGATTCAGTCCTATTAAAGAGCCTAGACACTGTACCTGTTTGTGCAGCTGGACAAGTTATGGCAAACTGCCTTCATGATAAAGCTTCAATTTTAAAATACCACAATAACTCAATGTTAAGGCAACAGGAATGCTTTACGCATCTCACAAAAAAGTAAGTGACTTCTAGTTTAAACCTGCTCAAGCAAACACGGGAAGGAGTGTAGATTTTAAGCTAATCAGTCAGGACACAGAAAGGTGATGATGTAGACAAGAATGAAGGAGAGAGACAAAGTGGCAAATCTGGGCACTATGGCCTTTCTCCCCCTGTGCTGACTAATCTTGCCTCTGCCAGCATACTTTCTCTTTTATTAATCCTCATTGTTAGAAAAGTCATATTCTTTAATAATGAATACTAATATACGATATGTCAGACTAACATCAGACACTAAGTAGATTATAGTAGTTGTTTACTAGATTGATTTTCAATACACAGCTATCTTTGGGGAAAATGAATTTCTCTCATCAACAATGATGGGAGTAGTCACTTGATTTTCCAAGAAGAACTGTCACTTAGTCTTTATCTAAAAAGAGTTTTCCCATCTTTCACATCTGGGAAAATCATCACAAACATCACGGGCAGCTTAAACAAGTGTGGGTGATGAGTCCCTGCCCAAAGAAAAATGCTACAGTGATCTGCTGCCATCATATCAATTTTTTTCCATTGTTCTGGCAACCTCAGCCAGTATCATGGACCACAAAGAAGCAAGATCAAAACACACAGGAGGTAACATCCTAGGATTCTTTTTCTGAGGATGTAAAATATATGTGTAAATGAAGTACCTCGATAGGGAAAGGAGTAAGAAGATAATCCACAGAATGGGAGAGAACCCGTGCAAATTGTAGAATTGGTAAGTCTAACAACAGATTATTATAACAATAACCATTGCCACTCAACAGTAGGAAATGAAATTATCTGAATACAAAAATGAGTAAAGGATCTAAATAGACATTTATATAAGAAGATATAAAAATGGCCAAATAGGCTCATGAGAAAAGGCATAATATCCCATTCTTAATGGAAAGTGTGAATCAAAACTGCAGTGAGCTACCACTTCAAACCCACCAAGGTGCCTCTAATCACAGAAATTGGCAATATGGGGAAATTGGAATTGTCATTCTCTGCTGGAGAGGATGTAAAAAGGTAATAGTTGTTTTGTGAAATACTGAGATACTTCTTTAAAAAGTTGAATGCAAGATGAGTATAGGATCCAGAAATTCCACACATAGACAAAATATGTGTTTTATATACATATATATCACACATATATATATATATATACCAGTGTTCAAACAAAAATATGTTCATAACACCATAAAATATAGAAAAGTTTGGATGACCCAATAGCCATCAGTCAGTGAGCCAATGGACTGCTAGCTGCATGTTCATATATAGTATATTCGGCCATGAAGAGCCATTGGCCAGACTACACCATAGGTGAACCTGGAAAGCTTTATGTTAAGTGAATGAAGACAGTAAAAAGGATACAAAATGTATACATTCTTTTATATGCAATGTGCCTGGTAGTAAACCCATATTTGCAGAGAGTAGACTAAGGGTCATTATAGTTCAATGGGGAATGTAGCTTCCTTTGAAGACAAAGAAATGTTCTGGAATTAAAAGACAGTGATGTTTGCACAACCATTTTAATATATGAAAATACTGACTGCTCACTTCAAAAGAACAAATATTATACTATATATCTTGTCTCAGCTAAAATAAAATAAAATAAAAATTGAGTATTCACAATATTTTTCAGTCATGGTTATAGACACTTGGATTTCAGCTGGGGAATTTGGGGTTTGTTTTATGATATATTTTTTTTTCTGTGCCACTTGCTGGCCCTCTAGCAGATGTGTGTCCTTATTCTAAATGTTCCTCTAGAGAGTTGCAGGAAGATATTTACATGATAATCTGCTAGCTACAGAAGAGGAAACATAAAGAGAGGCTGAGCTGTATAGAGTTCAACCTGCCCTGGTCCAGAAAATCCCACATGGAATCAGACATTTGTAAAAGGGAGGTGGAGACCTCTTTCTTCATCATCCAAGAGTGACTGGAATCCAATGTGGTGGCACATGCCTGTGAGGTAGAGGCAGGAGGATAGGGAGTTTAAGGCTATTCTTGGTTACAATGCAAGTTCAAAGGCTTCCTGGGATAAAGGATACTCTATCCAAAATAATAAAGGGCAGGCAGAGGAGAATGTAAAACCACCATACTTCTTTATGGACCTCTTGTGAAAACCCTGAAGAATAGTACTCCTCACATGAGTCTGCTGTGGAAATCATGAAGCAAGACTTCTACAACCAGCAGGTAAGATGGTGGGTCTACACTTGGGATGTAGGTGTTAGGGTCAGTGTTTTAAATCAGTGGATCTCAACCTTCCTAATGCTATGACACTTTAGTACAGTTCCTCGTGTTGTCCTGACCCTGTTAAAATTATTTTTGGTGCTACTTCATAATTGCAATTTTCTACTTATATGAATTGTAATATAAATATGTTTGGAGATAGAGGGGTCATGACCTACAGGTTAAGAACCACTGCTTTAAGAGGGAAACAAGACCAGCCTCAGTCAGCAAGTCTAGGCCTTAGGGAGACACAGCCCCCATTTGTCTGTGTACTTGCTGCTGCTGTGTTGGCCTAATACTTCATGTGGTTAAGTCTTCTGAAGACACTCCCAGAGAGCATGAGAAAGAGTTCCTAGCTGTGGAACCACAGAGGGAAGCACTCTCCAGCTAGCAAAACAGTATCATGTTCTGGGATGGTGCGAGAATGGATCAAGGCTCAGTACACCAGAGAAATGACATTTTATTGTGTGATACTTTTACATGAAATCCCTTAAGTTTTCTAAAAGGAAAAAAAACTTTATTAAATGTTAAACAATGGCTTCCTCATCTCTTTAAAATGTAAACTAATAAAAGTATGTCTGCCTCATTCTTTCAATAATTGAGAAAAAGTAATTAGTGTCCATGACACCAATATCATGGAGAGCAATGTCAGGGGTTGGGGGGGGAGCAGAGAAATGCCTGGAGAGGGGAGTAGAGTAGGAACGCCCTCCCCATCCCATGGCAGAACTGGAGAGTCCATTCTCCTTTTGCTAATGAAAGCAACTGGTTTTCCTCTGGAATCCACTGAAAGAAAGAAATCCAAAAGAGGCCTAGAGACATGATTCAGTGGGCACGAACACTGCAGAGTGGAGTCCGGGTCCTAACACCACATGCAAAGCTAAATACGACCAAGCAACCCATAACCCTAATACTGTATATACTACAGGATGGAGATAGCATGGCTGGAATCACCAATCTAGCTCCAATTTCGATGGGAAATGCTGTCTCAAAGAAATAAGGCAGAGGGTGATACAGCAGGGCATCAAATGTCCAATACACATACACACACACACACACACACACA
>JAQHUG010000262.1:1995813-2032252 GCA_028555095.1 Dicrostonyx torquatus | reverse complement strand
CTTGAGAGAGAAGAGTTTTCTGAGCTAAATGTAGGTGGGACCTTTGTTTGAGGTAGAAACACAATAACCTTGAAGGAATAGAGGTAAGTTTGGTCAAGGTAGAAATAGACTCACATTTTGGGGCCTCCAGAGAGATAGCTGACAGGGGGGCTGAAATCTCTAAAAACATGAGCAGACACAAATCTCACCCCCTCTGAAACTGTTTTCTCTGGTGCTTTTCATGGTGATGACAAGTCAGACACAAGATTGCTGTGTAACAGTTTCCTCTGAGAGGGAAACATTCCACCCCGCCATGGAAGCTCTTTAAACATCAGAGTAACATCTCAAAAATGGTCCAGGAAGTTGTTAAAACTGAGCAGATTCATTAGGCCCCTCCCTCCAAAAAATAAACAGTGAAAGCTAAGAGTCACTTTCAGGGAAGCCAAGCTGCAAAGAAGACTCTGAGATCAGATACCAGCTCTCTAAATGAAGCAGAAACCAGCTGAGATGCCTAAGAGAGGCTTTGACCAGCTGAGGCACTTGGAAGGAAGGGAACTCTCTAACCTGTTGAGCTGCCTGCAGGGTGTGCAGTGTGCTCCAGGTTCCCAGCTTTTGTGGACTATTAGCCACGTTCAGGTGGCCCTTGGTAATGAAGTTGTCTTTGAGTCATTTCTACTCTTGTAAGTAAATCCTCACTCATGTTCCTGTAAGTAATCTCAGTAAAATTCATTAGTTCATCAAACTGGATTTTGGTGATATCTATACTTTGGTCTGCTGTGGGCTCCCTCTCTGGAATGAATAGACAGGTGTGTAGTGTGTCCACACAAAAAAAAAGATCTGTCACACAACAAAGATCTGCGAGGTAACAGGGGCCAGAGAGATGAATGAGCCTGGGAAGCCCAGTGTTGGGCTTTATTAGTTTGGCATCTGTTTTATTTTACTATGACTTACTGAATATATCATAAGCTAAAATATAATATTCCTGACATATGGAATAGGCACAAAAACATTATAAACAGCTGTAAAGAAAATACTGATTAACCGTAAGACACTTTATTTCCCCAGGGAAAAATAAGAGAAGGCATTTCCCCTCTTCCTTTTTCTTTGAGTATTTTCTTTAGAATACTTGCAATGAAAAGGTCCTTTCTCCCCTTTCTGAAACGTGTATAAATCCTTCTGAAAACTAGATAGCTCTTTTGTCAGGTTTATGTCCCAGGCACATCTTTCTCAAGGACCTGGAAGCCATCCTTTTGCAATGTAATCATCAGGGGAGATAGAAGCCCGGTTTCCACAGACAGCTACAAGTTTAACTGTTAGGCCTCTTGCTCAGATTTTAAAAGTGTCTTCTTGTGAAGCTGCACTTGTTTTCCCTTTGGATACAGCTAGCAGAGACGAACACCTCAGTTTGCTCAGTGGACTTGATATGGAAAATGGTACCTTTAGATCTTATTACTTGAAGGCTAGTTATTGTTCAGCCTGAATACATGCATGTTGCAACTGTTCGCCTACACAAAATGTTAGAATGTCTCTCTGACTTTGCAGTCCCCTAGCCGATTGCCTATGGCATGCATCACCTCAGGTTTAAAACTTATTTGGTAGGAAAACTGTCTCCTTCTTCTACCTTTACATAGAGTTTTTCTGGGCTGGTAAAAGCTTTGTTTCTAATTTTCTTCCTCCAACACAGCCAATATAAAGTGGCCTGCTATATAGCAGGCATCTGATGTATTTAGCATAAGGTGTGACTGTTGGTAGAAAATTTAAATCTATAGAAAACACGAAACAACCCTGAAATACAAGACAAAAGAACATGCATATGCAAATAACAGAGGAAAGAAAAATCAGCAGCAAACAGACATGGAAGGAGGCACAGGCTTTCTAGTGATGTGAGGTGCAAACCGGGAGCTAGGGAGAAAGCAGGGAGACCTGAGCTGGGAAGGTTCTAGGGAAGAAGGCAGCTGTGTTAGTTACCCTTCTCTTTGCCATGACAATTCCCTGACAAAGTACCTTAAGGGCAGTGTATTAGTTACATGTCTGATGCTGTGATAAAACACCACAGCCAGAAGCAACTTATAGAAAGAATGATGTTTTAGTTTATGGGTCTAGGTGGAGAGTCCCTAATGGTGGTGGAGGCAGGACAAGAGATGGCTAGAGCAGAAAGCAGAGAGGGCACACCTTCAACCACAAATACAAAGCAGAGGGAGAAAATTGGAAGGGAGGTGAGACTATAAGTTCTCATCCCTGGCCAGTGATGTTCTTTCTCCTGCAAGGCTCTACCTCCTGAAGGCACCACAATATCCCCTAAAAACACCACCGACCAGGGACCAAATGTTGAAATGCTCAAGCCTATGGGGGATGTTTCCTAAACCAACTACCACAGGAAGGTTTACTTTACCCTGCAGTTCCAAGGCTACAGTCTGTCGAGGCAGGGAAGTCACAGCAGCAACATCGGGAGGTAACTAGTTACGCTGCATCCACAGCGTAATAGTGCCACCATGCTCCTGCCATGATGATAATAGACTGAACCTCTGAAACTGTAAGGGAGCCATCCCAATTAAATATTTTCTTTACAGTAACCCTAAGACAGAAGTTGGTACCAGGTACTGGGGTATCGCTGTGGTAGGATTGACCATGTTTTGGTTTGGAGGAATTTGGACATTGGTACTTTGCATTTAGAAAGCAGTGGAATGCTTTAAGCACTTTTTAATATTCCTTACTAGTAGGATCATTGAAGTCAGTAGTGCTGAGTGATTTGTGTTGGGGAGGGGTAGTGGGGGGCTTACTCAAGAGCTTGTAGGGGAGAATTTTAGTATGCTGTCCAGATATCGTTCTTGTGATATTTTGGTAAAGAATGTGGCTGCTTTTTGCCCTTGTCTGAAGAGTCTGCCTGAAGCTAAAGTGAAAAGTTTTGGGTTAATTCAGTTAGCAGAGAAAATCTTTAAACAGCCTAGTATAGACTCTGTTTTGTGGTTACTAGTGTTAAATCTAATGAAGATGTATAAAGAAAAGGAGAAAGTAAAGCGGAGAAAATACTGAAGGAGAAAAAAAAGCACCAGAAAGCAGAATGGAGCTAAACTCTGTGCTCAAGGAGATAAGAAGATTATGAAATGGAATATATGGATTGGTGATCTCAGGGCAAGATTCCATCCAACTAAATTCCAAATTGTGAAAAGGAACTAAAGCAAAGCTTAGAGTGTGGAGAGCACAGTGGATGTGGTGGACGCCTTTAATTCCAGCAGTGGGACGGTGGAGCCTGGTCTGAGTCTGAGGCCAGCCTGGTCTAAAGAGCAAGCTCAAGGATAGCAAAGGGAAACAGAGAGCTGGTGAAGATGTCAACAAGGGAGCTGTGTTCCAGTTCAGTGTTCCAGTAAGTAGCAAAGCTTGGCAGGTTTGGCCATGTAGTTCTGACTTTAGATTCTTAACTCTAAAGGTAGAAGAAATGGGTTCTGGAATTTGCCTCCAAGCCTAAAGAAAGTTGTTGAAACCAGGCATGTGTCAGGGGTGTCCCCGAATGAAGGCCTAGTAGAGAGGCCATTGTGTGAAGCTGTAAAGGTGAAGCCTGGATTGCCTTGCAGAACCCAGATGTTAGAGATGTCAGAGTCGTGAGCCGTGAGCTATCTGCTGAGGGAAGCTGCTAAGGGGAAGTGGAACCAGACCAAGAGAAAGAAGTGTGCTGCAGTAAACAAATCTGAACCAAATTTGACACCTGAAGAGTGTTTTGACATCAGACATGGAGATGAAAAGTTTGGAGTCTGCCCAGCTGGTTTTTGGTTTTGCTTTGCTCCAGGGCCTCCCACAATGGATCTTCCTACCCCAGTTAACCAAATCTAGATAATTCATTGCAGGCATGCTCGGAGGTGTGACTCATGAGTCTAGAGCCTGTCAGGTTGATGATATTAACAAACAGCGAAGTGTAGAGGACAAATAACCAGATGCCTGAGTATATTTCCATGTTAGGCTTTAGCGCAGAAAGGAGGAGATGCATTGTACCATTGGAGGCAGCTGTAAAATCAAGAGTGCCATTGCCACCTGTTTCAAAAATCTAGACGGAGCATCCCACAGTATTTTCCTATCCTACCCAGGGTGCAACCTCACAACCAGTGGGTAGCCCAACTTGCTGAAGAATCAGTGTTTTCAACTCACTTTCAAGTTCCAGGTGGTGGGCACTAAGTTATTAATTGTGAGATTTGCCACAACATGAAATAATAGTGTTGCAGCAGAGGCTAGGGAGAAATCTCCTCAGCAAACCCCTGAAGGAGGCAGCACTCACACAGGGACTTGAAGCCAATAAAATCTGAAGAGCTGAGGCATAGTTTTCTCTCTGCTGACATAATAAATATTGTTAAATAAATGACATGATATTGGTGAGAAGGGGCTTATTAGTATTACACTTCCAGGTCATAATCCATAACTGAGGGAAGTCAGGAGAAGAACACATGGCCAGAGCATGAAGCAGAAATCAAGAGAGAATGTCACTTTGTGGAGTTTTTACTTACTAACTCTTACTCAGCTAGCTTTTTTATATAGTACAAGACCACCTACCTAGGGAATGGTGCAATGTACCATTGTGCAGTGGGTCACACACACACACACACACACACACACACACACACACATCAATCATTAATCAAGATTATGTCCCCAAGGGCATCTATGAGTATCAAATATTACACACAAAACAATTTGATTGTTGCAAAAAGTTGTGACTGTCTTTTTTTAATTTAAAAAGTTTTATGTGTGGTTTGTATGCATGTTTTGGGTGGGAGTGAGTTGGGGTTAGAGGCCACATCAGGTGTCTTTGTCTGTCATTCATCTTACTTTTTGAGGCAGAATCTCCTACTGAATCTAGAGCTCACCAACTGAATAGTGACCTCCAGGGATCTTCTTCTCTCCACCCCACTGGCACTGAGGTTACAGGAATGCATCACCCACCATGTCTGCCTTTTATGTTGGTGCTGGGAATCTGAACTCAGGTCCTCACAGTTGTGCAGCAGGCACTTCCCTTACTGAGCCATCTCCCAACTGGACACTTTGTTTAGGTTGCACTTGTTATAGACTTAGCTGTCTCTCCCCGTGTGTAGTGTAATGAACCTTTTCTTTCTCTGTACCATGAGCATGTATCAGAGCAAAGATATTTTGTTGTCATAAAAAATAAATAAACAACAGAAAGAGTGGCACCATGACTTAGGAAGGAATCGTCGAGGGTCACACAACAGTCCTACCCCTCACTAACTGGAGCATTTCCCAGGCATTGTCTCCATCTACCTGGGCACGGTTGCATTCTGGAGTTAAACTGAGTTATGTCAATGTCCAAAGGAGCATATATGATGTCCTAAATGGCAGTGGAAACTCTCATTCTGTTCTCAGTCTGTCTGGGAAAGCAGTCTCGTGCCCACACACATCAGTATCTGTTGAGGTTGGCCTTACCAGGACCCGGTGAACACAGCCTCAACTCCATCTCTGTGGTATATCAGATAAGCTGTGTTGGACAAGAAGTGATGCCACGCAAACCGCACAGCTTTTATAGGTATGATTGACCACATTCTAAACTGCATCACTGTTTCCTCCATTGCGTTTCTATTTTTAATAGCTGAAGTCATAGTAATAACATTCTGTTTTTACTTTTGCTGTGTTTTACTGGCTGTTTCTTGTGGACATTTTGTTTCATCTTTCTCATTCAGAATTCTTCATTTCAATTTCTCAGCTAGTTCCAAATATCTCCTTGATTTATATTTTCAGGTATGGCACTTTGGTAATTTGCTTTCTGATTTCTCCCACATCTGAAAATGCCTTTCCGCTGCTCTTGCACATGAATTATCTTTGTCAGGTATGCAGTGTGGGGGTCACCATCGTCCTTGCTGCAATGCTTCATTGTCTGCTGAAACTGTTTCAAGGGGAAGTTTGACTGTCAACAATGGGAACTTTCTTCCTGGAGAAAGAAACCTCAACAATTCCAAATACAGATTGTGTCCATTAACATCACCCTTCAGAAAATTCTGTATGTTTTTTCTTGCCCATACTCATTCATGGTCAAGAATCCTCTTAAATTTGACTTCCTAAGTATGTTCATCACAATTCTTTTCAGTGCCTGGATATCCTGTCCACACCCTTCTTCACTCCCTCCTCTGATCCTGGGGCTCACCTTTACCATTCTTTCATAGCAAACAGTTTCTACAAATGCACAGCCTCGTAGGCGGGGAAGGAAATATTTTTATTTTGTTAAAATTCAAAGTATAGAAGATATCCATAATGGTATCTTTATATTTTAAAGCACGAATCTGTACTTTTAGTATTCTTTTCTTTATCTGAATGTGCTTCCTCTTCTTAGGTGCAATAGCCTTTTATGTGTTTGCAAAAATAAAAATAAACTTTCTAAAGTTCCCTGACTCCACATAGTAAGTTGGCTTCCTAGAGAGGGTTTGCTCCCATACTTTAAATCCCTTTTTGATAAAGGACTGAGATGTTTTCATCTGTCTGTTGATTCTTCCCTGTTTGTTCGGCCTTAAAGTATACATGACTGTTGGAGCCTGAGGTGGGTGGGGAACATGCATTGTCCAGAATTAGGAAAGGGATGTTTTAGAAGATTGCCTTGGTCTCTTTGTCAATTATTTGTGATATGTACAAGAGAAAGGAGGCAGCATTGGTCATTGCTGTTTTCTTTTTCCACAGAAGAGAGAAGAACTTGAGGCAAGAAGAGAAAAGGAAAATGCATTTAGAGGCAGTGGCTCAAACACCATCTATAGCAGTTTCTTTCCCAAGTCCTCCCTGGAGCCATGAAATAAGAATAATACCCGCCCTCCCTTCCTTCCCATCTGCATTCACTCTGTGAGGAGCAAGTTCTGGGCAGTGCCATGAGCCAATTTCCCTCACCCTTGGGGGGGGGGGAATCATCCAGAAAATGACAAAGGGTTTGTATAATGCATTCTCCTTGGTGCCCTCCAAGGAGTGAGTTTTTTGCTCATAAAAAGACTTATTTAATGTCTTTGTGTAATACACTTTTTTCTGTGGATTTAAATATGTTGTCCCAATGCAAGTTGGATCCACCATTGCATGGAACACTGAGAAAAGAGTCTGTGAATACCCCACTGTATCAGAGTTCGCTAGAGTAACAGAGTAACTCTGTGTGTGTGTGTTTCTCTCTCTCTCTCTCTCTCTCTCTCTCTCTCTATATATATATATATATATATGTATATATATACATATATACATATATATATGTATATATGTGTGTGTGCATATATATATGCACACATATAAAGGGGATTTATTAGAATTACTTACAGGCTGTAGTCTAGCTAATCAAATACTGCTGGCTTTGAACAAAAAGTCCAACAATTTAGAAGTTTCTCAGTCTGCAAGGTTAGATGTCTCAGTTTGTCTTCAACAAACACTGGAATCCTGAAATAGTAGGCTCTAATGTCAGTGAAGAAATAAACTTGTTAGCAATGCAAGAGCAATAAGGAAAGCAGTAAACACTTCCTTCTTCATGTCTCTATATAGGCTTCCAGCAGAAGGCATAGCCCTGATGAAAGGTGTGTCTTCCTGTCTCTAGATATCCATTAGGAGTTAAGCAAAAAAAAAAAAAAAAATCCTCACTGGTGCGCTCTCTGTTTTAAGAGTTTAGCTAATTCCAGATCTAGTCAAGTTGAGAACAAAAATAGCTATTTCCCTCTCTCATGAGGGAAGCTCAGTGCCACTCAGAAGGTATAGGATATGCAGAGAGCTCAAGAAGGTCCTGAAACTTACAAGAATCACAACCTACCCTGACTCCCAATGTTATAATCTGCAGTAATCACTGGGCAGACAAGATGCTGCAGGAGCTCCTTCCGCCCCTTCAGCCAATAGCCTTTAATCTAGATACCAGTCCACTGGGGCATGGTTTCTTTCATTTTAAAAAGCAGCAGCAGCAGCCCTTCTGGCTCCCGTTCAGACTGCAAGAGTCTCTGTTTCTTGTTTGCGACGAGAGGACTGTGCTGTAGGACGGTGTTCTGTAAGTTTTTTCCCCTCCAATAAATAACCCCTTTTAATCAAAACTGGTGTGGGATTGTTTTGCAGCTTTAACAAGACATTCCAACAGTCCAGCTGACTGCAGGCCGTGCAGAGAACTCGAAGATGTCAACGGCTTTCATGAGTAATCACCCACGCTGGGTCTCACATGCTCCTGTGGGTGGCCCCAAGAAGCTCACCAATTAAGCAAGCTGGACTTTATTTGGTCTGCTTTAAGTGTCTTATGTGGTGGAGTGGACAGACCTTTGTTCATGTCTCCCAGAAAAAGTCACCACTGTATTGCACTAGGGAGCTGGCTGGTGCTGAACTCCTCATAGATTGAAAAGGAGGTTGGAATTTTGCTTAAATCAGTTGAGATACAACCAAGCAGGTGCAACAGGTCCCTACCTGAGTAGAGGATTAGGGGCTGACTTTTGGACAGCTGTCAGCATCAGCCAAAACTCTATACTCTGTATCTGGGCTGGTGCTAAAGTCAGATCAGGGCTTCGAGCTGTTGAAAGAACTACATCTCAGCACAGTGGGACTCATCCATAGGTCTGGATGCTCATCCACACCCTAAGTCTTCCTTTCACAGTGTAGAAACACATACCTCTGAGCTGAAGAACCTTCATGGAGGAAAATATCTCTCATCTTTAAGCTGAGGACGGAGAAAAGTGAAAAGGATCTTCCTGAGAGAGACATGCATATTTCAGAACAGCGAGATGGTGTCCAGTTCTGAACCTCTGCACTTTCTCTCTGAATTCTATACATGTGGTAGGTGTATGGCCTAGACCCAAGGAGCAAACATCCCTACTGTTTACAGTTCCTTGAGGGCATCCATTCTGCACCAAATATTTAATGAGAGATGAGGAAACATCTCTATTGGCAAAGCATTTGCCTCGCAAGTGTGAGGAGTTAAGTTTGATTCCTCCAACCCACCTACAAAGTGGGCTGCAGTGGCACGTGCCTGTAATCCTAGCCATGGTGAGATGGGTGGTGTAGACAGGTGGCTTCCTGGATCTCACTGGCCGGATAACTGAGGCTACTTGATGAAGTTTCAAGCCAATAGATGATAGGTAGATAGATAGATAGATAGATAGATAGATAGATAGACAGACAGACAGACAGAGACAGACAAAGAAAGGGACACAAAACGGAGGGACAAATGCTCAACATTGTTCTTTGACCTTTTCATATATAGGTATACTATACACATGTACTCATAGATTTTCACACATATGTGCATGCATGAATTCTCATATGCACATGGTGAGAATGCATGAAGGCACTTGCAAGTGCTTGTTGATACTGCATATCCCACAGCTTCTGAGGGACAGACCAGTGATGTGGGATTCCCCTCGGTATGCTGTGAATATCATTGGTTAATAAAGGAACTGCTTTGGGCCTATAGCAGAGCTATAGGGGAACAGAGCTAGGCGGAGAAACTAAACTGAAAGCTGGGAGAAAGAAGGGCAGAGTCAGAGAGAAGCTCCACCGGAGACAGACACCAGAACTTTAGCTGGTAAGCCACAGCCATGTGGCGATACACAGATTGATAGAAATGGGTTAAATTAATATGTAAGAGTTAGCCAATAAGAAGCTAGAGTTAATGAGCCAAGCAGTGATTTAATTGATACAGTTTCTGTGTAATCATCTCGGGAATGAAACAAGCAGCCTCCTCTGACAGACCAGCTCTCCACCTCGACTCCTCAGAAGCTTGTTCAAGTCTTCGCCTGGCACAGGTTGCACTCATCACTGCTCACACCAGTTGAGCTCCTAGGCACTGACTCCCCCGCTGGCTGCAGCTCCTTCTGCAGCTGTTTTCGCAGTGCTTCTTGCTGAGAAGCCTCTGGCATGTGGAGGGCATGCCTCCTTATTCTGCAACTTATACAGAATTCTTTCCTATTTTTATTGTCTCTTGACCGTGTCAGGGAAATTTAGGATGGGAGCAGGAATTAAAAGCATGGGGTCAGTCTGCTTTCTTGAATCAGGCTTCTGAGCATTTATTTTAGTCTTGTCCTGTGGATCCTGACAGCCCATTTCCAGGGTGTTAAGTGCAGTTGTCTGGCAGTCAGCATTTGAGCCGTGGCTACTCGGCCTGATTTACCGAAGAGACTATGAAGCTGAGATGGAGAGAATATAAAAGCTGGTGTTGCACAGAACCTGGAATTAGAAAACTGGAATTCCTGTCTCTGGCCCTGAGTGGGGCCATAACTCAAGGCCAGTGTCTTCATCTCTGCATCTCAGCCTCATCGCCTATAAACAGGGAAATGCATATCCCAGCTGCAGAGAACATCACCAGGCAAGCGTCCGTGTAAGGGGCAATCTATGAAGTGCCGTGGACACATGTGTCAGCAAAGGCCTCTTGCACGCAGCATGATCTGCCTCTGTGAGTGTGGAAGAGCCTACTTAGCACCTGCCAGCTTGCCCCCTGGCATGAAAAAGTAAAATTTTCTAAATGTTTTCTTGTCTTCAAACTTCTGTCATGATTAATGCCTCTTTCTGATAGACATGGCACACGTTTATCGACCGGTGTATCATTTTCCCATCTTCCTTCTGAGAAAGACTCAGAACAACACCCAGTGGTCCAGAAGCACATCCTTCTATTGACCACATACGTAAAAACACAAAGGGACACTAAAGGGAAAGAATTCTGGAATCAGAAATCTGACCCCTTTCTTGGTTTGAGGGCAAAGCACCAAACCACAGCTTCCCACAGGCCAGATCCTGTCATACAGGGTGACTCCTTAGAGGCAGCCCTGGAAACAGAGCCCACATTTCTTCACTGACGATACAGTTTGGACTCTAATCATGCAGCGTGGTCTTGTTATTTACTACTCTCCTGCCATCCCCATTCATTCATATTTATGTGGAATCCAAAAATACCCAGCAGCAGTTATTTTCAATGATTATCTGGGCACTAATCAGAACCACTAATCAGAACATACATAACATACTCAAATCCTATTGTGTAAGACAAACAACATCCCTCCAGAGTACAGATGGGTGGGGGGACCTGCTTTGATAAAAGGTGCTCTTTGAAGTATCTCCAGTTTTTTTCAGCAGCGAGAAAGGAAAATAAAGACCATTTGCTGCTGATTTCTCAAGCCTGAAAGCAACAGGAATGTGAGAAACAGGTCCTCTGGCAGACCTGGCAGCTGTGAGAAGACAGAGCAGGCAGCCGCTAATTTAGATGTGCATTCTCCTGTATCTTCAGCCCTGAAAGTTAAATGCAGAGTGTCTCAGAGTCTTTCTTCTGTCCACGAATACCAGCTTCAAAATGACATTCCAAATGCAGAAGAGCGATGCTGCCATTCTAACACAGGCATCACAGCTGGCAGGGCCTTGGTAACCAAGGGTTTTCCTAATCAATCTAACTCAGAGGGAAATAATTGAAAAGAAGAACTATGGAGTTTTATTTTTAAAAATCTACCCAACTGGATTTTTTTTAACCTTCATAGTAATTCAGTTTGTCTATTTGAATTATCTTCTCATGATCTGGACTTCAGTTCGAAGTTGGGGGTTCTGTTGAAGATGTGGCACACTGGTTATTTTTCTTGTTACTATCACAAATGCCCAGCAAAAGCAGCTTTAAGAATGAAAGGTCTGTTTGAGCTTACAGTTTGAAGATGCCCCCCTTCATGACAGGGAAGGCATGGCAACAAGGATTCGAGACTGCTGGTCACATGGCATCAAACTTAAAAGCAGAACGAGATGAATGTTAATTCGAACTCTCTCCTTTCTATTCAGTTCAGAACCTCAGACCATGGGATGGTGCCCCTCTCACATAGTTAAGTTAACCCAGTCTAGAAACTCCCACAGAGGCACACTCAGAGGTTTGTCTCTAAGATGATTCTGGGTGCTGTTAAGTTCACAATCAGCATTAAGCATCAGGTGTGTGAATTCATAGTGGTGCTTGCACACCAAACTCTATAACAAGCCCCCTGATGGTCTCCGTCTTCAGAGTGTCCAGTCTCTTAGTTAACAATCCAGTGGGAGACACCTTTGCAGTTGTATACTGTTCCGACAGGATGCCTCTTGAGCAACACTGTGATGTATTTACCAGGAGTTAGGCTATGGATGATCACATTTAGAGAAAAAAAAAACTGATACATGGTCAAGCTGACTGCCTGAAGCTCACTCTGATGGCTCACCTCTCAGCCAATACAGTGATAAGAATTCTGCTGTTTCACAATAGCAATAGGTCACAACAAGAAAACAGAATCATAAAATCATAGAAAACATGTGAAGTTGAAAATGAGACTAACTCAGCCCCTTGTATGCCAACATTAGTCACTGTGGGATGCCTGGAAAGGGGATGGTAGCTAAATCTCTATGTAACTCAATTTCACATCTGAAAAACTGTTTCTGTTATTTTATTTTTCCCATTGATCAGAAGTTATGTGAATCCATATGGTGTGAGGTCAACTATTGTTAAAGTGGTTCAGGAAACAATCTTTCCAGCTAACATTTGTAAGACTGTCCTTCATTCTCCAAAGACTGTCATTGCTTGTGACCCTCCTAATACCCGGTACTATACTTTCGGTAGCTATCAATTCTCTAAAATAAAGAACTGTGCCTTTATAATAATAAATTGAGGAAATAAAAGTACTCTTTAAGAATATTATACATAGCTTCCTTTTGAAATGGCAACTATTCAAGAAAAACAATGAGGAGAATAAACAAACGGAATGTTTTCTCTCTTGTGAGACAGAACTGGAGTTAATAAAGATATTTTACTGTTACTATATATCATAATATTAATATAGGCTTACGTGCAATGATTAAGAGAATGGTACTCAGGAGAAGGCAGGACACCAAGAACAAGAGGTTAAGTTTCTCAAAACAGAGTACTGGGAAGCAGGACGAAGCCAACTGTGAGCAGAACTTGGGGAGTCTGGGGAATGATCGCTTAGATAGGAACAGATATGCAGAAAGTTTTAGAATGTGGGACCCCAATAATGTAAGCAAGCCGAGCAACAGGATTTTATGGTATTATGAACATAGAAAAGGGAGTAGAATATACCTCAGGGAGTACACCAACAAGAAACGTGCTGGATTTCACAGTTTGCCTTGGCCTGATTCTCTGTCTAAAGCAAAGAATTCTGTTTGCTCGGTTGCTTAATTAGTTGGTATTTGTTGATGCGATCTCCACAGTCCAACCCTTCATAGTAGTATCAGGTGTCTCCAGGCATTGAAGGTGCCTCTGAGCATGCACACAGCATAGTCAGGGGCCGTTAGCACTGTCGCTGCACAGGTGGTGACATTAGAGGGGGGAATGCAGCGGAAAACAGTCCTGCGGTAACTGCTGCAGATAAAGTGTAAAGCAACGTCAGGTCTGAACCGTGTGCTCAGAAACCCATGTGTATTTGTTCAAAGCAGACAAGAACACTGACCCTGTCTTGTGCTCGCTACAGCAACTGTCTCCACTGTGGTTGAAGATGTCTGAACATACAGTCTCCCGGGCCTGACAAAGGCATATTTTATAAACTGGCATTTTCAAGAGAGCAGCAAAACAAAACCCTCACTCAAAGGTGGCCACACATTCATAATTTATTCAGGTCAATAGGGTTTCTTAGAACATTCATGAGACAACAGCTGGGAAGGAAGCAACTTTTCTTGAATCTGGAGGTGTAGCCCTGTGACAGAATGTGTGCTAATCTGGAGGTGTAGCCCTGTGACAGAAAGTGTGCTGAGCAGGCACACGGCCCGAGATGCACGCTCCAGTACCAATCAAGTTAAAATAATCGGGAGAGGTTTCTGCCATATTATGTTTATAAATATTTTGTGGGCAAGACTTACTCGAGATGCTCCTGTTTGCTATGATAGGACACGTGCCGCTGTGAGCAACAGCTAAGGAGCAAACACAGAGTGTATACCTGGAGCAAAAGAGATGGCTGGTAAGGAAACGGTAATAGCTTCCCTTATGGCTGCTACCAACTGCAAATACGGGAAGCCTGATGCATAATCATTGAAATGAATGTCTCCTCTTCCAGGGGAACAAGAAGTCTCAAAGTACAGAGCAATGTGCCAGATGCTGGGAGATGCTACGGAGGACCTGGTTGTTCTCCATGCTCTCCCGTCCTTAATGCATGGGCTTAGGTCCTACATATATCACTCAGTGATTACAAAACTTAGTAATGAAGATAAAGAGAAAGAAATAGCCTCAGGTCACCTTGCCCAGCCTTAACACATGGGGAAGTGATTAGTCTTATTGCAATTTGATATGTCATGTTTTGTTGATACTCATGGAAGACCTGTCCTTTTCTAAACAGAAAGAATGGATTGGGCAATGGGAACAGAGGGGTTGGGGAGAGGGGATTTGGAAGGAGAGGAAGGAGGGGGAACTGCAATCAGGATGCAAAATTAATTAATTAATTAAAAAGAAAAAGAAATAGCCTTAGGTACTTGTAATGGCATTTCAAATGTATTTTAATAAATAATAAATAAATTTGCCTGAAGATCTGAGAGTAAACAATCCCATGGAAGGCTGGGGAGAAGGGAAGACGGCAGACGGCAGACGCCATGATTCTCCGGCCCGAGATGGATGTAGGTTAGAATCTTCCGGTAAACCACCACCTCGTGGTAATACATAGACTATTAGAAATGGGTTAGTTTAAGATGTAAGAGTTAGCCAAGAAAAGTCTAGAGATAATGGGCCAAGCAGTATTTAAATAAATACAATTTTCGTGTGGTTATTTCAAATGTAAGCTAGGCCGGGCAGCCGGGAGCCAGGCTGGATGGAACAAAAGGCTGCGTTCCTCTCAGGTTCTGGGAACACAGCCCTGCACCTTATACAAGTTTTACAGGCCAGATGATGGTAACACATGCCTTTAATCCCAGTAGCCACAATGACACACACCCTTAATCCCAGTAGCCACAATGACACACACCCTTAATCCCAGTAGCCACAATGACACACACCCTTAATCCCAGTAGCCACAATGACACACACCCTTAATACCAATAGCCACAATGACACACACCCTTAATACCAATAGCCACAGTGACACACACCTTTAATCTCAGTAGCTACAGTGACACACACCTTTAATCCCAGTAGCCACAATGACACACACCCTTAACCCCAGTTGCCACAGTGACACACACCTGTAATCCCAGGAGCCGCCCTAATTGCCATAAAAGTCAGGTGGTGTATGCCTTTAATCCCAGTGGTGCACGCCTTTGATTCTAGCCCTAGAGAGGAATATAAGATGGGGCAAGACAGCTCTCAGACAGTCTTCTTCTGAGATTCCTGGAGGCAGGATTGCCATTTCATTACCTGAGGTAGAGGTAAGTGACTGGCTGTTTTGCTTTTCGGATCTTCAAATTGAACCCCAATTTCTGACCCTGAGTTTTTATTAATTGTGCTTTAGGTACCCTCTTTTGAGAAACATCTTTATTCTCTTAGATGCCGTAATGCAATGCCATATAATTGCTGGCTTCACCAACGGAACTGGCCTTTCAGAGATGTCTGGAAGCCAGGATTAAGGAGTGCTCACTTCAAGGCTTATAGCCAGCTGCCTTTTCCCCTTTCGCTATGGAAGCACACAGTCTGGTCTCTGGTCTCTCCTCAGTCTGTAGGGCATGCTTGCAGACAAATCAAGAAATATCTCTCTCTACCTCTTGTAGGAGCATCAGTTCCACCATGAGAACTTTACCTCATGACCTCATCTAAACCCAGCTACCTTTCCAAAGCTCCCTTCCAGACGACCACCCTGAGGGCTGGAGGTGCAGCACGTGGACTTGGCAGATGGCACCAGCATTCAGCCCTCAGTCAGAAAGGAAAAAGCTCTCCAGGAACAAGGGATGGAATTCAGCATCGTCTTAGTAGAGAGAACAGGTCCCTGTGAACCCACAGTGAAAGGCAGGGAGGCAAATAGTCAATGGAGCATGGTACTACCTTTAAGAAGAATACTAGGGGCCTGAAATGTATGCTGTGGCAATGCTGAAGCATGCATGGGCAGCCTGTATATGGCAGATCTGTTAACTTGTCCTTATTGGGTTTCATGGTCTGAGTTGATGAGGATGACTAACCAGGTCTCTTCCTCAAGAGGGCACCAGATCTCATTACAGATGGTTGTGAGCAACCATGTGGTTGCTGGGAATTGAACCCAGGATCTTTGGAAGAGTAGGCAGTGCTTTTAAACACTGAGCCATAGATGACTCAGCCATTAAAGGCTAGGCTCACAACCAATATTAGGGGTATACTAGTGAGGAAATAAGGGAGGGAAATGCTAGTGGATAGTTAGGGAAAAATATGTGTATCCTTACCTAAGTCAACTTATTTACCAGTTCTGCGAGTTCCTTACACCACTGACACTGATTATAATTATAATATCCTAAAAGTTTGTGAGACAGGAAAGTGGCTCAGTTGGAAGAATGATTATTCACAAACCCCCAGAAGCCTGGCCTGGTGGCACACAGTAGTCCCAGCCTTCAGGAGGTGGAGGCAGAAGGGTGAGAAGTCAAAGCCATTCTCATCTACCTAGCAAGTTTGGGGGTAACTCGAAATGCTCGAGACATTGTCTAAAACACACAGGGAGACAACAACAGAACTTAGAATGACATTAAAAGTTTCTGGGATGGGAACATAATCTTCGAGCCACTAAACCCGTCCCACAGCACAGTGTCCCTCTAAATAACCGTCACCTTGAACTATGGGGTCCTTCTCACAGTCATCAGAGCCAGCAGGAACAAAAGTATGTATTGGTCTTAAAACTTCTTAAGCAGTCTTAATGTCTTCAATTTTGCTTTAGCTTGTTGAATTTAAAAGCTTACATCAAGAGACAGAAGAGGTATTTAATAAATGCTCCATCTCAAATAAACTATTTCTCATTTATAATGAGAAGAGTAGTGTTGATACCATAACTAGCATTGGCCCTTTTACACTTATGTTTAAACTCTGCCTCTGGGAATTTTTACAGGGAATCCTAGGAATCTTTCCAATTCTAGGGTCAAGGAATGTAGTTAATGTAGGTTACCAGGGAGTTCTGTGGGCCTGTTACTGCATGTGGGTGTTATGCCCCAGGGGCTGGAGTGAGGCATATCTGACTGTATCTGTATCTCAGTCTAGATAACAAGCAGCTGCTTTATAACAGTATCCGCTTTGGTTTTTAAATAATCTCTGGGAAGAAATAAAATAAATTTCAAAAATGGAGTTAAAAAAAATGAATCCTGCCATGTTTTCCACACACAAAGGAGAGCTGAGTGTGTGCTGTGCACGAGCCCCGTCTAGAACATTTCACTTTCGCTAGTCCTGCCACGTCTGACCCACGGGAGGACTCGTTAGATCAAAGTCCTCTTGAGCGCTCGTAGCTTCACAACGACACATTTCTCCTTTCCGTCTATTCACAAGCACATCTACTTCTTTATGCAGAAAACACGGCCCATGCATTCGCTGAGCGATGTCAGTGCTGAACCTAAGACACAGAGAAAAGGCAGACGTCGTGTTCACGTGGGGCAACAGACACATGACTCACTCCACAACTAATTATCTCCAGATACGATGGCTTTCCAGGAAAAGTTCTGCCCTCTCTCTCTCTGAGAAAGGTCTAACTTTCCAAGAAGTCCCTAACAGGGAGCTGGAGACTCAGAGGTTAGGAACACTGGGTTTTCTTCGAGAGTACTGGAGTTTGTTTTCTCCCGCCCACCGGTGGCTCACAACTACCTGTAACTCCAGCTCCAAGGGATCTAACACTCTCTTCTCTGTAGGCAGTGGACACAAATACAGTACACAGACATATACAAGCAAAACATTCGCACATACAAGACCCATTTTTTTAAATTCTTAAGACGAAGTTTATAATATGTTCCTAACCGATGTTCAATGCTATTCAGGTAGCATTCTGCCAAGTCTTGGATTTTGCTATCTACTCCTTTAGTAATAATTCTAGTCAAAACATCTCAGTAAAACTGGCCTCAGCATTCTGTTTAAAACCAACTCTAAGTACATATGAAGTCACCCATGTCTCTCTGATATAAACAACAGCTAATGAATTCCCTTAAAAGAAGAATTCTTCTCATCTCCCTCACAATTAGCATTCCATCTCAAAGACTGACTGATTCACTCATTCATTTATTTATTTTGGTATTTTTCTATTTTATATTTTGTATTTTCCCTGTGTGTCTCTCTCTCTGTGTGTGTATGGGTGTTTGCATGTGTTGGTGCACACGTGTGTATGCTAAGATACATGTGTATACTCATTTGTGCAGAGGCCCAAAGATGACAACATTAGGTGCCTTTCTTGGTAGTTCTCCACTTTGTTTAGTGAGGCACAGACTCTCAGTTGAACCAAGGGGCTCACTCACTGGGGTCCCCTGTCTTTGTTTCTCAAATGCTGGGATTAAGAGTAGTAGCAGGTGAGTAGGTGAGGACAGAAACAGGGGGGATCAGGTGTGGGAGATTGAGGGAGAGAGTACTGGGAAAGACAACCAGAGTCAGGGTCACTCTGGGATGAGCTAGAAAGCTAGTGCATAGAAACTCCCAGGAACCGGTGACTCCTAGGAATCTAAGACTCCTAGCAATAGTGGATACAGAGCCTGAAGCAGTCATCTCCTATAACAAAGCAAAACATCAAGGGATTGGGACACTAACCCTGACACAAAACCTTCAACCTAAAATTTGCCTTGCCTGCAAGATGTACCAGGGGTAAAGATGATACAGAAATAATGGGAGTGGCCAACCAATGACCAGCCCAGATTGAGTTCCATGCCAAGAGAGGGAACCCACCCATGACACTGTCTGGAAGTCTAGGAACCAGAGTCTGCATAGCCCAGAGATCTAAGATAGAACCAAACACAACTGGGAAAAAAAGTCAATTAAATGATTTCTAATTATATTCTCCTCTACCTATAGACAGGAACCTAGCATAATTGCAATCAGAGAGGCTTCATCCACTAACTGTTGGAAACAGATGCAGAGACCTGATGTGGGAGTGTTCTCCTGTATTTTGTATTACTCTTATTGGTTGAATAAAGAGCTGCCTGGCTTATAAGATGGGTCAGCCCTTAGATGGGTGGAGTAGACAGAACGGAAGTTCTAGGAGGAGAAGAAAGGAAGTGAGCCAGACGCCATGAGGCTCCCGCCGCAGTTGGAAGTACCTTAGAACCGTCCGGTAAGTCACCCACCTCGTGGTGACATACAGACTTTATAATGGGTTAGTTTATATGAGGTGAGGGCTAGCCGGGAAAAGGCTAGTGATAATAAGCCAGGCAGAGTTTAAATGAATACCATCCTCACGTGGTTATTTCGGGTGCAAGCAACCAGTAGCTGAGCGGGCCAGCGGCTGGGGGCTTGGGAGCCAGGCGGCTGGGGAACACAACACACACCTCTCCCCCTAATTACAACAGTTTGGCTGCCCAATGTGATTGGCTGACTCCACGTGAAACCTGAGGGGGCTTAAAAAGGAAATCTAGATACAGATATAAAGTTTAGCACAGCTGGCGGCTTGCCATAGCTCCTTTAAGAGAGATTTCCTGACTCATCAAATCAACTCTTCAGAGCTGGTTTTGGAACGGGGCTTTCTGGCTGTGCCACCAGCTCGAACTCCGGCTATAAAGCATTTCACTGGCTTTTGTGGGACTGGACGCTTGTTTGCCTGCTCAGGGTCAGGATTACAACAGCTGAGACCGTGGCAGATCAGGTCTACTAGAAACTGACAGTTTTGAAATACCAGTTTACAGTCTGTGCCGGACCCTTTTCCTCCTACTGGATTCTTCATCCAGCCTTAATACGAGGGGAGGTGCCTAGTCTTATTGGAATCTTCATATGCCACATTGGTGATATCTCTAGGTCAGCCTGCCTCTTACTGAAGGGAAATGGAGGAGAAATGGATCCGGGAGCGGGAAGGTGGGGAGGTGGGAAGAGGAACTAGGGGTGAGGAGAGGGGGAAATACAGTTGGGATGTAATATATGAAAGAAGAATTTTTAAAAAAACATTTAAAGAACAGTAGCAGAGAGAAATAAAAAGATGAAAAGAGATGGAAGGAAGAATCTGAAAGCTGAAACTGATCAAAAAGCTAAAGATGAGCTCAGAAAGCCCGATGGGGTCCCAGGGCACACCCTCTTCTCTTGCAGAGCCACCACAGGGCTAGGGGTCTTGTTACAGTCTGCCTTCTTTTACTATGGGGTCTGCGGTACAGACTCAGAGCTCTGTGCTCATAAAGCAAGCTCTTCCTGCACTGAACTCTTTCTGGCCTCACTTTTTCTATCGCTTAAGTCTGAGGCAAACCGTTTCTCTAATTCTTAATTGTGGAGTAGAGGAAGCAATGGCAGAGAACACAAAAAGAAACAAGCTTAGTGGGTTAGAATTGAAAAAAAAGCAAGAGAAAAAAAACTAGATCATGAGCATTGTTCCTAAAAATGCCCTTAAGACAGTATAGTCCCAGATGTGGGCAGCTCACCTATACCAAGAACCTCGGTTTTACAGAATATGCTCAAGAAAAGGGCAAAGCGGCAGAAATGTCAGTACACAGCTGGACTGGGAAAAAGCTGTCTCATCCGTCATGTGTCTCTGGCCTTTGTTGTGCCCTTAAAGCTCACCTCTAAGATGTAGCTCTACCACACTGCTTTTCTGACTTTGCAGTCTTAGGACTTCAGAGGATAACTTAGAAGTGGGTGGCAGCCTCCAGCTGCGAAGGGCAGTAGCAGAAAGAAAAATAAGGAGTGACAGCTGAAAGCGTTGACGAACACGAGGATTGAAAACTGATCAAAAATAGACAGAAGAGCTCAAAAGAACACTCCAGATGGGGCCCCAGGACAAACACCCTTCATTCTTGCAGAGTCCCTGTAGGGCTATGATTCATATGGCAGCCTGGCTTATCAAGAACAGCTTGAAAAATATTTAATACTTTGTTAACACAGGAGTCTGTGACAATGAGGATCCATAGGACCTTGAAACACTGTAAAAATAAGAAAAATGTCACAGGACCATAGAGGAAGACTGGGGTTTGAGTCAAGTTTCTGGTCTTTTAGTGACTTGGGACAAGTTAAGTAACCCCTCTGAGCTCTAGTCTTTTCTTCCTCGCCTTAAATTAGCTTATCAATAGGTGGTTCCTACAGCTATTAAAGGACCAAATAAATCAAGGCTAATTACAACCCTAACACCAGGCCTGGTAATGGGGTTCTCTTCACCTTCCTTAAAAGGGCGACTCGAACAGAAAAATACAATACAAGCAGCAGGGCCTGATTTTGATTCGGGCATGCTTATAACCCCAATGCTGGAGATGCAGACTACTGGAGACCTGAGGCTTGCTGGACAGATAGCCCAGCCAAGCCAGTGAGTTCCGGGCCAGAAAAGTAAGAGAGAGAGTCTGTCTCAGGAAACAAGATGAACACCTCTTGAACAACTAACAACACTCAAGGTTGGCCGCTGACCACCATACATTTGCACTCATATGTGTAGACACCACACATGTGGTCACAAGCTCACACACACATGAAAAAGAAAAAAGTAGCATCTTAAATCCAGTCTTGAAGCTGAAGAGGGAATCCAGCTTGGGGAATTCTTACCATTCTATTTCTTAAAACCCTCGAGCCCCAGAAAAAGTGAAAAATCCTCTTTTATAATTATCCAACACATGCATTTACCAGGATATCTCTTCTTTGTCTGTAGGTGTGATAACTGCCTCAGCATGCTGAGTGAGGTGTCCAAAGTGAAAAATGAGAGTCTGCAGATGGAGACAGTGTCACCTCCCCTGTTCCTTCTTCAAACTTGTTGACACAGTACGTTTTATGTGGACTAATTAAGTAGACCTAAGTATCTTATTATGTATCCAAATCAACTCTTACAGAAGTGACAAGTCACTTTGAAAGATCTCTACAAAGAAACTACAAACAAAATTCTAATCACAAAGGACAAGTGACTAAGAAGGACACAGTGGAGCTGACCCTTCCTGCCTCTAAAGTAAGAGCCCTGCAGTGAGCTACTAAATGAAACAATGGTCATCTAAACAGGTTTGACAAAAAGTCAGCTCAGATCAGTCAAAACCCCTAAAGAGCCTATTTGGAATACAAATTTGCATCTTCAGTCATTTCTAATAAAAGTCACCGCGTGTGGAGTGTGCCAAGAAAAGCTAGGAAATTATTATAGTCTGAAACCATCATGCTTACCAAAATATTTTAAGCTATAATAGCTTGTTTCAATTTCCTCAGTCTTTTACTTCTGTTTTGGGTCATATAATGTACATAATGAATAGAATGGTATGCACCAACAATACAACAATACAGCATATGAATGCAAACCAACTGCTTGTATTTCCCCCTTTATCCACTATTTCACTTTCCAAGGCTGGCGTTACCTGGCAGTCTGAAATATTCAAAGGAAAAATTTTGAAATAAACAACTCACACCTTTTAGAATATACTTCCTTCGAATTAGAGTTACCTAAAATTGTGCATCCCCACCTAGTCCCACAGAGACATGCTTATTCAGGCACGTACCTGTCCTGTGCACGATCCTCCCTCTGTTCCTTGCTACCAGCCATCTTGGATATTAGTTCAGCTATCCTAGTATCAAGTGCTTGCATTCAAGGAGCCATTTCACTTATGCAGAACCCTAAAGTGCCAGGCAAGTGATGCAAACAAGGAACTGACCGGAGCAATAAAATGGAAGGGCAAATGCAGTCTGGTGGCATGTGGCAACCACTGAAAGGTTTTGGAAAATACACAGTGTATCTGGGGCGCAAAATCACCCATGGTTTCAGTTATCTAAGCCAAATCTTGCAACAGATCCACTCCCAACAGACAAGGAGGGACTCCCATACACAGATAAGTGAAAAACTTTAATTTTCCTTTCTTTTCCTTTCTTTCTTCCTGGCAGGGTATGTGATCAAAGAGTGTCTATACCAACACTGCGGATGGCGAAAGCATATACAGAGAGCCTCAGTCTAGACATCTGTTATTAATCTTTCAAAAGCCCAGAGAACTCTGACAGGTGCACCAAAAGGAGGTCATCCCAAACCAGGAACACCGAAGCAATGTGTGACTTCTCTTGTTAGAACAAAGTGGCTGGAGTCTTCCTCTTGAGTTTTCTTTTCCTTTGCATAGCCAAAGCGGGGAGGCCATTGTATGAGTCTTGGTTTTAATCATTATTACCTGTTAAAGAGAATTACATCTTGAAAACCAAGAATATTAAACACAGCTGAAAACACACTGTGAAGCACTTATAATTTTTTTTAAGTATTCTAAAATGCAGTATACTGTGTTAAAACTGAGTTCAAGTGGAAAGACAATAGCAAGGACACACAATAAGCTAACTTACCCCTAACTTACCACTCCTAAGGGGCAGTCCCAGCTACACTGCTATGGAACTAAACAAACCAACGTTTATATTTTTTCTGAAAAAAGAAAAAGTATCTCTGGGGATAGATTATACTGAGAGCAAACATCGAAGCAGAGGACACACACACACACATACACACACACACACACACACACACACACACACATACATGTGTTGAGCACCTTCTACGTGGCTAGAATCCTGTAAAGTTTACAGGTTTTGTGGGTATCAAATCTGTACTTCACAGATGAAAGATGTCAAGGTGTGGAGGACCAGCTTCAACAAGTATACCACTTACCATGGCAGGGGCATGAGGATTAGAAAAATGTTAAGCAGGAGAAACAGAGATAAAAAGGAAACACTAAGACATGGGATAGTAATGGGAGGGCAACTTAGCAAATACTGAATGCAGAATTCACCCGTGTTTATTTTTCATACACTTTTATACCCCAATACAAAAAAAGGGAGGAAAACAGAAGGCTGCTTTAACATGATACAAAGAACAACTAGAACAGTTACTTGATTCAATACTTGAGACATCAAGTCATTAATCTTCGATGAAAGCATTCTTTTGTTTAGTCTGTGAACCCACCCTAGACCAAGCATCCTGAAGGCAGTCACTCCCTAGGTCAAACCTCCTATTTCAAAAGAAGAAGCAGAAGAATGCTTGAATTTCTGACTTTGGTCTGGCTGGCATGGATCTACCTGCATGGACCACCTTAATGTCAAAAACACCAAGTAACCACACCCTACGTCAGAGTGTGTAGCCACACTTATTGTCAACAACTTTGAAGAAGTTAAAACTCTCTGACCTTCAGACAAGGTGGCAACAGACTCACATTTTTGGGCTTCCACAGAAAGGCCAAGGCTGAGAAAGAGCAACCGTCTCAACCAAGGTCACATAACACAACCGAAGTTCTGATGGAGTTCTATGAACCCCAAGATGGTGTGTGGGTACAGATGTGCCCACACAAGGATGTGAGTGCAGGTGCACATCTATGTGTGTGCTTGTACACACCTTACAGCACGAAGGAGAGCCTGACAGTCAGTTCTTGAGTGTCATCACCCTGTTTATCAGACAGTATTTCACCGAATATCCTAGGTTGTCTGGCTAGTGAGCCCCATGTACCCAGCTATTTCCTCCTCCAAAGTGGTGGTGTGATTACAACAGTGAGCCATTGTACTGGACATTTTTTTTTAGAACATTGGGTTCTGAAAGACTTTCAGCACCAAGTGACCCTGGCAGGTTCCACAGCAGGTGGGAGAGGCCATGGTGGATGGGAGACAGCGGATAGAGCTTGGGTATAGAGTTTATTTAGTGGGTACTGGGAGAGTATAAGGAAAGGGGAATTATGGAAGGGGGTGGAGAGAAAGAGAGAGAGGGACAAAGAGGGAGAGGAATGAAGAAGGGGAGGAGGAGAAGGCAGAGGCTGCCTCTTCAGAAGTAGAACAGAGAGAGAGAAAATGGAAGAGAAGAGGCACGAGATCAGCTTGCCTCTGTGGGAAGGGGGAGATTGGGAGTGGGCAGAGCTTATCTACTAAAGGGACAGGTTACCCAGGTGACAGGGCAGGCCAGCATAATTATAATTATAACAGGTTCTATGGATAGACCTCAGGCCTTAATGATTGCAAAGCAAACATGTTACCTATTGAACCAACTCCCGATTTCTATTTAGAAGCTTTGCTGAGCTTTTTCCTCTCAAACAAAACTTCACGATACAGGAGCTAAGACTTTTCCTATTTTACCCCAAGAGGCAACAAAATGAAATAAACCTGTGTTTTTCTTTACTATTTTAAGTCCCCACTGAAACTTCTCTTCTGTCTATTAGAAACTGGTATGTAGAGGTCTCCTTCCTCGAAATGAATAGAACAAAAATATCCTTGACTTGACTGAGAGCATATATAACAAACAACCTTACTATAGCAAAGTCACAGATGGACTGTATATACAGTTCTGTGCCATACAGTTGAAGTTCACGTATGTATGTGTGTGTGTGGTGCCTGTATATGTGTTTATGTGTGCACACATGGGGGGAATGGGCTATATATGTGTGTTTGTGTGTACATGTGGGGGCATTGTATATGGGGGGCACTTTTGTGTGTGTGTGTGTGTGTGTGTGTATATGGTGCCTGTATGTGTGTTTGTGCTTGGGGGGCTGTATGTGCATGTGGAGGTCAGAAGTCAGTCTCTAATGTTGTGCCTCAGACATTGTCCACCTTGTTTTTTGAAATAAGAACTTTCATTGGCCTGATGTTCAAGAAGGTGATCTGGCTGGGCATGAAACCCCAGAGATTGTTGTCTCCTCACCAACATGGGGATTACAGGCTCACACCACCATATGTGACTGCGTTTTTGCTTTGTTTTGTTTTACTTTTGTAACTTCAGTTGATATAAGGATATAACTAAGATCCACCTAAGCCCTTGACCAACTAAGCTATTTCTTCAGCCCTGCACAGAAGAAATTTTACTGAAAAAAAAAACAACAAGAACACCCTCCACCACACCCCCCACTCTCACCCCCCATGCCCACCCCTGTGCGCCCCCAGTATGTGTTTGAGCTCTGTGACTGAACCTGCTCACACACTAGTACTGGGAGTTTTACATCAACAGTGAACTCCATCCCCACAACAGGGCAGATATGTTTCCTACAAAGCTTCAGTTAACACTGTGTCTCACTCAGAAGGCTGCAGCCTTGCAGGGACTCCCATAAGACACAGGTCATTCTGGGTATCTAACTCTCTCTTGCTCTTCTTAATTAGTGTTTCAGGTTTAATTCAATCTTTCTTTTATTTAATTTGCAAACTATTTTTTCAGACTTTTGACAGCCTGGCATTTCAAGCAGACTTAGGTATTTTTAATTTGCTTTGATCTATACAAAATTGTCCAGTACCTCTGAAGGAGGCACAACAATGAAGTTGTATGTTTCCCTAAATGTCATGGGCTTTCTCCACTTTCATCTTTCATAGCAATCTTGTCATTAGTGCAGCTAATACTTTGGGATTTGCAATTATAACCATGCTTTTGAAACTGACAGAGTGAGATTAAGTAAATCACTGCACTTTACAGGTAGAACAAATTGAAAAGGAAAAAAGGGGGCAATTTCATTCCTCCCCTCCAGCAGCAAGCCTTAATTCAGTATCTTTGGTACACCCACTCGAAGGTAAGTGTTTAGACCTAGTGGAAACTGTGACCTGATAACTAATCCTGAAAAAAATTTAAAAAGCTTTTATAAACTGTTCAAAGTCTTTTGTTCAATGAGACTTTAGATGAACAGATGCAAGGAATGGGGGAAGTGGTGACAGGACTCTAGTTACGATGAGAAGACCATATGAACTTCTGCCTTCTGGACCCTTAGCCTGAAATCTTAGATCCTTCCACATAAAGTTCCTGCCTCAAAGACTCATGTGGCCAGGGCTAGAGAGTCAGCTCAATGGTTAGGAGCACTTTCTGCTCTTGAAGAGGCTCTAGGATCAACTCCCAGCACTCACATAGGGGCTCACATCTGCCAGGAACTCTAGGCTCATGGAATCTGACACCCTCTTTGGGTTTCTGAGGGCACCAGGCACACACATGATGCACATAGAGACATGCAAACAAACACTCAAATACATAAAATATTAATTTTTCAAGTGTGCACAGAACATAAGGAACAACACCCAAGACTGTCCTCTGGTCCTGACATACATTCACACATATATGTGTATACACATGTACATACATATATTTCTGCATACTCCCAATGCTGGAGATGCAGAGACATTGGGGTCCCTGGAGCTCCTTGGCCAGCCACCAGTTCAACCTTTGGGTAAGTTCTAAGTCAGTAGAGATCCACTATCTAAAGAAAAAGCCATAAATGATGCCTGAGGAACACTCAGTGAAACTGTCCATAAGCATGCATGTGTAGCTACCATATATAAGTGAACACACTCAAGGTGGAGACAGATGGATCCTTGAGATTCACAGGTCAGCTAGCCCAACTTACTTGATGACTTACATGCCAGGGAGAAACCAGGTCTCAAACTAGAGGTGGACAGTACCTGAAGAATGACAATGAAACTGCCCTCGGGCCTCCACAGATGTGCACACATGTACATGTGCACCCATATCCACACATGCCCATATATGCATACACATACACACACACACACACACACACACACATACACACACACACCAAAGACACACATCTACGACAGATTGTCATCTCCCAGTGTACGTCCGCATATTGGTGTTCCCCTCACCAGTAGACTGAAACTAGGCTTTTCTGATTCCATATTAATTTTTCCGGTCAATGAAAATCACATGTACAAGCTTCCTCTTTTTCAGAAATCGCTTGTCCGATGCCTTTTGTAGATCAAAGTCGGCAATCTTACATGTCTTTTTGTCCTGAAAGACTCAAAGAAAACTTTCCCAAATTCTGATGAAACTAACGAGCAACGGATCATCTCTGTGTATCCTCACTTTTAAATGAGTTTAAAATGAAAATGGTATAATTAGCCATTCTTTCTCTTTAATGAAACACCATTTATGTATCGGGTTCTGGACATTGTCCCCTTTACTCATAGAATAAATTAGTTGGGAACTACATGAGTTTGAGGTCCTTTTAAAGATGTTCTGGCTCTGCTTCCCAGAATCCTTTGATGTTTCTGTCTTCCAAAATCATAGAGAGGTTATCATTACATTTTTAATTCCTACAGAAAAAATAGCCCCCACATTCGCATATGCATGAGCATGGCCATGAGATAAATACATGCAGTGAGCTCCCAGTGTGTCCTCTAACTACACACAAAAACAGATATATTAAGCCAAGGCCAAATGCATGTGTGGGTGGAAACACTTACAGTTTCTTCCTCTCTTGAGTCATAATTAGATGACAGAAGAATTTGCTAACGTCCCTAAGAAGTTTAGTTCCCCAGACTTTACCATGTGTACGATTTGCGCTGCGTTCACTAACAGAGGAATGGCCAGGGTTCTACCAAGGAAAGTCAAATGCTTTTCTCTGGAATGCTTCACAATGGATGTTGAATATGTTGTTTAAATAAACCACCAAGGCATTTCTCCTTGTTTCCAAAGGCTATTTATACTACATGGAGGAAAATAGGGTTGGGAAGGTTTTCTTGTCATTTGTTGTTTCCTTATTTTGCCATGGGAGTTAAATCTAGAGTTGTGCAGACAGTGCTTTACTACTGGGCTGTACATCAGATAGCTTTTGACTCTTTTGTCCTGAGACAGAACCTTACATTGAACTCACTAGTCCAGAATGGCCTTGCTCTTGGGGTCCCTGTGCCTGGAAATTGAGTCTTAAAAATGTTTTCCTACATGTCAAAAACATCTGAAAAGCCCTATTGAGTTCTCAAGTCCAGTCCAAACATGGGGAGACTGCTCAGTCTGTACAGTGCCTATGACACAAATGTGAAGACCCGAGTTCCATCCCCAGAACTCATGTGTTCAAGAGCCCAGCCTGATGGTGCAGACTTGGAATCCCAAGGCTGAGAAGGCTGAGACAGAAAGATTCCTGGGGCTCACTGGAGAGCCAAGTAAGCTACCTGGTTAGTTCTAGGACAGTAAAAGACTCTGTCTCAAAAAGAAAGGCAGGATACCAGACATTCTGAGCTCCTTCTCAGACAAATTATTTTCTGAACTACATAGTGCTGACATTCTCAAGCCCCACCTAAACATTGGAAATATGTCAACTGAAGGAATATAGCTCATAGAAGTGAAATCAAGAGAAGAATTAATAGCAGATGCATAAATTCCAATGCAGTAGCATAAGCAGCAAAAACAAAACAAATAAACTCCTTCAAATAATAACAATTCCATAGCATTGGAATCTAGTAAGAGAGAGTTGGCTGAAACCCCAGACAGAACTAAAACTAACAATTATATGTTCAAAGATACAAACACCTGAGTGAATTAAGGAAGGCAGTGTTTTATATAAAATATGAATTCCACAGAGATAGAGAGACTGAAGAGAAAGCCATCTGAAATTCTGGTAATAAAAATGGTAAGTCAAATAAAAAACTCCGTGGAAAGTCTCAGAAATAGAGTGGAGCAGGAGAGGACAGACTAGCGGAGCTTGAAGACAAGGTAGAGGAGTGGGACAACCCAACAAAGCCGAAGATACAACAGCGAGTACCCGTGGAAATGCCAAGATAATAGAACATTCTGAAAAGACAAACTTTATGGATTATAGACATAGAAGAAAAGGAATCTTGTTCTAAAGACATAGAATATATTTTCAAAAGAGCCATAACAAAAGATTCCCTGTTAGGAAAAAACATACCAATCCAGATACAGGATTTACGACACCAAACAACAAAGTCCAGAAAAGAACCCTTATCCTCAGATTGAAATTAAAACATCAAATATAGATGATGACGTAGAAAGTATATTAGGAGCAGCAAGAAACATCAAGCCACATACAAAGGCAAGCACATCAGAATACCAGATTACTCGACTGGGATGATGTATTTCAAGTTCTGATCTCTGCCAACCCAGAATGCCCTACCCAGTAAAGTTATCGGCCGTTATTGAAGGAAATAGTAGAGATCTCTATGAAAAGAGGCACAGAATGAATGTATGACCACAAAGGCAGCTCTGTAGAAGTCCTCATACAGAAAAGAAAAAAAAAAAACATCCATCCACCGGGCCACAGGAAGGAACACTTAGCTGGAGAGGAAGGTGAAAGAAAACGGAACAGCAACCACTGCGAAGGCAACGAATGTCAGGGATCCGTGCGCAGCTCTCAGTGATGGCTCTGAGTGTCCATGTGCTAAGGTCCCCAAAAGACACAAACGACCAGACAGGAGCCAAAAGCAGGAACATTTTCGTTGCCTCCAATCAATTCACCTCACCATGAAAGGCAGACACTACCTTTAGGTAGAAGATTACAAAAATATTAATACTTTTTCAAACAAAAGGAAATAGGAACCAATCATGTTTTTGTAATATTTGATAGGAAAGCCATCAAACCAAAACCAGTGATAAGAGATAACAATGGTCAATTAAGAGAGTAATCTGCCGAGAGTACAAAAAAAAAAAAAAACTGAGTTATGGTTCAACTAGGAAATAGCCTGTGTACACTCCTAAAATGCTGTGGTATGCTACAAAGAGAGCCAGAATGCTGAACTGGCTTCAGAACAGAGACTCATAGCTAGCTGAACTGTAGTAAGACACCAAAGAAAAGCTGCAGAAAATTCTATTGTCAACCTTAATTAATACGTAAAAAGGAAATGGTGGGTGGCACCTGAGGAATGATGCCTGATTGTCCTCCGGCACTCATGTGCAGGTGTGCACATGTGCATCCACACCCACATGAGCATGTAAGTACAAAGGAAGAGTTATTCAATGAACAGAAAAGACAGCATCAATCAGAATTCTCCGTCACACAAGGAACTTAGAGGATGATTAATTAGCCAAGATGTATCTGTAAGCTAGATACCAATAGCTGGGCAGTCTAGATAAATATTATTTGATCAGTGTAAGTTTTTACAATTCTGCCTCTGGAGCAGAACCTTTGAGAAGTTAAGGCATCTTACTCTGTTCTAGCTTAATTTCTTCCAAAACTTCAGAGTCTCTTGTTTAGGGTCTAAGATTGGCCTCTGGGGCTGGAGGGATGACTCAGTAGTTTAGAGCCCTCCCAGTTCTTGCAAAGGACTCGGATTTGGTTCCCAACACCAACATGGCAGTTTACAACCATCTGTAACTCCAGTTTCAGGGGATCCTATGCCACCCTCCAGTCTTTGAAGCTGTCATTGATGCCTGTAGGACACAAACATACATACAGTAGGCAAAACACTCATCTGCATAAAACAATGATGAATAATTACTATTTAAAAGGATGAGTCCTACTTGAAAAGGACCTGTTCAACTGCTACTACATATATTCTATGAATTATGCTTCCCAGGCATTTCTGCTGCCATTTTCCATGGTAAATGCTCACTGGAGAGGGGGAAAATAACCTGTTCCTCTTGAACTCGGTTCAACTTAGTCAGTGCCCACTCCAAGTATTCAACACATTCCCATCACCCACATGAAGGGCACTCAGTGATCCCAGACTAGAGACAGAGCTTTGACCTTGGCCTGTCCCCAGAGGGGCATGTTGGGTCTTTTGACTACTTTATATTGACTTTCCTAACATATCAACAGTCATGTTAAAGAAATGACCACAATCTATCATTTTTCTCTGGTCAGCAGAACATTAAGCATTGTAATAAAGACCAGTGGGACAGTGGGTATCCACTGAAGCCTGTTGCAAATCAAAGCCAGGCCAGCAATATGGCTCAGCAGGTAAGGTGCTTGCTGTCAAGCCTAATGACTTGAGTTCAGTCCCAGCACCCACACATGGAAAGAGAGAACCAACTCCTACAGCCTATCCTCTGGCTTCCACACATGTCCCATGGCCTGCATAATCACATACATGTGCATGTACACACAGACACATATGCATGCACACACATACACACACACATGCACACACATTCACACACAATTGCCTCCTTCCTTAACTGCTCTACTTGATAAATCTGGATTCTTAGACATTATCCTACACATAATTAAATAACAACTCTGCTTTCAGGTGTTAATAACAAATATGTAGTCTATTTCCTGGAGAAAGTTGGCACAGTTAAACGCATTGCTGTCTCCACAACTTTCCAGACTTGATTTACATAACAGGAACAACAGCACACATTCTTTACACCTTGTGGATGATGTTAGCTTCGCTGATTTCTAGCCTGCATTATATAGGACTCCTTGATCTTGATCAAGTGGACATTTCTCATATCACAAAAGTCTGCAGTTCTTGGCTGAGTTTCATCTGAGAGCCTTCAAACACCAGCCCTTCTGCCTCACCTTCCACCTTTAAAGTCCTACAAAATCATACCCTAGTAACTCATGAAACTCCACTGGGAATGAATGCTCAGACAATTCAAGTTTAACATTTCTGTCAAGTTTAGCCTGTATTGCCTCTGCTACCTCCATGTCCATTTAGCATGGCAAGTAAAACATTTACTGCTTCTGGGGATCAAGCTATGAACATCTTTGGGATGCAAATCTCCTGTGTGCAGGAGAACCTCACAACCTAGAAGACACAACATGATGTTTGAAGATTCTGTGGCAAATTACAAATGCCTTAAGAAGGTTCTGGAAAATTTAGATTAGAGGAGAAAGATTAGAGGAGGAAGAAAAAAGTCTCTGGGATTTTGCAGTCAGGTGTTTTTTCTTTCATATAACATTCTGCGCTCCTGCTTGGCTTGGAATCCTGCTGCAGACAGAGTGCCTGAGCAAAGGCCACTGTGGGTTCACAAAGTAGACCCAGTGCAGTCCTAAATACAGAACTCCCCGAGTTGAGCATGCGCAACATATCCAAGTCCCAAATAGGAGTCAGACTGAAAGGGAGCAATTCTTAAGGCACAATTGAGCTTTCCAAAGCACCTTCTGCGCTGTTGCGTCTCCCTGCCCACAAACACTGCCTTCTGGGGTGTTCCATGCTACCAGTTGGCTCTGCAAGAAATATCTTGGGTCTGCTTCACAGATGGAGCTATGTGACCTGCTGGCACATACAGGAAGTGGAGTGCTACTATATGGTGGTTTTTGAAAGACAGCGGGGGCATGAATTGCTCCTAAATGGAAGGAACTTCAGAAAGTGTATATGAATGTCCATTGAATAGACAGAGAGAAAGGCCTGCTGTGTGGAGCTTGATGAGTCCTGAACCAGTGATTCCCTATTGGCTGAACGGCAATGAACTAAAGGCATGAACTAATCTGATAACCAGGTGATAGGAAGAGCAGTGTGATTCAGAATAGGCATAGAACAAAATGAAATGTGTTCTCCCATTCGCTCTACCAAAGGGGCCTCCCCACAGAGCTGCCTCTTCCTGAGCAGAAAGTTCACATTGCTGTGTGAACTTTGTGACCCCACAAGATGTACTCTGTCTCCAGAGATGGCACATGGAAGAAAGATGACCACCCAAGTGCAGCTTGTGAATAAACGAGTATAACAGGGTGTTTACAGGAACATGGGCATCTGAGAGCAGCTACACCGCTGAAGAAAATGTCTTGGAGGGATATACCTCACGAAACTCTTCTCTCTCCCTTTTTCCCGCTCTCCCCCCATCCTCTCTCCCAGGTGCCCATTTTGAGATGGAAATAAAGATTGGCCCAATCTTATACAGGTCCCCTTTGGGCAATCACAGCTCCTGGCAGTTTAAAGGGAATAGCTATACATGCTAGCATACAGTGTTACACATTGGATGTAATAAAAACACATGCTGTAATATCAGCCAGTTCTTATACATTGCAGGTTTTTTGACATATAAACTGGACATTATAACAAGAAAAGCAAAGTAAAAAACACAGATCTCCCTTCTCTGACGCTAACCAAGTCACCACTACTAAACACCCCACTTACTAACACCAGAAGACAATGTGGATCCCTCAGCATAGAGTGAGCTTTACAAACGGTGGGTGGCAGATGTGGGACAGTGGAATCTCTCCAACATGGTTTATTTACCATAGGCATAACCTGGAGTACACTGTACAGCAGAAACCAGAAAGACTCTGCCTCCACAAGGAGGAAGGCAAGAACCAAATCCATCACATGGGTAGTAGTATGCACACACCTGCCCACATGTACTTAAACACGCACACACACACACACACACACACACATAAATAAATAAATAAATAAGTGTTTGAAGCTTGCTTTAAAATGGGTGTGTGCTGGTTAGGTTGTACTTGTTTGTTTGTTTGTTTGTTTGTTTTCAACTTGATATAAACCGGGTTATCTGGGAAAAGGGAACATCCACTGAGGACTTGCACCCATTAGCTTGGCTTGTAGGCTTGCTAGTTGATGACTGACAGCAGAAAGCCTAACCCGCTTGGGGCAGTGGCTGGGCAGAGAGGTCTGAGTACCATAATATTGCAAACTGAGTAAGCCATAGAAACCAAGCGAGCAAGTAACATTTTCCATGGCCTCTGTGTCAGTTCTTGCTCCCAGTCCTGCCTTGGCTCAGTGACGGACTATGAGCTATACGAAGAAACAAGCTGTTCCCTTCATAATCTGCTTTCCTTTGTGGTGTTTATCACAGCAATAAAAAGCAAACTAGAATAAAAGGAGCGAGAACATTTTGCTTACTCTGCTGTGTGACGCTAAGTAAGAGTTACCATCTATGAGCCACGAACAACCTCACCACTTATTATCCTATTTCTGACACCATGACCTTGGCCTCCTCCACCTCCAGGACTATATCGTAAATTTCTACATATAAGTTACCTATCAAGTACTTTATTATCACTGTAGTTTATAGAATTGAATGGATATTGGTTCACTCTTCACTTATGTCATTTTTATAACTAAAATATTAAATGGTGTCACAAGGCAAGGTACGTGCCTAAAATTAGCTTATAACTAGTTGCCTTTCCCTCAGCTACACAGTTAAACAGTCTTTGTTTAACCTGGAAGATAGTTTTTCAATAAAACATGAGGACTATAAAACCAAACACAGTGAAAATCATTTCAAACTCTGGAATCCCACAAGTTGGACAACTTACATGATGAAATTCTGTCTCCATGGAACTTAAATGTGGATAAATCTGCATTGAGTGGCATTTCTGTGGGAAGAAAGAAACAGAACAAACCCATCATGTTAGCACAACCAATATAATTACAGTAGCCATCACAGGCATTAGTCAAGCCTCACCCGCCATCCACCGTTCTCTCAAGAGCCAGCACAGGGTGGTTTTCATTGTGTCTTCATGATGACCATTTTTGAGGCAGAAAATGATATCAAAATAGGGTGCCAGAAAGATGGCTCCAGAGGGGCAAATGCTGGGTGAACGAGTCTGATTATCTGAGGTTGGTATTCAGAAGCCACATAAAGAAATGGATACAGCAACATGCACATTGGGAAGTCATGATCCAGCAAAGCCTGAGGTCCAGCCAGCCTCATATATGTTGCTCAACAGAAACAAGAGAGGCCCTCATCTTGGTGGAAGGAGCAGACCAACTCCCAAGGACCTACAGTCACACACAACATATAAAAATATTTTTAAATATTTCAAAAAAATATTTTAAACTCTTCAAAAGATATCACAGTAGTTTTCATTATATTTTCATGAAGATCATCCAAATTATTTTTGGAATCAAAGCCATGAAAATAAATAGATCGATAGCAGAAAAAGATACTTGTGGAAAACATGTTTTCCTGTCTCTCTAGAGAAGCAAACCTAAAAGAAACAGGAGAAAAAGTGTGCAGGTGTTCATTTTGGTGGTAGCCAGAACACCAACATTTGCTGTACTGCTGTACATCTTCCTGCAGGTCCTAGATTATGAAGAGGACTGCCCTGGATCAGAAGGTCTGGCCAGTTCCCATTCCCAGTATCTTTCAGGTCTCTCTGCTAGTTTTGCCAGTCTTATACTACCAGAATTGCTGAGCATGGTGGCATACACCTTTAATCCCAACACTCAGGAGATAGAAGAAGGTGAATCTCTGGGGCTTCAAGGCTAGCCTGGTATTCAGGATGAGTTCCAAGATAGCCAGGACCAAACAGTTGAGATCCTGCCTCAAAGAAAAAAGAAAGAAAGGGAGAAGGAGAGAGGAAGGGAAGAAAGAAGAGAGAGAAAAAAGGAATTCTCTGGTCCTGCTAGAAGGGTAATTTTTCCTTCAAAACTAACACTATTAATTTTTCAGTAGCCATTATTATTCTGATGATCCATTTCTTACTGCTCAGTGCTCTGGGCATGGTATTCCTGTTGGCTATGATCACATTGTAAGAAGCAGTGGACTTGAAAAACAGCCCGAATTAAACGCCATTTCTCACTGTCCTGCTATCCCCTTGGTTCCGTTTTACTTTCCCCAACATGTGATAGTCATGACTGAGGAAACTGCACGAATAATCCTATCCCCTAAACACAGCACAAATGGTCAACTTGTAGGTGTTTTTTCTGGTTTGTGTGTGTGTGTGTGTGTGTGTGTGTGTGCGCGTGCGCGCGTTCATGTGTGTCTAGATGCACACATCAGCACATGAAAGACAGAAGGCAATCTCAGGCACCATTCCTCACCAACCATCACCTCCTGTTTTGAAACAGGGTTCCTCACTGGCTACTGGGTCAGACTAGACTGGCTATTGAGCAGTGACACACTCCTGCCTCTACCTGTCTAGTACCGGGCTGACATGCACAACATCACAC
>JAQHUG010000262.1:1938643-1974119 GCA_028555095.1 Dicrostonyx torquatus | reverse complement strand
AGAATATTGTATACAAAATAAATAAATAAATAAATAAAAGTGCAGGGCCAGCCAATGTGTTCCAAACTTTTTTACAGTCCAAGATGGTGACAGGAGTGTTTTGGTACACTCTGAGAAAGGCTCCCTTCTGAGTAAGGAGCCCTGTGTCCATGCAAACACAGAATGCTCACAGTATGTCCAGATATGGGGGGAGGGACGAGCCCCATCACGCCCAATAGGAGGCTGACCACAAAGCAGGACTTGTGGGTGTAGGTATAGGACATTTTCAACCCCCACACTGTATTAGTCTTTGTTATCATACCCAGATAAAAACACCTGCCAGAAACAAACCCCATTCAGAAGAGTTTGCCTCACAGGTTCCCTGAGGGCTCAGTTCATCCTGACAGGGAAGACATGTGACTGAACTGAGAAGGATCTGACTCAAGCAGAGAAGCAGGAATGACCTATGAAGGCCCTCTCCAGTGACCGAGTTCCCTAACCAGGCCTCACTTCCTAAAGGCTCCAAAGTGTCAATACAGCACCATCATCTGGGGAACGATTGCGCAGAACACCAGTTTGAGACAGACATTTCCACTCAGTAACACTCATCTATAGGTATGATGTGGAGGCTGAAGGGAAAGGCCAAAGACGAACTCAGGCGGTTTATCTGGAGCTATCGTTACAGCCCTCTCCTCAGAGGACACAGCTTCCATGGAAAGACATTTACCCAAGGAGGAGCTGTAAGCAGGCAGCAAAGGGGCAGCCCATTCTCATCAGTGAAGTGCCCAAGTGAGTGCCCCAGTCAGCTATTCCTGAGGTGTGCTGAAGTACCCTGGGAAAGCCCTCATATGGGATCAGATGTCTATTGAATCAAGAAGATCCGACAGCATCATCAGGAGAGAGTCCTGCCAAGTGCTGCGGTTACAGAAGGCCACAGCCCTGTGCATTTTCTCCCCCAGACGCTTTCCAGAGAGGCAAGGGCTAGAGACAAGATACAGGGAAATGGATGGCCCTGGCTCCATAGACACACAGCCCAATGGGTTTGTATTTTAGTTGTTAACAAAATAATTCTAAAAACGAAGCTTGAAATCTCAACAGCCTCTTCAGAGTGAGGCTAAGGAGAAAGGGCTTCTGTGCCTCTGCTCCGTGTGTGTGTGAAGCTAAGGCTATTACAGGAGTAAAAAAGTTGACTAATTAAATTTATTCAAATATTTTAATAAGGGTTGGAGAGATGGCCACGTAGATGAGAACTTGCTTCATAAGTATGAGGTCCACAGTTTGAATCCCAGAAACCAGTATGAACACCAAGCAGGTGCTGGTGACCTGACTGTCACCCTAGCCTACAGAGGCATAGGTAGGAGATTTCCCCAGTGCCAGCTGGCTAGCTAGCCAGACTATCAGTGAGCTACGAGTTTGACTGGCCTGCCTCACTGAACAAGGTGGAAGGGCAATCAAAGATGACTCTCAACACCAATCTTAGGCCTCCTCATGCACACGCACATACTCACACACATGAACCTACATGTGTACAAACATGCACACACATGCATGCACACCACAAATACATACATGAAAATGGAAAAAAAGTTGAGATAAACTAAAGTTATTTTTTGTTGAAGAAAGAAAAACGCTGTGTAACAGCATCTCCTGAGCATACAGTGCTTATGAAGGCCAGAGCAATAAGCACTGTGTGATCGTCCAGGCCTTCAAAGTCACTCAGCATCCACTGGTGAGGTCACCAGAGCAACAGCCGCCCCCGCAAGCTTCTGCAACAGGAAGCACTCTGCAAGGCTTTACTATTTTTGCCTTTAATAGCACATTTTTACTCTACCTTTTCTGTTAAGATACATAAATAGTCAGTGTTGTGTTACAAATGCCATTGGCAGTACAATGAAGTGTTGAACACATATGTAACCTATGAGAAGCATGCTAGACCGTATATCCTTGGCATGAAGTGGGTTAGACCATCTAGGGGCTGTGACTGCAGCATGTTTGCATGATAATGACATCACCAAAAAGTGCATTTCTCAGAAGTCACCCCAATCTCTCAGCAGAACGCAGCTGTGTTGGAGAGCAGTTGCCCTGGCTAGCCTGCTCCCCACCTGCCATGGAAGAAGAGCAGTTGCCCTGGCTAGCCTGCCCCCACCTGCCATGGAAGAACGACATCCTGAGCTTGAACACAGCTGTATCTGGGCCGCACCAGTGTCTGCTTGTTAAACATAAGGTGTCCGGGGTCGAGGAAGCTCCGAGTGAGTGTGTAAAGGGCGAATGAAATCCTGAGCAGGTATGTACTATCTGGCACAGGCAGGGTCATGTCATGGACCAATGCCCCAGACCCATAGAAACGGGAATAACACAGACTTCCTCATACAGTCAGGCTGGGAATAGTAAAGCCATCACCTGGCCCAAGTATATCCGTGTGAACAACTGACCAGTGTATAAAAAATCCAGCAACTCTTGCTTCCTCCTCCCAGATCTGACAGCCTGAGACTGCTGCCTACAGAAGCAGCACCCCAAGGCTAGCTATCCCTCTATGCTGTGCCTAACAAAGGCACTGAGGACCCAGGTTGCTGTGGTAGCTGAGGCCACTCCATTAGAGTGTACATGGCTCACCTGAGTCCAGCTTTTCTGTACATGTGTCTGTCATGTCTTCATTACCTCAGTGCTCCAGTCTCAATTTAGGGACCCAAGCTGTGTGGGTCACAGCAGCACAGGGTTTGTGGGCCCTCTCAGGTACCTCCAGGTTTACTGGATAGAGGATCCTTTGGGGACCTTTAGATTCTTCACCATTAACTGTTTTGTGATCCAGCTTCAAGGAGAGAAGGAGGGATAAAATGTCATGTACTTCTCAGTCTCAGTAGCTTCAGGGATGATTCTAAGCTGAGGGGACATCCACTTAGCCAACTCAGGAGATATTGTCTGCTGTCCATCATATCTCTCCACCTACCAAACCAAACTGTCCATCATCCATCACAGAGTCCCAGGAGTCCGCTGGCTTAGGAAGTGATGCTGCAATCAACCACTTCAAGAAGAGCTTCCACTAATTCTGTCACACACATCTAGATGGAAATGTGTGGCTGCCAATAGACCTTTAGCTGCTGAGACTGCACACCACTGTAGAATCCTCACTCAAGGTGGCTTATTTCAACTTTTTTGGGGACTTCCTTGACCAAGAAGTGTCTGCCACATCCTGCCCCTCAACCCACTCTTCTGTCCATCCCAATCACTTCTGCTCTGAGTTAAAGCCACTGTGATGGTTGTCTTGACTGTAAGCTTGACATATTCTAGAATCTCTTGAGAGACGAGCCTCTGGTACCCTGGACTACCTACAAAAGAGAAAGTAGAATGAGCACCAGTATTCATCTTCTCCTGCTTCCATATTGAAGATGTGGTGTGACCAGCTGCCTCAGGCTTTTGCCACAATGAACCAGACTCTCAAACTCTGATCCACAATAAAAAATAAAAGAACTTCCCTCCTTAATTCCTTTTCCAAAATATTTTATCATAGCAAAAGACAAGCAGCTAGGATGGCCACTAATGAATAGGCTCAGATCAATGCATCCCAGGTCTGGTTATATATCAGATGGAAGGATTAGGGTACTTTTTTTAACATTTATGTATTTTATTGAGGAAGAACAGATGCCACAGCATGCACACGGGAGTCAGAGGACAACTTGTGGAAGTCAGTTCTCTCCTGCCACCATGCGGGTCTCACATTCCGAACTCAGGTCTTCAGGCTTGGTGGCAAGTGCCCTTACCCTCTGAGCATCTCACTAGCCTTGAGGAACTCTCAAACACCAGTGACTAGGCTTTATCCAGAACTAGATACCAAAACAACTGGGAAGTGAGGCTAAGACACCAGATTTCTCATTACTCTCCAGGCAATTTCAATGTGTAGCCGGGGCGACACAGGCAATTCCACTTTTGGTTCAATTCAATGTCATGTTGCAGAAACCCCTCACAGCCTTTGGCATGTGGGTGACAATGTTTCCCATTTTTCAGTGCTGACATGAGCGGGTTTTTCATATTATTATATTGAGATCAATTCACATTTGTCTGCAATGCAAGGAAGACTCTCCCAGCTGTCAGTGTTAGGAAATAACTGTCTAACTGAAGGGAAATACGAAATCTTTCTCCTTGGAGCTTGTAAAAACAAGCTAAGGCCATCTTGTTTTCTGCAGCAGTTTATATGGACAGAGCCTGGGCCCTGGCCTATTTAATGCTACGGGTTGACACCAGAATCCTAATCAATCATGAAAGAGTTTTTATCATTAAACATTCTCTGTGGGCAATGCTTTCTTAGCAAACTGGCAGAAATGAAAGGTTGTCCCTGTGAACAATAAGTAAATAAATCCAGACATCTTTGTGATCCAAATCCTGCCATCACTCCAGACCTGAAATACCTCATTGATTTTTTAATTCGAAAAATACATTACTTATTCTAAAAGGCAGGTGAAAGGCTATCAGGATATATGTAACTTTTCCCAGAGAACTAAAACTGATCTCAATGCCTATTTCATGAAAATTTTAGCATGCAAAGAGCACAAATTGTACTCACGTATTTTCAGTCTCCAAGTTATCTTTGTACACAATCTTGATGTCAGCAATTATTGTCACTCCACTTTAATGAGACCTTTTACTTGTTCATGTGTGTTACACAGAGAAACATATGTCATGGCCCATGTGGAAGTCAGACAGCAACTTTTGGAGATTGGTTCTTTCCTTCCAGCTTATTTTTTAATGAAGTCTCCCTTGCTATTTCTGCTCCCCTGCTCTTCTGCTTCCTCTTGGATCACATATGCACAGCACAAATCCAGCTTTTCATGTGGGCTGCGGAAAACAAGCTTATGGTATTAGGCTTGTGATGCAAGCACTTTCACCTGCTGCGCCATCTAGCTGGCCCCATTTGCCCACCCTTTTAGTGACCAAACATGTGTTCCCTGTAGAATACCCTTCACCTTTGTTTGCCATCAGAGTTTACAGTGGGAACGGCACACAGCGTCCCAGGTATCTGGCTTCTTCATGCAGGCCTTCCCAGTATAACAAACAGATGGCTCCATTCCTGCCCCATCCCTTGCCAGCACACAATCCAGGTGCTGAGCACAGAGGCATTGAATAAATGATGAGACCAAGTTTTAGCTTAGAGCTGGCTGTGTCCTATTTGCATAGGCATAATGTCAGATTCATTATTCATGAGCATATGCTATAATGACCCTCCCCTTACAGCTCAGTCCTGTGCTGCCTCTGAGTCTCGGGTGTGCAAGATAAACCATCTCTCCTGAAGCTTGCAGCAATTTCTCCTTTCTGGGTACGCAGCAGAGTGACGGCTCTATTTTTTATGCAAGTGTGCCTCCTTAGATGCATAACATTTACAGCCTCCCATAAAATAAACGGAAGGTTTTGATACTGAATGTCGAAAGCATATTGGGTCAACAAAAAAACAAAATTAAGGAGAAGCCAACAACTCCCCAAAGAATTCTAGTGAGGGAAAGATCTGGTCTACCTATAGCCAGAAGAGGTAAAATAATAAGGTGTGTTGTAGGTCATGTTGCAAAACTTTTCCTAACTAAAATTTTCTCTCCCTGGGAGTTGGTGAGATGGCTCAGTAAGTAAAGATCCTTGCCACCAGGCCTGAAATTTCTGAGTTCAATCCCAGAGACCTACATAAGAGGAAAGTAAGAGCTGACTCCCGAAAGATATTCTCTGACACACACACACACACACACACACACACACACACACAAATAAAACATGTAAAATCTCTTCCCTAAATAGAGATAATAGTTACTTTTATATATCAATAAGACTGGGATAAATAATGCCTACTATCTGAAAAGCACTGTTTCTGGAGGTTATAGTTTTAATCCTACATGTCCCCCACAAGTTCGGGTTTTTGAATACTTGGTACCCACCACCTTGCAGAATTATTTTGAAGCCAATGGAGTCTTGAAAAGATGGGATCTTACTGGCAGGAGAAAGTCACAAGGGCCAGATCTTTGAAGTTTATACTTGTTCTGGCTCTAGATTGCTTTCTCTGTTTCCTTTTCCACCACCAGGTAAACCAACTGCCACATGTGCTCCTGCCAGCACATGTCCCCACTGTGCACCAAGCCGCAGTACCCACTCTTTCCACCATGACAAACTTAATCCTCCAATCACAGGGGCTAAAATAAATCCTGCTCCAAGTTGTTGCAGTTAGGTGTTTAGTGAAAGCACAGAGGAAGGGACCTGATGTCGTGGGTATACCATGAAGATGACGTCCAAAGAGACTGGAGCTTGAACTGGTAATTATAGCTTTGTTACTGAAGTTGTAATGCAGCAAGACCAAATGACGAATTAAGTTCCTGGATAATTTTAGTAATGATATTGCTAGCTAGATACATGTTTGTGATGTAGACCAATATAAATATGATGACTATACAAGTGGGGGCAGGGTTGGCAGAGTTGTTGACTATGGAATTAGTGGCATGTGATCCTTAGACGATGAAACACAGAGATAGGCTAGGGATTGCAAAAGAAGCTCAAAGAGTTGCAGTTAGATCAACATTCAGATCCTGCCCTTGCTGTTTATTGTAACATGACAGTCAGTTGGAGTCATCAGGCTCCATTTCTTTCCTCCAAAAAACAGGGGAAGTAGAAATATAGCAACAGAGGCCTTGGCAAGACTCTAGCAAGGTCAGGTCAAATAACAACAGTAATAACACTTAACAAGCCAAGTGGTGGTGGCAGCACACACCTTTAATCCCAGCACTCGGGAGGCAGAGGCAGGCAGATCTCTGTGAGTTCGAGGCCAGCCTGGTCTACAAGAGCTAGTTCCAGGACAGGCTCCAAAAGCTACAGAGAAACCCTGTCTCAAAATACCAAAAAAAAAAAAATACTTAACACATAATGACTTTCTAAATATTTTCCACCCAGATGCAAAGTCAGTCTGAGTGAGTGGTAGGGAGCAAGAGTCTTTGTTTAAGGAGGAAAATTCAGAAAAGTTCTGGGCTTTTCCCACTACATACATACAGCTTGCTGTCCTCTTACTTTCCAGTAGCCATGATAGCATTACATCATCCACTGTGGTGTTACATCATTTGCTACAGTGTTTACATCACCCATTTGTCTCCTAGCTTGTTGACAGAATTACTCTTTTCGGTAGGTCCATACTACATATCTGTGCTAACAGCCAGAGGTTGTTCTCGGCTCTCTTCTGTGGCTATCACATCATGAGTGAAGGATGTTCTCACTGTATCCCAGACAGAACAATTCTCAAGTCTAAACAAAGAAGAAATGCATGGAGTAAGAGTCTGCAGGATCATGGTTGAGGCCCTACACAATCAGAGGGGTTCTATATATTTCGGTTAAGGAACATACAGACTTAGGATTTGCTCGAGAGCTTTTTTGGCAGAATTACATGAATGATGGGATATGATCTGTTTCAAAGGAATTCTGGACCTACCAGTTCAAGGACCAGATTATCAAACACCCATGCAAAGACCAACATCACGGTGTAATACTGCAAAGCATTTATTCCCCTTCTGGACACTGCAGATGGTGCCTCACTCACAGCAGTGTAAATCAGAGCTCAGTCACTCCCATCAGATCCAGCTCTAAGTATGGGAGTCATGAGGAGTGATCTCTAAAGTCAAATTCCCATCCTAGTTTTCATCGATGATTTGAGGGGTGAAATTAAAATTCCCCACCTTTTAAATCCCCATCTATTGAGCTTTTGACCATGTCCTTTCCTCTTCTACCCAAACTTGCTGGCCAATAATCTCAGTTCTTGTGAATTCTTTTCTATTAAAAATGTCCTATTACTTCATTCAACAGTATTTAAATTATACGTTTTTGAGGACAGCATGAAAGTAAACAACAGAAAAGGTGTTCCTAAGAACAACCGAGAGCTGGAAAGATGGCTTGGTGGTCAAGAACGCTTCTGACGTTCCGTCAATCCCCAGTCCCTGGGATGGTGGCTCACAGCTGCCTGCAATTTTAGCTCCAGGAGATCTGGTGTCTCTGGCAACTGCCAGAGGAGCCTGCATTCATGTACACATACTTTACACACACACACACACACACACACACCATGTAAACATAAACTACTCCTTCTATACACGTTTTAAAACATGAGATTCTTGCCAGGCAGTGGTGATGCACACCTTTAATTCCAGCACTTGGGAGGCAAATGGATCTCTGTGATTTCAAGGCCAGCCTGGTCTACAGAAATAGATCTAGGACAGTCAGGGCTACAATAGAGAAACTCTGTCTTGGAAAAAAAATCAGATTATGGATCATAGGTATATACAATTATCATCAATTAAAAATTCCAAATTTCCACATGGTATATAATCTCCTTTACTTTTTAATTTATCTAAAACTTTTGATTAGATGGCTCAACATTTGCTGTCATCAGAGAACCTGGGTTTGATTCCCAGTGCCCACTCGGCAGCTTAAAACCTTTGGCTCCTTTTAAGGATTTAGTCTTTCCTGAGACCTTTTTATTCTCTCCTCCCATTTATCAGCAGACTAAACACTGGCCCTGTGTTTGGACCACATGAAGTGACTCTGCACTTATATTTTCCAAGATAAGTTGGCCCCATAACCTCAAGGTGTTGATCTTGTAACTACTGGGTGTTCCCAGGTATCTGGGATTTATGGAGCTAGCATTTAATACCAAAATATATATGAAATACATATCAAAGAGGCAATGGTATTTCCACATATAGGAACAACTCTGTAGCAGCATATTGAGTTTGTACGAGTGCTGACCATGTGCATAGAGACTCGGGCCTACCATACCATTCTCACTGTCCTGATGTGTGCTGCACACTATAGTTGAGTTTTCCAATTTCATTGGACCCAGAACTCAATTTTGGGAACTTTATAAATGACCAAGTATCTTAGCCTTGATGAAAGTCCTTCTTCTTTGGTGCCCTGGTTTCTCTATCATCCCAAAGCAGGAAAGCAAACTGTCATCTGCACAGCAGCTTCCTACAGTTTCAGAACCCCACAAATTGTAGAGAGGCCTGAAATCTACAGTCCAGGACTCAGGGGAGGTGACTCAGTCAGGAAAGTGCTTGCCTTGCAACAGGGATCTGAGTTTGATCCCCAGCATCTCTTTTTGTGTATGTGCACATGTGCCCCCCACATTAACACACATACACAGGCGCATGCACACACACATGAACAAATATGCCTGAATATACACACATGAACACACAAACATACACATGAACATGCACATATCCATGAGTACACACACAGAGACATGAACACAAATAAACCAAAAATGAAGTCTATGATCCATAGAAAAAATCCCCATCATCTTCAGCCTGCTACAGTTGGTCCTGTCCCTTGATTATTCCTAATTTCCTGGATACAATAGCAGGCGGTGTTTCTCAAAAATTTCTTAAGACCCTGTCGCATGCACTCTTTTGTCTTTCTCCCATCGAAGGACGAAGTTGGACTGGGGTTGATGCTCAGAGTTAGAACACTTGCATAGCACACACGAGACCCTGGTTCCATCCTCTTCATGAGAGACAGAGGCAGGCGAAGAGAGACTGCTTCTTCACTTTCTTGAATCTCAGTGGGCCTTGGGACTTCTCTCAGCAGTAAAATGAAGGTAAGTGAAACAGAGTGACTTCTATCTCAGAGGAAGCCTGGAAGCTTCCACTCCTGTGTCTTGGAGAGCTTGCCCCTGCAATAATCCATCTGTGGGAGCCTACCTGCCCAACTGACAAAAGCCCAAAGCACATGGCACAGCCCTGAGTATGTTTTACAGTCTGCGGGGCTGCTGAGATCTGAGCTAAACTATCAGAGAAGATAGCCATCAAGGGCCATCCATGTGAATGAGCCATCTCAGATGTCCAGCACACAGGCCATTAGGAGACTGGAGCTTCAAACATTTGACTGCCCTCCTGTGCAGGACTTTAAGTAAGGACCACCCAGATGAATCGAATCAAAGCACAGAACAGCTACAGACAATCAGAAGTTGGTTTCAGCCACTGGGTTATGAGATGCCATGTAGAGTTTATTCCAGGTTGCAAATGGTCATCCCCAACTTGCCGTAGAGCAGCCAAGATGACTCACAGGAGAGTCTCATCTGATTGGCTGTCTTAACATTACTTGCTGCAGGAAGGAGAAAGGTCAAGGGGCTTATAAGACCCTGTCCTCAAGACTGCCAAAACAGTGACAGCTGGTTGGGAAAGTACTCTTGAATGGCATAGTCTGTGAGTTGTCCATTCTCCTGTAAGTAACCCCTAAAATTCTCAGTGGCTCACTGGTCTTTTTTAGACTCCTTTTGGGGGTCTGCATGACCTCTTTAAGTGAGTAGTTTTGCTTGGTCTCTTCTAGACAAGTAGCATGCAATCCAGAATTAAGTCATCTTTCTGCATTAAAAAAAAAAAAAAACTTGTCCCCAGTTGTCCTTGCACATAGGAAGTTTAATAAAAATACATGGGTCCTGGCTCCGACCTGCAGGGATTCTCATGTGTGCTTTCCAGAACTTGGCTGCCCGTTATGTTACAGCATGCTTGGCATTCTAACTTCTACGTCCCATGGATCAGTAGCACTTTTACACTTATGACAGTCAAGTTGTCAGCAAATATTACCAAATGTCCACTGGGGTGGGAGGGGATGATTCCCAGCAGAGTGCCAGTGGTCTAGCCAGGGCTAGCTAGCCTGAATGCTTTAAGACTCATCAGCTGATTCTGGGAATGACAAGACAGAGGTCTGATGATTTTAATAGGTTTGCGGGCTTGCTTCTCAAATAGAAGGAAGCTTGTGGATCACTTTAATGACTCCGACATATTATCAAGTCCCAGACTGGGGTTCAATAGAACAAAGGATGCCCAAGTTTCTGGATTTCTAGCAGGCTCCCAGTTGTGCTGCTGTGGCCCTCAGTATACCCACTGAATGACAGCAAGAAAAGAGATTGATTCATTTGCCTTAGGCCTGTACTGATACCTAGAACCTCCATCTGGGCACCCCCTGAGTACCTTCTGTCAATCTCCCCTCCCCCAGAGAAAAATGACGACTGTTGATCATCAAAACAGAATATCCATGTTCTCCACGGTTGACCCATAGGCCTGAAAACACAAGTAGCAGAGAAATTACTTCAAGTAAATTACTGACTTCTTAGGGATCAGTGTGCCGCAGACTGCATCTTGCACTGCAGTGAAGTAGAAGCGCCAGCAGATTAAGGGAAACCATCCCTACAGTTTGCTGCTTGCTGTTGCCAAGGTAGAAGGCCAAACAATGCAATGAGCTGCCAGCCTATTTCAATAATGCCCTTCACACTGCCAGGCGAGAGAAGCTGTGTGGGGGACCTGGAGCTCTCCCTGGCTGCCTCAGCCCACCGTCAGCGTCAGAAAGTCCATACTTTCACCATATGACAGAGGGGTTAAACAAATAAGCCTGGAGAGCACATTTTCAGTTTGAGGAGGGATTTCAGGGAGTCGATTCTGGTCCCTCCAGGATGGAGGTCAAGCTGCAATGGCGTCAAGATAGACTAGCCTTCTGGAATTTACACAGAACTGTGGAAAGGTTACTGCTCCCCCTGCTCGTGACTTGGGCGCACAGAGGATTTGGATGACTCGGTTTTGCTCTGGCTTTCATCCAAGAAAAACGTCTTGTTGCACTCTGCTGGTATTTGTCTGCATGGAAATCACTCCAGAAGGACGTCCTCTCCCACCTGCAAATTTTGCCAGACACCCGAAGAGGCTAGTAGTGGCTAAGGAGTCTTTGGGACACGTTATTTAAATCCTCCTGGCTCCAAAAGAGATAGACGGTGTCTAGGTATCTGGGAATCTACAATGAATGACCTGTGGATGTATCCAAGTCTCCAGCCGGTGCCCTACCACCATGCACAGCCTAACACTTTTCTACTTTCTACCTAAAAGAAGAAACAAAAAGCCAGTGAGAGTGAGGAGGTCGAGTCTGTCCAGAGAAACAGTTCAATGCAGAGTGGTTCAAATGTTGAAATGTAAAAGAGGTTTCTCCATCAGATGCGTGACAGCAAACCCTAAGGAAACTCCATAAACACACACTAATTAATTCTGAGCAGATTTTCTGCCCTAAAACATCTATGGGGTTTCTCAGTACAGAATGGAGGTTGATAAATGGCCTTTACTTCTTCCCTGGGTTTCTGGGTGCTCCCTGATTGACCATGCCAGGGCTCTTCTCAGTAACTCCCTACCTAGAACAATAGTGACTCTGGGTACAGGAAGCAAGGCTTGTATAGATGTCAGCCATCAATCAAACTCAAGGTGCCAATGAGAGTCATAGACAGAGTCCAGGGATGCTGCTAGATGTCCTCACAACACGGGATGATTCCCATGATGAAGAACACATTGGCTCAGAAGGTACCTACCTCTTGCTACTATGAGGAAACACTGCCTTGGGGTTTTTGGAAGCTCAAAAACAAGCTTCAACTAACAGCTGCTGGAGACTGCAGGCCTCATCACATAAATTCTACTATGGCATAGAAGACAAGAATGCAAAGAGAAAGACCACCCACAAGTAATTTCCTTTCTCTTCCGAATAGGACGGAGGTTCCTTCTTTGCCTGTCTTTGGTGGCTTGAATGAGAAGAGTTCCTCACAGGGCTCTTGCATTTTAACACTTGGTCCCTCGCTGCTGGCTCTGATTTAGAAGATAGAAGTGAGTCCCTGAGGGCCCTGGGTTTGTGGGGCTCATCCCCACTTCCTGCTCACTACTTATTCCCTGATGGCAGATTCAATTCAAGCAGGTACCTTGCACTTCTGTGGCCAGGCTCTCTCCACCACAATGGGCTGGTGAGCCAGAGCAAGCCCCTTTTCCCTCAGCTGCTTTTTGTCAAGTATTTCTCACAGCAATGAAAAATAAAGAATAATATACTCTCAGCCCAGAGGGAAGCAATAACAGACCCTCAGCGAAACCTTAATAAATATTTATCAAAGCATAGTGACTTTGATTAAAAACAAAACAAAACACAGTGGCTCATGCATGCAGTCTTAGCACTTGGGAGGTTATAGTCATGAGTTCTAGGACACCCTGTGGTATATAGTGAGCTCCACAAACCCTGTCTCAAAAAAAAAAATCAAAGAATAGATTAAGTCTCAGCTCTCAGTTGATTGATATCCTTATACAAGAAAGAAAGAACAATAGTTGCTGTGAAATTAGCTCTCTGTGGGCAGCCTGAGCCACTTTATATTAATGAGCACGTGAGTGGCCTGGGGATATTGCTAAAATGTTAATCTGGATTCACTGGGTGTAGGAGGAGGCAAGAGAGCCTCCTGGGTTCCAAATGAAGCCTGCACAGTGCACAATCCACAGGGTCAGAGCAACTGTAATCTCAGTGCGAGGATGCAGAACCAGGAGGATCTCTGGAAACCAGCTAGCATAATCTAGGGGTGAGCTCCAGCCAGTGAGAAAGATCTTCTCAAAAAACCAAGGTGGATGACTTCTGGAGAATGACACCCAGGGTCGATCTCTAGCTTCCACATGCATACCCACTGTGCGCACGCACACACACCACACCACACACCAGAGAGAGAGAGAGAGAGAGAGAGAGAGAGAGAGAGAGAGAGAGAAAACATTAGCCAGCCATTTCAGCCTCTCTGGCCTGCTATAGAAAGCAAGAGGGATGCCAAAAATCTCAGCAATACCCACATCAAAACCCAGTAGACTTAGTAAGTAAAAAATAAATTTTTAATGATTTCTTGACATGGCTTTATCAGGGATTTCAGATATCCTATCAACTAACTTCTTTTGTGTTTAAATAAGAAAAATGCTTCAGGATGTGTTAACTCATCCAAGGTCTTGCTGATGATTGATTGGCTACAGAGACCGGACCAAATCCCTCACCCTGCCTGCCCATCTAGCATCTTTTCCCTCTTAGTCAGGCTGCAGCAGTCTGCCTGGTAAGCAGCACTGCAGGTCTGGATGTTGTTTACTTGGCTGTGCTTTTCCACAATGCTGTTGTATAATTGTTGGCTAAAACCGAGTCTTTGCATTCCTCCAACTTTGCCTGCCCATCTATCCACAGATTGGCCACATCCAGTCAGATGGAATGGCTGGGGCCATGGCCCAGAAATCAACTGTTACACCAGAGTTGCTCCTCTGATATATGAGAAAATAGAAAACAAGGGAGGAAAGGGAGAGAGAGAGAGAGAGAGAGAGAGAGAGAGAGAGAGAGAGAGAGAGAGAGAGAACACCAGCCAACAGAGCTGGGATTGAAACCCGTTTTGATTCCCTGTGCACATTCCAAATCTTTTCCGAAAGAACACAGCCCTTCATGATTTGCCAGACCCTCATTAGCCCAGCAGCCTGTTGTCTTAATACCAAAATCCTGCTCATCAATAGGAATTTAGATGAAAGGAAATTATATTTAAAGACAAACATCCTGTCACATATAGCTTCAGTTTAAGCCTGCTCTCCAACAGTTTTGGAATAATCGTGAGGCTGCTTTTCTTTTCCTCTTCTTCTCCTGCAAATATATAATACTGCTCTGAGACTCCGAGTTGGATTCCTGTCCTGGGTCTTCCTGCCTCCCAAGCAAGATCTCCCTTAAGGCTCATGGATTTTAAGCGCCATCTAGTGGCAGACTTTCAAATGTCAAAATTAACTTGAAATTTAACAAGGATAATTGGAGGGTATATGGCTCTAAATCAAAAGCTAATTTGATTACCAGAGAATAACCATTGATCAATTATATGAAAATTGCAAATATTTAAAAATTATAAATACAAATTTTCAACTTATCTCAAATAGCAATGAGTGTCTTCTTATGAACCCTCAGGTTCATAAGAAGTCGTAAGACTTCTCCATCAAAAATGGGAAAAGTCTTCACAAAGACATTTTCTACTGCATGTTAGAGACCCAACATTCTACAGGTTATTTCTAATTTGAGAGATTCTTAGCAGTTCTGTTTTACACCAGTTTGCTTTGACAGATCTACCCACCTTTTTCCACTATGGAGAAGAACTCAAGATTTTACCCCAAAGGACAGTGGACTTATTTACAGTCAGCTCCCCACATAGACAGGTTTCAAAAATTGCATCTTTGACTAAACATATATGTGCATGTACTTTTCTGTGTCATTATTTTCTAAACAATTCAGTTTAGCCATTTACATAGTAGTTATGTTGAATTAGGCATTGTAAACATTATAGAGTTGATGGCAGTACATGAAAGAATGCTATGCCAGTCCACTGATAGGCTCTGAGCATCCTGAGGGTTTTGTACCAGAGAGCTGTCCTGGAGCCAGTCTCCACAGATACTGAGAGACAAGTGTGTTTGCAGCTTACTACTCAGAACGGAAGACAAGCGAATGCACCGGTCCTCCCTCCTCCCCATCCACGCACAGAAGACCAGTTTGGAGTCTCACATCACCAGCACCAGCACCTTCATCAGTGAAGCTGACTAAATGACTATATGATTTCAGCTTCTCTGCCCTTGTTCTGGATAACAGCAGACACACCAAGGTGAACAGAGGGGAGGGAAGATGTCTACAGAACCATCCCCGGATCCTTAAGGATTGAAGCACCAGATAAATCCTGTAGACGGATGCTGCAGCCTCAAGATCAAAGGGAAGTCGGGGTAGAAGTGCTCTTATAACAGCTGACTCCACGTAGCGGTCTGAGAAAATATGTACAGATGAAACACTGCCAGGAGGTGCTAAGACGCATATCCCTTCTACCGCATTAACGAAGAGTTCCACCGCAGCTTTCGTTTAAAATGATTAGCTGTCCTTGAGCAGAAGCTACCGTTAAATCCTAGCTCACTACAACCTCCTGGACTTGGGTTTTGATAATATTCGTTTTCTGAACAAAGATGTTAACCAGAGACACATAGAGAGAAACATAACATAAAACATAAATTTGCCTTCAGCCATCCTGTAGACATAGCCCTCTTAAAACCCTTCGGATATTTTCCCTGTATTTGCCTAAGGATAATAATTAGGATCATAAATATACCAGGTTTGTCACCTGACTTTTTCACCCAATATGTGTGCCTCTTCATGCCATTCAGTTTATGAATATATTTTGTGTACCATGATTAAGTGAACTAATTCTTATTGGAAGGCATTAGATCACTCCTAAATGATTAATTTTATATCTAAATAATTATGAGATCAGCCTTCTTGTGAACAGATAAAATGGCATAAATATTTCTAGAACTTGAATTTCTGGACCCCTGGACATGAATACGTTTAAGTTTTATGATGCACAACAAGAAATTGATAGCAGAAGTATGCAATTGTTAACATTCCTGCCAGCACCCTATATGGGTCTAATGGTGGCATCGTCTTTGAGGAGGAAGGCTGCCATCTACTGTCCTAACCGTCACATCTTTAGAGAGTCTCCTCCACAATGTCAGGGTATGAGGGGCTGTCTCAACCTCTTAATCTTGCAATTCGAGGGTGCGGATCTTGCGACCTTCAAAGCTTCGTGAACATCCCCAGAATCCATCCAAGGACACATGCAAGTGAACATAAGCAATCCCAAGTACAGCCACCGGTCTCTCAAGCATCTTGGAGAAGTGCTAATTGATCTGTCTTCTGCTCTTCTAAGTTAAGTTGTATAAAATTCTGTCCACACAGAATTTCCCTTTCTACCTCCTTTCTGATGTCGAGCATTTCAATAAAAACCCTCTATGACCCAGCAATTTCTAAAGGAGTCTTGACAAGACTTGGGATTTTCTGACAAGACTCATTAAGATTAGAAAACAATCATTAAGATTAGAAAGTCCCTGAAATGGACCAGGTGCACAAGGTCCCGCCATCCTTAAGGTTGTATAATCAATCAGTAAAGGCTGCTGAGGAGACAGAGACCATCCCAGGGCGCCTGAAAGTGACAGATCAGCCAAGATGCCTAGAAGACAATGTTCCACCTGCCAAGCTGCCGGCGAGTCATTCAGCGAGTACCAGATTCCAGCTTTCCTACACTGTCACCCATGTGCTTGTAGCGTCCTGCTCCTCTAAGCAATGCCCATCAGGTTCACTCGCTCACCAAGTAGAACTCTGGTGGCACCCACACCTTGCTCTGTCACTTGATCCCTATCTAGGGTGAGTGGAATTTGTTCATGTCTCCCCAGGAATAGCGTCACACAAAGCCTACACACACGTTACTCTGATAATTACCCAACACTAAAATTATACTCGCTTCTGTCTTCCATCTGGCTACAAAGGGGCTCATGGAACTGCTCAGTTTCCCAAACAAGCTCATATGAGAATACTTGCATTCTGCAAATCAGAGTTTCTGTGGACACGGCCACCTGGAAACAATAGTGTTATGTTTTGGCTTGCGGGGGTTTTTTGTTTTGTTGGGTTTTTTCTTCTTTTTGGAGTGTGTGGGGGGGTATTGTTGTCTTTCTTATGGCGCTGTGCTTCCCTGTGGCTTCATGCATGCTAAGCAGCTAAGCAGGTGCACTGCCACTGAGCTATGGTGCCTGCCCCAGCCTGATAACAATAGCAGCGGGGGAAACAGACAACATGATTTTGAGACATTACAACTGAATTCATTGAATAGAATATTCTACAGTTGACAGGTTTTAAAACTATAATTAGATTTTCCAATTTCTTACATCATTCTTTTTTATGCACCATATATACAGTCCTTTTACTCTCTTTAGTTTAAAAAAAAATGGAGCAGGCAAGATATGTCCATGGGTAAACTTCATACCATAAAGTCTGATGACCCGAATTTGATCCTTAGAACCTGTGGCAGAAAAAAAAAAAAAACCCTTAAAGTTGTCCTCTGACTTCTCCATATATACCACAGCACACAACAATGTCCCATATACGTGCACACACACCACCCAATACATAAGCATACACACTAGGAGTAAATAAAATCTTGATGTTTCAAGTGAAAAAAAGCAAGAAAGTGAAAACGTTTTAAAATAGGTACCAAAAACCAATACAATTGATACATTTTACCCTTAAATTACAAGCCTAACAACAAAACAAAACACTTCCATGCTGAAGTTTCTATGTCACCCCTGTGTAGTTCCTTTCAAAAGCAGGCCATTTACGGGCATTTGTCACTAATCGGTGGCTTTGGTTGTTAACTCCAGCTGTTCTTCCCAACACTGTCTAAAGAAGTTCTAACAGTGTAAATGTTGTGGATGGCTGTATCCAACAGAACAACTTCAAACTGTCAATCCACAGCTGGACATAGCACAAGCTTCAGTCATCTCAGTGCTCTCCAGAAATGGACACGTTGAGTCCATGATGTGTGGGGTATATATACACTCTGGCCCCATCCAGCCTCCCACCATCTTCATTTCCTGGGTCTGCTTCAAAATAACTAGAATGAGATCAAAGAAGACTCCCGGTCATGACAGATAAACTGGAAGAAAGAGTCCACGCCAGTCACAATAGACAAGCTTATAAAGGAGAAGTCCGTATTAAAGTCAGAAAGATTCCTGCACCCCTTTTACCCCACCCCAGTTACCAAGAAAGGTACTAGGAGACCCAGAAAGAGAAGCAGCTTTGGCTGGGTACTGCAGGAAGTAGGGACACTATCTCATTGGGAAACAAGTCTGTGAAGCAGACCTTATTGTTAGCTCTTTGGTATCTCCCTGAGTTCCAGATGTGAACCACAGAGTGACAGAACAAAATGGTCCCTGGAGGAAAGTCTATATTATCTGCCTATGGCAGAAATGGCTTAATTCTACTTTAACTACAATACAGGATATTGTACAGGATAATTCTACTTTAATTACAATACAGATATCCTGCAAATACAGGATAATTGATAAGACAAATAAAATCCGACAAGACAGGAGGTGGAAACTAGAAGTAAAGAAGCCAGTCAGGTTGCCAGTGGAGGCAGCTATACATCCTGGTGGTCTTGCTGCAAGAGCCCTGGAAGACCCAACAGGCAGATTCCCCAAAGAGAAAATCACTTCTGTGTGCCCACATGTGCACACTCACACACACACACACACACACACACACACACACTCACATGCCCGCACGCACGCACACAACCCATCCTCCATTGTTGGCTAGGAAGCCATAGCATATATTACGGAGACAAGAGAGTAAGTGCAAAGCCCCTGTACTCTCCACGATGTTCTAAGAGTTGGTGAGAGAGTAAGAAAGTTGGACTCATGACCTCCCACTATGAGCGCATCTAGATGCAGGTCAGGCATGTTGGAAATCGCATGCAATACAACTTGGCTGGATTGAGTTTCAGTATTTATAAGTGCCCAAGATGTAGTTAAAAATCAAAACAAGGAGACAAACCAGACTGGGGATGGAAAAGTATGGAGAAATGTGCTTCCGACTGTGTATGCCAAGCATGGACCACACATGAGCCAGTCACACTGTACCTGGACGACTGATGGGCCAAGTGGAGTTGCTGGATCTCTGTAGTTTTATCTGCCCCAGTTCAGGTTTTATGGGATAATTGAGTTCAAAAACAAGTAATCGCTCATCTCTATTGTAATGGAGAGGAAGAACTCGCATTTGGAAAGAGCATGTCAAATCAGCTAAATAAAATTTGCAGTTTTGTTTCGGCTCATTCCTGTCAAATAGAATGGCTAAGAGCAAAAATCTACACAGGCCAAACAGCATTATCAACAGCTCCAAAACGCATTTGGTTGATTTGATTGCTGGGCTGTAGATATGTGAACAATCCCAGGAGAAAGGAGAAGGAAAGATGGCTCACTTGGCAGGCTTACAATGCAAGCATGAAGAATTGAGTTTCCATCTCAGAACCTACAGAGAAACAGAAAAGACTCATATGAGTGTGCATGCCTGCAACTCCAGCGCTATGTGAGGTGGAGACAGGATTCCTAAGACTCTGGCCACAGTGCAGACTAGCTCCGGGGCAAAGACGAAGGAGGACACCCACCCTCGAGCATCCCTGAAGGAAGGAGGGCTGCCCCTTCCCCACCATGAAGGACTCTACCCTCCAAAACTGCTAGATAAGCAAACCCTTTGCTTTAATCAGAATAGTTTATCACAGCAGCATATAGAAACTAAGACAGCTACCATCCCATCTGATTGCACGAGATTGTAGACACTGAAGCCAAATATCAAAAGGCTACACTACTTCACACAGCAATTCTCCAAGGTTGTAAAAGGTTTGAACCACTTTACAAACCTGGCAGAACCTCATCCCACCACAAGGTAAAAGTCAAAGGACATTATTTACTCATTATGAGAGACGTGTCTTTTGTTAGAATCATTAAACCCAAATATTATTCTCTCTAGGCCATTAATTTGGAAATTTTTTCTTATGAATGTTAATAACTTAGCTTCCTATGAGACCTTGTAATGATATCAGTTATTTTACTTTCTTTGCCTTGAGCATTTAGGATCTCGGAGTCTCATATCTCTGGAAACTTACAAAGCTTGTCTAAAGAGATGACCATGGAGCTTTAACGTATGTGTGAAGAAGCAACGGCACTATGGTTAATTCTTCATCTCTGTAGAACTTCCTGAGCTTCAAATTGTCACACATCTACCCATTTCCTAAGACAAATTCCTACTTTCCCAACACTTGAAACAAATATGTCTCTTCAAAGCAATTTTAAAGTTCAAATATCACACATTTATAACCATCTGCTCCTACAAAACTTCAATGGATATTTCAAACATTAGCACATTTTTCTGTCTCCTGTAGCTAGAAGCAATGTCTGCATGTCCCTTGCATAAGGTAAGACTGCTACATGTTCAGCAATATATAAGCAACAAATATGTGAGAAGGGCACGGAATTTACAAACTGTTTCTGAGACAAAATTTATAAATCTTCTTCTTGAAATTTAAGGTTTTCATCCTATCTATATTAGTTACTTTTCTGATAGTGTGGTAGAACCCTATGACCAAAGCAGCTCATAGCAGAAAAAGTTTATTTAGGCTTATGAACCCAGAGCGATAAGAGTCCATCATGGCATGGAGGCCAGCAGCAGACACGACAACAGGAACAGGAATCAGGAAGCAGAGGGAACTGGATGTAGGGTTAGGCCCAAAGGCCTGCCCCCAGTGACATACTCCCTGTAACAAGGTCACACCTCTTAAACCTCCACAAGCAATGTCACCACCTGGGAAGCAGGTTTCCAAATCCCTGAATCTGTAGAGAAACATTTCTCATTCAAACACCACAGTATCTCATAATATGCTAAAAAAAAATCAACTTTCAAGAAACCACAGAGTGGGAAAGACGCTCAGGTGTTAAGACCACTTGCAACACTTGCAGAGGATCCAGATTCAGTTCCCAGCATCCTCATGGTGACTCACAACTACCCCATACTCCAGCTCCAGGGGATCTAATGTTCTTTCTGACTTCCTTGAAACCTACATGTACGTGGTACACAGAGATACAAGCAGGAAAAAACACTTTTGCACATAGACTTTAAAAACAAACAAATCTTGTTAAAAAACATAAGATACTGAACTAGTGTTGTATGCCTCAGGGTTCCTCTTGACTATGAGCTAATATCTGATAGAAGTAACCTAAGGGAGGAAGGATTTGTTCTGCTCACAGTTCCAGAGGACTGAGTCTCCGCTTGCTTGGCCCCAGGCACATGGTAAAGATAGCACGGCTGCAGGAGTGGGCAGTGGAAAAAGTTCCTCAGCTCACGATGGACAGAAAGGGGCCAGGGGAAGACAGACCCTGCAAAGACACACCCACAATGGCCTACTTCCTCCAGCTAGGTCCTGCTCACAAAGTTTCCAACATCATTCAAAGTCTGCACCATTCATCTAGAGACAAGCCTTCAGCACGTGGGTCTCTGGAGATGCTTCCTGTCCCAGCCATCGCAGTTGCGCCTTGAGGACAAGCAGTCATCTGGTGCCACAACTGAGGAATACAAAGCCAACATTTTGTGTCTCTCTGCCTAGACACAAGAGACTGCGCAGATCCTGTCAGTCTTTATGTGAGCTTCAATTAATAAGATGGTGTTTTTCTATGAATGATTTCTAATTATAGTCTTTCACTAATCTAATTCAAATGGGTTTCTCCTTTAGTACATACAAAATAGCTGTGTTTTACAGCACATGGTGAAACAAGGCTCAATCTACTGCCCAGACAAGCCCAGGGCTAATGTTTGTGGGGCTGAACTGACCTGAGCACCTTTCTGTGGCCGGAGATGGAAAGGGAGGGAAAAATGGGACACTCCTTGAGGCATGTTTGAGAGCAAGAAGAAATTCTTCCTGAAGGATCAATGAGAAATATGTCCTAGGCAGAGACTTAGTGCTCAGCGACAAGGTCTCAAATGTGAAACAAGGAAAAGAAATTAGTTAGGTGATGAAAAAAGGAGCCTACATACATGCCTTTGTGAGTGCATGTATGTGTGTCTACACATACTCCTGTGCAAGCCTGTATGTGTATGTGTGTACACCTCTGTGTGTGCATGAGTGTGCATGTGTGTGCACATGTGTGTGTCTACATATACTCCTGTATGAGCCTGTATGTGTATGTGTGTATATCTCTGTGTGTGCATGAGTGTGCATGTGTGTGCACATGTGTGTGTCTACATAGACTCCTGTGTGAGCCTATATGTGTATGTGTGTAGATCTCTGTATGTGCATGAGTGTACATGTGTATGTGTCTACATATACTCCTGTGTGAGGCTGTGTGTATATTGTGTGTACCTCTCTGTGTGTACATATGTGTGTGCTTGCTTATCTGCTACTACCAGTCATGCTCTAGATTTTTCCATGCCCTGTAATTATTTAATTGGCAGAGCAAACAAACATGAACAAGACCCCTAAGTAATAACAGTTGGCCTCCTTGCCACCCAGTAAATAACACCTCCTCCCTTCTACCTTCAGGCAGATTCCTTCAAAGTCAACTAGCTAAGAAGGTAAATTTAAGCTTTCTCATTTGCTCCTGGCTTCCTTATCAGCTGACTTCTTGAGAAAGCATAGTATTTGCTCCTGTTAAAGTATGAAATGCCAAAAAAAAAAATGTATGAAGTGTCCCTGCCCACAACTTCCCACAGAGGAATCGTGTGGTAGAGGCTTTGGTGGCTTTTAAGGTCATTAATATATTAACAGGTTAGTCTGACCTGGTTCATCCTGAATGTGCTCTCAGGGTGGCACACGGATGGAGGAAACAGGTCATGAAGGTGTGCCTTTGTAGGGTCAGGCTTCTCTCTGGATGCTTCCTGTTATTTCCCTCTCCTCTCTGCCCCACCATGGGATGGGACAGTTGATGCTTCTTGTCGTCTTGATTGGATGAAGAAACCCAGGACATTTGTGAGCTACACTGATGGGAGTCTCTATGAGAACATTCCCAGAAATGATTAGCTGGGGAAGAAGACCACCCTGAATGTGAACAACACCGCCCACAAGCCAGAGTCCCAAACCAAATAAACACGGAAGGAGAAAGTCAGTTTGGCAGTTTGAATGTAATTGGTCCCTATAAACTCACAGGGAGTGGCACTGTTCGGAAGTGTGGCTTTGTTGGCATAGGTATGACCTTGTTGGAAGAAGTGTGTCACTGTGGGATATGCTCAGGTCACACCTGGTGTCTCAGACCACACCTGTTGTCGGGGGCGGGAGGCAAGATGTAAGAACTCTCAGCTCCTTCTCCAGCACCGCATCTGCCTTCATATGCTGCCATGGCCCACCATGATGACAATGGACTAAACCTCTGAACAGTAAGCCACCCAATTAAATGTTTTCCTTTATAACAGTTGCTGTGGTCAGGTGTCTCCTCACAGCAATAGAAACCCTAACCAAGACAGTTTCTGGTTAGCACTCATCTCTCTCTACTTCCTAATCTGTGGAGATGTGAGCCACCAGGTACTTCATGCTCCCACCATCAGGGAGTTACCTTCCATGCCTTCCCAGGCAGGGGGGACTTTATTCCCTCAAACCATGAGCCAACATAAACACATCTTCCCTCAATTTGATTGATCACAAAAACAAAAAGCAAGGGTAACCCAGGAGGCAAACTCACGGTGCCCTCACTCTGTGATCCTTCAGCAGCCTAAAAGCAGTGGGGTCAACTGACCTCAGGGGAAGTCTCTGGAGTATAAGCCAGAACAGCCCTTTCCTCTTTTCCCTTGAGTTCTGTTACTGAGAGAGAAGTGAAGATGACTGTGTTCATTATGCAGGGAGTGGAGACTAAGCGCTCCTAAGTGCTAAGCGCTCCTAAGAGGGAGCCAGTCTGGCTGTTGACATAACTGTAATGAGCTACTGACCACAGCGTGGGTCATCTTCACCTCTGCAGTCTGTGCCTGACTCTCAAACCTCCACTCAGGCCAGTGGGAAATATCCATTCTCATTATAGATTTTAAAGCTTTAACTGCTGATTTTTAAAAGATTTATTTTTCCCATGCATATGTGTCTGTTCATGTATTACACATGTATGGGAGTACCCACAGAGGCCAGGGTGGCAGAACCCTAGGAGTTAGAATTATAGGTAGTTGTGAGCTGCCGTTTTGTTACAGGAATTAAATGCAGGTCCCCTGGAGAAGCTGAGAGGGTTCCTAAGCCGTGAGACATCTCTCCAGCTGTGATTCACTACTGTTTTAAAGCTATTCCTTTTCATAGTTCCTCTTTAGTTCATTCTACTAATATTTGTAAGATACCTGTTAACATGGCAGGCACAGTATCAGACATTATCACTTTTACTACCCACAGGGGATGCATCGCCTCATTAACAACAGAAAATTTATATGAACAAATATAGAAATGTGTGCTATGAAGAAGATGGGCAAGTTACAATAAGGTCGAAGATAATGGAGAGGTGAAGGGCTGGAAAGACAAGCTGGGTGTTTAGGGAAGAATCTTAGGCCCCTGGTTTAACATCAGCCCCTGCTGTAACAGATAAACTACATAAGGTCAGCGACTTACCACAATTAGAACAATTTCTCACTCCAGTGGAGTACAATTCATTGTTCAGTGGACAGCCTTCCACAGAGTAACACAGGAACCCAGGCTTCTTCTGCCTTGTGGTTCACTCATATCCGAGAACCTCAAAGTTCTTTGTTTTCAGCCAATGAAGAGACATAGAAAGATCACATAACAACCCTCCCTCTCCCCGCACCGTGAGCAAAGGTAGTCAGGAAATGCAGTGTTTAATGGCAGCCTTTTCCTGGAAATAATTACCCATTCTATAACATGTGCGGCTCATGGGCCACAGATTGGACAGGCCTACTTAGAAGTCATGAGAAGATTAGCAAGAGATAAGAGACAAAATTAAGAGATAAGAAATGATGCTAATTTATTTTCTAAGCTAAAGACTGTTTGGTAATTAACATTCAAGATGTCCGTGGAAACAGAATGAGCAGAACTTGGTGACCCCAAGAAGCAGTGAATCACTTGTTAAGCCCTACGTAAATAAAATCTTGCTCATTAGGTTAAGGAAGAGTTGAGATCCAGATAGCTAGAAAAAGAGGCTGGGGACTCATTCAAGCTTTACAAAAATGTTGAAGGAGCGAACAGTACCCTGGTATTCACTTTTACGGAGGAGTCCTAAATGATTAGGGGTTCCAAGTGTTAATACTCATGATGTAGAATGAAGAAAGAGATGTGTGGCTCCTTTCATGGCTGCAGGTAGGAAGCAGATACCCAGATCAGCCTTATCAAACTTCTGTGTCAGGCTTAAGCAATAGAATGCATCCTCGTCATTTGGGTTGCGAGAACACTGCTATGGGCAATAATTTAAGGTGTCTTCTGGTGAAGAAGCAACAGCAGCCTTTGGGGGTTTAAGACTTGGGATTTGAAAAATTAAAATGCTAGGGATCTAAACATCAAAACACCAAAAGAGACAAATCTGGTCCTCAAAGGACCTAAGAAAAGGTGAACATAATTCTAAGATGTTTTTAAAATGGAGGTTTTAATGTATATGTGCACACATGAATAGAGGTGTGCATAAAAGTTCGTGTGCATGCACGTGGAGGTCAGAGATCAAGATAAAACTAGGGTACCTTCTTCAGTTGCCCCACACCTTATTTTTGGAGACAGCATCTCTCACCGAGCCTAGAGCTCACTAATTAGCATCCACTTCTCTCCTCATCCCAGCCCTGGAATCAGAGGTGTGTGTGGTCACAGCCAGCTTTTTATCTGGGACCCAGTACCCAGACTCGGGTCTCATGCTTATGTGAGGTCACATTACCAGTGAGGCTGACCCCCTGGCCCTTTAATGCCAAATCTGAAGGACTCCATGAAATACATTTGCTTCACCGAATTTATTATGTGAGACTCACAAGTTACCAAAAGGATTATATGCAGACTTAGCTACCTCTGGTATTTTTTTTTCTAAAAAAGAAAACAGACCGCCAGTATATTCCAGAAGCCCACAGATAAAGCATTCTCTCCTGTTCCCATGCATTTCTGATGTTTTTAACTAAGCCAAGATTCTGCAAACTGAGTGAGTGCTGCTTTGCAAGAACATGAAGGATTTGTTTCTACCTTAAGGGGCTGAGATACAGGCAGCATGTTAAAGGCCTGCTTACCTGAGGTAAGGCGTGTGGAAACGGTGCAATTGGAAGATAACAAGGCTTCACCCAAGGCAGCAGCTGGCTGTCTAACACAGGAGCTCTTCCACACACAGAATTGGGTACAATGACAGGAAAAGAGCCCAATGTGAAATTTTAGTCACACAGAAAGAAAAATAATCTTAAATTGCAAAATTCCAGCTCACCAAGAAATGAGAGTAGAAAGCTCTCTGCGGACAATCTGAACCACTCTCTTACACTCACTTGCTTAAGTAGTATTAATGATGTGAGCACTTAAAGGAATTCCCTGGCAATTTTCATTAGAGTTTCTGAAGAGGATCAAAGTCATCCTTGTATGGACACGAGCACCCTCTGATTAAAAAGAATGTTAAATCTGCTTCCTACCCCCCGCCCCCAGCTTTTTGGCTTACAAGGGCTTCAGTCATTTTGCAAGAACCTTTGTTGAGCTGTTTTGGGAACAGACGACTTGCCAAGTACAATTACCAACTGTGAAGGGCTATAAAACACAGGCATTCCTCACCACAGTTTCCAAACTCCAAGCATAAAGAAAAGACACTTAACAAAGGCGAGCAAAGGCAATATCCTCTTCATTGGCAAAGGCTACCCTGTGCTCGAGACCTTTGCCCTAGAATTAGATGCTGCTGGGCTGTGAATGCCCCCTGCAAAAGCACATAGAAATCCCATCGTCTCCATAGCACTGATCAGAGGTGGGTAATCACATCCTGCAGGCTCTGCATGTCTGAATAGATCAACATCATTATCGTCAGAGTGGACCACTGACCATATAAGTGAGCTAGCTAAATCCTGCATCAAAAAAACTTGAACACGATTTTCTCTGTGTCTGTGGGTGGTCTCTTTCCATATTATGACATGTTGTACTAACTTCCTAGAAAGGCATAAAGAAATGCATACTCACCCCTCCCAGTTAAGTACTGACAACAGAACAAAGGAATGCCTTGGTGAACCAATGGGCTTGGGGGATTGCTTACAGGAGTAAGGGTGAGGGGTTACTTACAGAAAAATGAGTAACCCTGCCACAGCTCCATCATCTCGGTATGGATGAGGACCTCCCCATAGCCATGTAGAAAGAGTCCCCTTCAGTTAACTTTCTACTCCCTGAGTTTATGTGTAGTTGGGCAGGATTTCATCCAGCTTGGGACATTGGATGAGGTTACAATGGCCCTTTCCAGCCTTTCGTTAAAGCAGCAATAAAGGCCTATTAAGGGAAACCTCCTAATCACTAGACTCTCCAGTCTGGGTAGATTCCTAATATTCCAGATAGATGAGTCCATGACAAATGGCTAAAGGACCATCCCTTAAGAATCCATGACCACCCCTAAGAGGGTAAGTCTACCTTTTTAGTCACGTGTCTTAGTTAGGATTTTTATTAAAGAGATACTATGGCTGCATTACACACACACACACACACACACACACGCACATTTAATTGGGGACTGACTACAATTCAGAGGTTTAGTCCATTGTCATGGCAGGAAACATGGCAGCATGCAGGCAGACATGGTGTTGTAGAAGGACCCAGGGGTCCCACATCCAAACAGTAGAAAGAGAGAATGAAACTGGGCCCACCCCTGGTGACTTAGTTCCTTCAACAAGACCATACCTCCTAATAATGCCACTCCCTCACTATGAGGGTCTGCTTGTTGGGGTTTCTGTCCTACCCAGTTCCCACAGGTGGCAAGTCCCAAAGAAAATCACACAGAGGTCTCTGTAAGTTATAAACTGATTGGTCCATTAGCTCAGGCTTCTTATTAGCTCTTATAACTTATATTAACCTGTTATTCTTATCTATGTTAGCCACATTGCTCAGTACCTTTTTCAGTGTGGTAGGTCACATCCTGCTTCTTCAGTGGATGGGCCAGAACGGCAGAAAGAGCTTCCTTCTTCCCAGAGTACTCCTGTTCTCATTGCCCCACCTCTACTTCCTGTCTGGTTGTCCCACCTATACCTCCTGCCTGGCGACTGACCAATCCACATTTATTTAAAACATAATTGATAGAATACAGAATTGTCCCAAACCATATAATGGCACAGGATATACATACATTACCATTCCAAAATGTAGGGAAGGGAGCATAGTGAAGAAGTACTGGGTCAAAGCAAGACCAAAAACCAGCTGGGCAAACTCCAAACTCTACATCTCCATGTCTGATGTCAAAATATTCTCCAAACCTCCAACTCCTTTCTGCTTTGTTGACTGTAGCACACTTCTTTCTCTTTGGCTGGTTCCACTCCCTGTTAGCAGCTCTCCTCAGCAGGTATCCCATGACTCTGGCATCTTTAAGATCTTGGCATCTCCAAGGCAATCCAGGCTTCACCTTCACAGCTTCACACAATGGCATCTTTAGACCTCCCTGAAGGGACACCTTGACATATGCTGACCTCAACACCTTTCATTAGTTTTGGAGGGAGATGCCATAACCCCTTTCATGTATCCTTAACTCTAAAGTCAGAGCCATGTGTGTGAAGCTGTCAAGTTCTGCTGTTTTCTGGGGCTTTTCTAATCCAAAGTCTCAAAGCCTACATTTCTTCAAAGAAAAGTGTGGTCTGACCTATCACAGCAGTATCCCAGTCTCTGGTACCAACTTCTATCTTACTTAGGGTTTCTGTTTCTGTGCATAGACACATGACCACAGCAACTCTTGTGTTTCTTTTATAAGAGTTGTTATGGGCTAGCTTTCAGGTCAGAGGTTTAGGCCACAGAGTTGCTGTGGGCTAGCGTGCAGGCCAGAGGTGTAGTCCATTATAGTCATAGCTGGAAGCAGAGCAGCATGTGGGCAGACATGATGCTGTAGAAGGAGCCAAGAGTTCTGCATCTGACGTACAAGAAGAGAAAATAACCCTGAGTCTGGCTTGAGCTTCTGAAATCTCAAAGCCCGTGCCCTGTAACATACTTCCTCCAACAAGGCCACACCTCCTAATAGTCCCATTCCCTTCCTATGAACCTATGGGGGGGCATTTTCATTCAAACTACCACCCCGTGATAACAAGAAAGGCAGGATAATTAGTCCTTTAATTAGATATTGCCTTCCCAGAACTGCCCCTACAATGCAGTCACTATAAGCCCACCTATCATGAGGGTCAGCTGACTCTGCATGCTGTTCTGAGGCCCGAGTCAGAAAAGTCCAACTTTTCATTTTTCTTTTTCCTGTCCCTTTGTTTTGGATGTTAACGAGAACCTAGGTATGACTTTTCTGATGCTTTGGCTTCCTTATTCTTTCTCTAAAGCCCCCCACTGCCACATGGCTCCTTGTCCATGTGTCTGTCCTGTGTGTCTGCTTCATTCAAGTAGCATGGACTATTTTACCTTCTCTCTTTTCTTCTGTTCCTCTGGACTGTGGCTGAGATTCACGGCTTGCATGCTCTGGGGTGTTTCCCTTATAAGCTCTAATAAAATTGTCCCCCACGCTTCTTCTTAAACTCTTTTATTAATAAGACCAAGAGCCTGAAGGGGGGGGGATCCCGATTTCCCCAGAGCACTTTTTCCAGGAGTGGTTCCAATAGGCTCAGCTTCATTGAAGGTCACTTGTGGGTAATCAGAGCTGTTCTGATTTAATAGCAATGGCTGTGACACTCAGGACAGCATCCCATGACACAGAGCAACGTAGAGGCATTCACTCGATGACAGTGCCATGCTCTTGGACTTTCCTGCTTCTCTCCATAACTGTAAAAAGTTCATTTTTTTTCTTTACAGATTGCTCAGTCTGGGGTAGCTGCTATAGCAACAAAGTACAGAGAACCGGCACATTCAACACCCTTTCTGCGGTCCTGCCAACACGCAGCAGGCAGGTGATTCTGGCAGGGTGCTAGCTCCTCTGAACTGTACTATCCACAAATCAAAGGAAGGGCACTCAAATAGATCACCTCTAAGCCAACTCTGCACTAAGGTGGAGCCTCTTGGACCCAGTAATTGATTGGAAAGCCTCGTGTTGGGCAGACATAGCAGCAGAAAGCAGTGTTTAGGTGTCCTTTGAAGACCCTGACAGGCTTGGAGGGTTTCTCTGTGTTTTGCCAATGGCAGAGCCAGGAGCCAAGCTTTTGAGTTTCAGTTCTGAGGCTCCACCCGCAGTTACACTGTCGAGTATTCAGAGTTCCAACCAATGTTAGCAGAACCATGTGCTCACATCAATGTGAGAATACATGACTGGGCTTCAGCACCCTACAGTGTGAAGCCAAGAGAGAGACTCAGACTGTATGTTAAAACTCACCTTTTAGACAAACCGAATTGGATATGGGAATGAATTTTTTTTAAGACACCTGATTGTATTGTCTCCCAGAGAACACTTACACTTTGCCTTAGACAGGAAAATAAAATTATGGGAATCCTTGGTTTGAGGGATCTCTCAAAATGATGATCTTGAAGAACGAAAGACGGCTGGTGTTTCTGTTTTTACTGTATGACCTGTGCCATCATAAGGGATGTGATGCAAGGGGAAAAAATGCAGAATCGTTCTCAGGAATCTGTTTTTCCCTTCTCATCACCAAAGAGCATTATAGCATTACTCACACACTGGCGTCAAGTTTTCCAAATGCCACTCATGAAATTTCAGTTGCCTTGGCAGTTTCTGATATAAATTAGTTTGATACTATTAGTGCACAAGATGCCAAGTGTGGGGTTGATGAGATGGCTCAATGGGGAGACGGCTTGTTGTACAAGTGTGAATACCTAAATTCAATCCCCAACACCCACATGGAAAGCTGACCGTGGATTCCCATGCCTGTAGCTCCAGGGCTGGGAGTGTGAGGGTGGATCCAGGAAGACCATGGGCCCCACTAACTGATAGTTCAGCTCCAGGTTCAGTGAGAGACCCTGTCTCAAGAGGATAGGACATAAAGTGTTAGAGCAAGATACTTAATATCTTCCCCTGATCTCTGCATGCATGCATGCATGAACATATATAACCCATACATATAGGCCCCATATACACCATACACTTAAAGTACACACACAATAATAACAACAACAAAGAGATGCATAGCACACAAAATAAAATATGAAAACCTGAGACATGCCGAGCACACCTAAGCGTTTTGGAGCTTTCTGAATGCACCTTTAAATAGATAGTAGAAAACATACAACATATATCACATAGAAGGCACTAAATGACATTCTTATTCATCTGATTATCCAGAAGAGACTACACTCAATCTCTAGCTCTTTAAATATCTTGATGTCTCCCTTTGGGTATAGGAGTCATGGCAACTATCATTTACGAAGAGAATCCCCATTTAGGGAAAATTTTAAATATCTCATTTGTTCAACAGATGGTTATTGAGCACTGACGACTTGCCTGGCACAGTGTGAGAAACTCAGCATAGGGCATTAGAAACCCGCACCACCTCTTCCCTCAGGGACTCTGCACCCCAGTAGAGGAGGCTGATAGTGAATAAACAAAGTCATGTGATGTCATCGCCAACTGCGAGCAACATGATTTTTTTTTTTAATGTTGAGAAGATCTGAAAAAATAAAACTAGAAGCCTCAGAAGGGAAGCTGTCTGAGAAGGTGCCCTTTGAGGGGGGACCTCAGCGTTTTCCATCACACACCTTGTATGGCAGTGAGGCGGAAGAACAAGGTGGAGACTTCCCTCACTCTCAAGCAGAAAGGATAAACTGGAGCTGAGAGGAACTCTGCCTGAGGAAATGCTGCTGATGAGCGGTATGTTAGCTACTTATACTATCATTGTGACCAACTAACTGAAGAGGCAACTTCAGGAAGGATGCAGTCCAGCATAGCAGGAAGTCATGGCAGTGGAGTGTAAGGCTGCCTCCTCTCTTGTCTGTGAACAAGGACACAGAGAGTACCTGGGGACAGGGGTGAAGCTGGGGTATAACCTTCCAGGAACAAATCCTCAATTCAAGTCATCTGCTCCCAAAGGGCCCGCTTTGTCGCATAACAGAGCCAGCAACTAGAGATCAGGCAGACCATTGTACCACCAAGCTGACCCTCAAAGACTGCTGCAGCACCAAACTCAAGTAGCAAAGAAGTCAGTAGAAGCAATAGGACAGTCATCCTTAGTTACTTCACAGGCAACTCTGTCACACTGCCTGCTTCAGGCTGAATGCTTCTCCTCTGGGGGTATTGTGTTTGAATGGGAACTGCCCTGCTTTGGCTCATGTGTGTGCCCACTTGGTTCCCAGCTGATGGCACTGTTTGGAAAGGTTGTATAACCTGTAGGAGGTGGAGCCTCACGGGGAGAAGAGAGTCACTGGGTGGGGGTGGCCTTGAAGCTTTATACTCCAGTCCTACTATGTAGTCACTCTCTGATTCATGAGTGCAGATGCAATGTGACCAGCCAGACTCTTACTCTTGCCACCAGCATCCCTACCTGCAGCTCTGGGGTTCTGCCTTCCCCACCATGATATATTCCTGTGGAACTGTAAGCCAAAATAAACCCTTTATCCTTTGAGTTGCTTTTGTCAGGGTATATTATCACAGCATTGGCAAAGGCAGATGGGATCAGAAAAAAGGAAGGAATGAAGGAAAGGAAAGGAAGGAAGAAAGGAAGGAACACTGGAAGAAAGGAAGAGAGGGAAGGAGGGAGGGAGGGAGGAAGGAAAGGAAGGAGAGAGGGAGGAGGAAAAAAAATCTCCCCACAGCAAGTAGACCATCTTATAATACCTGGGAAAATCATTATTGCCTTTATTCCGAGGTCTCGGCTTAATCTAAACCTGCAGGCTTTGGAGCACAGCCAGTGACAGAACACATGAGGTTCACTGAGCCAGAAGAATCATATCATAAATCTCGATGCCATTTTGAGAACAGTAAAGAGCAAACAACCCATAACATTATAGAGCAAGAAGATGAACAAATATCACCTTCCTCCTGGATAGGAGAATAAAGTGCATTAGGCAAATAGAAGGCTGACCACCAAATATTAAGGACGTCGGGAACCTACTGATAGAAAGCAAGGGTGAAAATTAAATCCACTCTTGACTGGGTAAACCCAGTTATGCAGAAATGATAAGGTTTCAGGCATACTAACCTCAAATACGTACCCTGTCATATTTACTATTTTAAGAGGAAGGAATTTGAGAGTCAGCATGTGTGGGAAGGTTTCTCTGACCTTCCCCTGTCCAAAGCTGGCTATCAGAACCCCTGTAAAAGGTGTCCTCCAATATCCAAGGAAAGGGCTATCTTTATCTCTAAGATGAAGTATGCTAAGAGGAATTTGAGTAATTGGTCAGAGGTCAATGCCATGAGTCCTTAGGGCACAACGGAGCTTAGAATGCCTATTCTATCTTCCCCTTACTTTATTTTATAAGACAAAGGCTGGCCATCTTCCTGAAACATTTCTTCAGCCCTTGGTTATGAATATGTTCACTATAAAATAAGACACTTACAGAGCCACACCATTTCTGAGTACAGCCCAAGGGAATCTTAGTCACACTATCACAGAGATACTTCAACATTCATCTTTATTATTGTACTTGTCACAACAGCCAAATGTGGAATTAGTCTAGAAGACCAACCACAGATGAATGCCAGGTGGTGGTGGGTAGGGATGGAAAGACACCTTAGCAGTTAAGAGCACAAACTTCTCTTGCAGAGGGTGGGAGATCAATTTCTGGATCCTACATCAGGAACCACCACCGCCTGGCAAAATAAAATAAATATTTTAAGTGGGGTGCATATGCACAATGAAGTCTTTCTTATTCAACCCTAGAGAAGAATGAAATTACATTATTTGCAGAAAAAATGGATGGTACTACAGATCATCAAGTAAAATGAAATAAGCTAACTTCAGAAGTCATCAGGTTTTCTCCCACTTAGATTTAAATATAGGAGTGTGTGTGTGTGTGTGTGTGTATGTGTGAGCATGCATGTGCATGTGTGTTTGCATAAACTATGAGAGGAAGAGATCTTGAAGGAGAAGAGAGATTAAGAGAATGACAAATTATCACATTATTTCTCTATATGCAGAATCTATATTCAACTACATATTAGCCATTTAACAATAATTGACAATGTGTGTGCATGTAACATGCAATCAGAAGAGGGTTTATTTGGGGGCAATAGAGGGACCAGGGAGAGATGTGGGAAGATTGTGGGGGCAGTATGATCAAGATATCATGGCATATTTGTATGACAATGTCACAAGGACATTCACTACTTTGTATATGAACTAAAATCATCAATGTAGAAAAGAAATTGATGTAGCCACAGGATGGAGCAAGGAGTTGAGAAGAGGCAAGAAGATGCTCCTAAGGAAGGTGCCACAAGCCAGTCTCATGAGCTTACTAAACTCTCAACCTCTGGAAGTAGGCAGGTGGAGTTAGATTCCAGATCTGTCTGGGATCCTAGTCAAGTTCCTTCAAGTTTTAAACTCTTCAAGTTTTGTACAACACAGACCACAAGAGAGCAGACGTCTTTCATAGCTGTGGCATGCAGATTAGAGGAAATGGCACAGTCTGCATGGCTGGCATGAGCACTGGCCTCCCATGTCTCCTGCTACAGAAAGCACAGGAAGTCAGTCCCAATTATGACCCTCTGGACACACCCCTGGGTTTGTCCCAGAATCATGCTGTGGGTGGCATTGCATTTTATGTACACCAGTGCCAGCCAAGTCTTATGGGACAAAGGACTTCTTTAATAGATGACCTCACCCTTGGGACTGCTGTCCTGGCTACTGCTCATCATTGTCCTGTAGCCTGAGGTTCTTCCTTCTCAGTCTTCCTCCTTCCTGCCCCCTCTTCTGCCTGAATTTGCCTCTCCCTCTTTGGGTGTTTCCCTAATAGACCTCTTTCTGACATCTTCCTGGAAGAGCTTACCTGGTATAGTCCAGCACGGTTTACAAAGTTAGTTACCCATGGTGTACTTTTACTTGGAAGTATCTCGTGAGACCACATTCCACTCTGGGTAATTCAAGAGCCTAGCTGTTGCTCAGTATACTTAGAAGTCAAGGAAGATTTCTATTACTCATTTATTTTTTATTTCTGTATTTGTGTATGTGTGTACACATGGGTTGATGTAGGAGGGTTCTTCTGTATTTCTTTGCTTTCATTGGTTAAATAAAGACTCTGCCTGGCCTGTAGAATAGGACACAGCCCTTAGGTGGGTGGAGTAGACAGAATGGAAGGTGGTGGGAG
>JAQHUG010000262.1:1925399-1938323 GCA_028555095.1 Dicrostonyx torquatus | reverse complement strand
TGGGGTGCATATGCACAATGAAGTCTTTCTTATTCAACCCTAGAGAAGAATGAAATTACATTATTTGCAGAAAAAATGGATGGTACTACAGATCACACATGGAACACAGCCACCGCCTCATACTACAATGGGTACAGCAGCATGTGTGTGGAATCGAGGGGATAGCCTGCAGTAGTCAGCCTTCTCCTTATGCTATGTAGGCTCTGGGGATCAAACTCAAATTGCCAAGGTTGGCACTGAATCATCTCACCAACCCAGTGACCACATTTTTAAAACGTTTACTACAAAGAAGAAATGAGGGCAGAAAGTCTTCAGGTTAATCCAAAATCAAATTATATACTAACCAGCAAGCACATCAGCTGGCTGTATCTGACACAGTGAATACAGTTTACTGGAATGTGGAGACATGGAGTAATCTATGGAGTGCTAAGCCCTCTCTCTGACATAAGACAGTGATTTCTGCCTGACAATCTACTGGAATTGCCTTAAAGGGACAACCCCTACCAATTTCTGCTGGATGCTCTAAATGCTCAACCCCATGTTTTGTTGTCTGTCTGTCTTGCTATCTACTCTCTTACTTTTGCTTGTTATATGCTTAATAAACACCCTCATTCAAAGACAAAAGACAAGAAGACTCTGAATTCCTATCTGTCAAGAATCCAAATCACCTTGATGAGTCTGAGAATAACGTGGGAAGTAGGGAAGCATGGACCATGTGATGTCAGTCCAGGCATCCGGACATCCAGGCATCTACCAGACCATTGTCCCTTCACTCATTAGCAAGAAAGCACTTGGCTCTCGCTCTGCGCTGCCTTAGTTTTCTGAGTGCAAAGGATAAAGCGGTAAAAATCAGGCATGGAAATAACCTCAGCAGGTTGAGAATGGTTGGAAGAGAGAAACAAATGCTACAGCACTGAGGAAAAAGAGCCCCGTGCTGTCCAACACAAAAAGATTTTCAGGAGGACAGTAAAGTACAGTGCATTCCAGGTAGGGAGCACCTTGTGTGTAAAATGATGAGGAGCTGTGCAAGGAAGAGCCGACCCTGATCCTAATGAAAAGAATCAGAGTTTGTGAGGGACTGTGTAGACAGGTAGGGGTCAAAGCCTAGCTTCAACGCAGCGCAGGGGCTACAGGTCAGTCAGTCACATGCTTGCCATACCTGATTTTTGATCCATAGCACCCAATACAAAAGTCAGGTGTGGTGACACTTGCTTTTAGTCCCATCACTGGGAAAGTAGAGACAGGATTGGCCAGCCAATCTAGTCAGCTTGGAGAATTCCAGGCCAGTGAGAGAACCTTTGTCAAAAACCAAGGTGGTGTGTAAGGAAGGGAATACTACCACAATATAATATATATATATATATATATGTATAATACTGTCATAATGAAATCCTTTTGTTATGTTTAATTGGTATGTAATAATAATATGTATATAAAAATAAAACCAGGTCGCTAGTGACTGCGGAATGACACCAAAGGCTGCCTCTGGCCCAAATGCACCTGCACACATTTATTCACACCCATATGAACACAGACACCCCCATGGATCTACGTGAGAGTTCTGCTTAGTCTGAGCCCCACCTCTGAAAAAGGAGTGCTGGAAGTCTCTCAACAGTAGGATGGGCCCAAACTAGTAGCTGCAAGACCCTGGTGGTTGCAAATGAAGACGCAATAATTATTGTGCACATGAAACTGTTCGCACCAATATATGTGTGATATTGTTTTGTCCTTAGAAGAAAATAACTCATTAAAAAGTATCAATAGAGAACTGTTTTGAAGTAATATCAGTAATAGAAACACATGTTCTTTTGAGACTTTATTATAAACAAAATAATACAACTTCAAGAGTTGAAGAGCTGAGATTTATGGGTGGGGAGCTCTGAAATTTTCTTACCAACTTCCAGAGTTAACTTTATTAAGTGCAAAGTCCCAAATCTAAAGACTAGAATTTCAGGCTCCCATGTCATGTGACTCCTCTTCCTGCTCTCATTTTACTCTGTGCTTGATATTTTTTTAAGTCCTCGTTTTTTAAGGACCCATGCATATTTTATGAATTGAGCCTAAATGTCTCATCATCACACATCCCAGAGACTCTCGGCTCAGGAACTGATCATTAGTGAATTCATTTTGTATGCTAGTGGTTGTCAAAGGCCGCTCTGAAGGTGTTACATTGAGTTTTGACATTAATTGATGAACACTTAAGCTCCTCGTAACTCTGCTGAGATTCAGAGCAGCAGAAATTAGAAAGATGAATCTCAGGAGATGAATCCATTGAAAAGAAATGTGGCTCCAGAGTCATTACTGCTGAATGCCTGCGCCGTGGTGACAGCCTCACAGAATGTGGTAAGGGCTTCCAGCAGCTGAGGGACGGAAGGCTCTTGTGGGGAGAAAAAAGCAGTTAGTCTCCCCCTCAGAGACAAGTTGTTGGAAGATAAACAGTTGGTGGGGAAGGGAGAGAGGGATTGTTCAGTGGCAGGCCCGCTGATAAGTTCTGCAAACGCCCCCTTACTAGTGCTGTCTTAAAGAACTCCAACAAACTCATTGGGTCACCAAAAAATGCTTGCCGACACCAAAACAGAAGGGAGACAAGTTGGAAGAGGAAAGGGAGCAGCAGAAATGGGAGGAGACAAGAGAGGCTAGTGAGGGGAGAATACGACTGAAATATTTTATCCAAAAGTATGAAGACTGCACAGTGAGATGCTGGAGAGGGCTCACAGGTGAAGAGCACTTCTAGCTTTTGCAGAGGACCTGAGTTCAGTGCCAGCCTCTAGGCTCTAAAGATTCACAATTCCTGTAACTCCAGCTCCAGGGAGACCTGATATCCTTTTCTGGCCTCCACAGACACCTGCATTCGTGTGCACGTGCTCCAACACATACACATGTGCACACATAATTGAGATTAAATAAAAGTTTTAAGAAGAAAAGGAAAAACATTCATATAAAACCCATTAGCAAAAGCTACTAAAAATACACATTTTCAAGTTATGTGTGTGTCAAACAAGCTGGCAAAAATCACAATTCAATGTCACCGCCCTACATTCCGGCATATAAGAGAACTAAGTTTACCTTATCACTTAAAGATGCGCATCTCCAAGACAGGGAAAAACAATTTCGGTGGAAACCATAGAGAGCTCTTCTTTCTATTACTTCCCAAGGATTTGTAGAAATGGGAACTGTCACTCTCAAGCTTGCAGACAGGAGTCGGGGTCGGAGACTCTCATCAGCTTTGACAAGCAAGTATTTAAGTAAAGACTCAGAACAGAGAAAGAAATAATGCCGTTTGCTCTGGCAGCAATGGCACTAAATTCTGCCCAACTTTGCTCAACTACTTGTATTTGAAAGGATTTCTGGATGCTAAGTAAGGTTCCAGATCTTATGGAACATTCTAAAAAGAAGGGAAATTCTAAAATAATGACTAAGTAGATTGAAAGTCTATTAGCATTCAAAATCTACATCCGAGAATTTCTCTGGGGTCACATGACTTTCCTGGAATCAATCTTCGGCTTCTCCTTTTCTTTACCATTCAGAATCTCGCTCGGGAATATTCGAATGGTTTCTGCTTCTTCCTTTGCTTTGACCTACAGAGTTTCAGCTGCTCAAAGGTTCAGAGAAGCATGGAGGGTTTGTGAAGACCCTGACTCAGGGAAAGCAAGAAAGCAATTAGCGAAGCTTTAGCAAACTGACTTCATTAAAATAATTAACAGCTACACCTCCACCGGGCCTGACACAGAATTGGCCTCTACATACTTTTCTTTCTCATGTCTTCTGCAAGAGGAAAACATATAATTATCTCTAATTTACAAATGAATAAGCTGGGGCTTGAAAAATGTCCTTTGAATTTTCAAAGTCATTTAGCTTGTAAATTGTGTGCACAGGTTCCCATCCCAGGAAACTTAACACAAGTGCCCAGGGTGCTGTCTTCTTTCAGCGGGCTTACTCACCTGGGATGTGGGGTGAGGGTTTGCAGTTGAAGGCACGAAGTAAATAAATGTTCCCATGAAGGGCAATGCTGTGGTTAGAATGTGCAAGGTCCCCCTTGGCGCACATGTTTGAACACTTGCTCACCAGCTGGTGGCACTGTTTTCAAACCTTTCCAAAGTAAATCACCCCTGGAGGAAGTGGGTTGCTGGAGACTGGTCATTGCGAGGATGTGTGCCTGGACCCCACTTCCTGTTCACTCTCTTTTTCCTGAGTGTAGATACAGTGTGTGTGTGTGTGTGTGTGTGTGTGTGTGTGTGTGTGTGTGTGTGTGTGTGGTTTCTTCTCATTGTTTTCTGTGTAGGTTACAACTGCCTGAGGCTCATAGCCTCTCAGTAGAGATTTCACTTTGCAAACTGTTTGATTCTTAACCATACATCTAGACTGTAGTTCCTTTTAAAACGTTTTAGCTGGGCTAGAACCCAGCCTTGGTGCAAGCTAAGCACACACATTGCCACTGAGCTATACCCAGCCCCATACATTTACGCATTTCTAAACAATCTCCTCCAACATTGTTAACATTTCATTGGCAGATGCCACTGTAATTTAATAGACAGCCACTCGTGTGTCTAGGCTGTCTCATGTCTGTTTTCCTCACAGGAAGCTCTCTGTCCCCCCATACTCCCTGTGAGCTATTTGGATAGCAGAACTGAGGTTTATCTCCTTGTACACCCACCTTGAACTCATGTTTTAAGTTTTTGTTCATTGGGTAGGAAGCCTTGTCAGCCTTTATCTCTGACTGCTGAATGTAACAGGAGAACCTGCTTGTTGGGGTTTATGTCCTGCCTGGTTCCCACAGTTGTTAAGTCCCTAAGAAATCACACAGAGGTCTACATTAGTTATAAACTGATTGGCCCATTAGCTCAGGCTCCTTATTAACTCTTACAACTTATATTAGCCCATTATTCTTATCTGTGTTAGCCACATGGCTCGGTACCTTTTTTCAGCAAGGCAATCACATCTTGCTTCTTCTGTGGTGGGCTCACAACTACAGAGCAATGGGCTTCCTTCTTCCCAGAATTCTCCTGTTCTCCTTGACCCGCCTCTACTTCCTGTCTGGTTGTCCCGCCTATACTTCCTGACTGACTACTGGCCAATAAACGTTTATTTAAAATATAATTGACACAGAATACAGACCAATGTCCCACAGCAGCTGAATATCTCCAAGCCAACCTTTACAGGAATCCCTTGATATTTGGGATTGTTCATTACTCTAGCCCAACCCAACCCCTACTTGCTGATTCATAAATGTGTAAATGCTCCTTTAGGAATTTGTTTTTTAGTTTGTTCATATCTCCTTGCATATTTTGCTTATAATTGAAATAACTATTTGATTTGGAATTTAAGACAGGTCTCGGGTAGCCTACACTGGCCTCGCCCACACTTGGTAGCTAAGACTGGCCTTGCTTGGCTTTCTGATCCTTCTGCTGTCACCTCCCAACTGCAGGAGTAGCAGGTAGGAGCCCCATCAGCTGCTATGTACTCCTTACAATGATAAATATTGAAATCTTTCAAAAAGTGTGTGTTTCTTCTCTAAGCAGTTAAATATTTTTGCTAAATAGAAATAAGATTTAAAACTTACGCATCTCTCTTTGGCTCTCTCTTTTGGTTTTGTGCTTTACACTTAATTCTTTTTCAAACAGCATTTTCTCCAACTTATTTTTTCTGGCTCTTGATAATCCCATTCTGAAGGAAAAACTTTTTTCCTTCACTCTTAGGCTTCTCAAGTATCCCACGCTGCCTCCAAACTGCAGCTTCTCCTGCATCTACCTCCCAAATGCTTGGATTGCAAATGTGTACCACTATGTGTGGCCAAAGCCAATCAAAAGGTAAATATGGAAATATATGAATAGATATAGTGGATGAGATATAAAGCTATTATGATCCCCCGCAATGATAACAAGCACTAAAAATTTAGCCCTAAGTGTCATCAGTCAGTACTTTTATGACTAGAAATATAAATTTAAGTAAATGAACACTTTGTATAATGTTTAAACTCATTTTACTTTACAAAACATTACAAGTATTTGTCTTAAAATTGTTTTGTATTTTGTGACATGAATATACAAAATGTGAATATTTCCTGCCTTCACTAATTTAAGGGCTTTAAACTGGCTCCAACATTTGGCTACTGTAAATAACAGTGCAATGTGGTTCATCTTACTCACATAGCTCTGAGCACGCCAATAAGTGTTTCCAAATACCAACTCCAAATGCCGTACACACTACTTTCTCCAGACATGAAATTTCCCTCTGGAAACGCTGGATCAGCTTGTGTTCCATAATGCACTTGATGGCCTTCTCTCCAATGCAGACATTCTATTTTCACTACTATCTTATTTATGTGTGTGAGTGTTTTACCTGCATGTATGTGTGTGCACCACCTGTGTGCCTGATACCCACAAGGGCCAGAACACAGCCTCAGATGCTCACCTGGAATTGGAGTTACAGATAAGCTACCATTTGGGTGCTGGGAATCAAAGCTGGGTCCTTAGCAAGAATAGCCAGTGCCTTAACCACTGAACCATTTCTCTAGATCCTGGAAATTCTATTCCTAGTATTAAAGCTATTGTGATGCAGTTATAAACCAAAAATTTCCCTCTAAATATCTTATTGCAGAAATTGATCAATTTTCCATAGCATGATTGTTGAACAATGTGTTTATAAATTACGTTTGTGCAATTCTTTTATTTTAATCCAAATGTTTTATCATTGTGAGTGTTCTGTGCCTTTTGAAACTATACCCATCCAGCACATCATAGACCTTCAGATCAGTTCCTCATTTCATCCTTTCTCTTTCAGCTTCATGTTTAAAAATCATATGAAATATTTATATGGTCATGATTGTCACACTTGTTATAACTCCTTCCATAACTAATTTATTTCATTGCTATCATGCCATGCAGAAAGACATTCTCCTTTCTGACTTAAACCCCTCTTTCCCTTCTGGTATTTACCTATGCCTGAAGGAGAACAGAATGACAACTTCCACTCCTCTGGCTTCTCCCATCTGAAAAGCAATCTGAAAACCCAGAACTAAAATAATAGCTGAGTGGGTGGCTCATGTTACAGTCATGAAATTTAGAATCTTGGTCGCCATGGAGAAGATCCATCTTCTTCTTGATTTACTGGAAACTGTGAAGCTGACTTTGTGTGCTCTTATGTTGGGGAGATGAGAGGGGCATTTGTTTGTTTGTTTGTTTGTTTGTTTTTCTGCAATCTCCAGACTTATGATATGCAGGCCTCCACTGCAAATCCCTGAAGAAGGTGTGTAGAAGTATTACATCACTGGAGAGCTGAAGACTCACTACAGGGCAGGTAGGATGGAGTACCAATCTAGTTCTGGATTCTAGGTTACATCAGTCTTTTGGTTAGCATCCAATCATCTGTGGTCCAAGTTATTGATTAATCGTCCTCCACAGCTTGATCACTCACTGGGCCCTGGGGTTGGCAATGTCTCATTGATTGTTCTTCTGAAAGTCCTCCCGTCTCTAGAATGTGTGGTCTCCTGGCTTTTTAGCCTCCCTTGTGATGGTTAACATTGATTGGCAGACCCTAGCATCACAAGTCTGTGAGAGTGGTTCTAAATCAGGGTGACTAAAATAGGAAGACCCATTCTAATGGTGGACCATTCTTGTGGGCTGGATTCAGGGCTCAACAAAAAAAGAGAGAAGAAGCATTCATCTCTCTGCTTCCTGCTTCGGGATACAATGTGGCCAGCTGTCTTCCTTTTATGCTTTCATGACCTCGCTGCCATGATGTATGTACCCTTGAACTAAGACACAACAAACCCTTCCTTCTCTAAGCTGCTTTTGTCTTGAATTTTGTCATGGCAAAGAAAGAAGCTCTGGATGTGCACCCTTTGTCTCCTTTCCCTGCCTGCAGCATCTTTTCTTTAATGTGGGTGGAAGAAAAGCAAAGGTTTAAATACTTCTTGACTGACAATAAATGATCCATATCCCACACAATCCACAGACACCCAACAGGTGCTGAGAGCTGACTATACTTTTCAAATGATTATTTCAGTGAATGTAAAACTCCATAAAGCAGTTGGCTTTAAACTTTTGATGAACCTGCTTCTATTAATAAAATGCTTACATACTTATCACTTTCTTTAAAACTACTAAATCAAATGTTTCTCTACACATTAATTCTTTCTTGTTTGATTTTACGACTAGAGCATGTTCATTTGTTTGACTACCGCCCTGTTAGGAGCAGGGAGAAAAGGGCGAGGGAAAGGGAAGGAATGGAAGGGCAGAGGGCAGGAAGATGTGCAATAAGGAGTCAACAGTTGAATCTTGCAGCATAGGGAAACAAGGCAGGCAGAAGTAACTTATAACCTAAAAGCACAAAATATATAAACATTCTTTTCAGTGTTGCTTATATCATATTTGTAAACCAAATTTAACATAATATCTCATGGTATCTTGGAACTGTTGTAAGAATCTTGAAAGTCAAATGCAAACCTTGACCGCCTTCTCTAAATGGTCCTTCCTACCATCACTCCCTAACAGCCCATGCGTAGAAGCCCACGTGGTCTGTATGGTCTAATACCCGTTGAGATGTATTAGAACTTTGAGGTAGAGCCAGGGGCTGAAAAGATGGTTCAGCAGTCAAGAGTACATACTCCTCTCGCAAAGGACCTGAGTTTGGTTCCCAGCTTCCACACTGGGTGGCTCACGGCCATATGTAACTCCAGCTCAAGAGGATCTGTTAACTCTGGCTTCTGCATTCACAGGCACATGCACAAAAACACAGTCACACCAAATAATAATAATAAATCTTTAAGAGAAAAAAGAAGTAGAGGAAGGTAAGCCACCAAAGATGTGCCCTTAAAGAGGGTATAAGAGACCCAGTCCTTCCTCTCCCTCTTTTCCTTCCCAGTTGCCATGAGATTAACTGCTTCACTTCATCCCATTCTCTGTCATGATGAACAACTTCACAACAGGCTCCAAAATGACAGAACCGACCAACCACAGACCAAACCCCCAGAGCTATGAATAGAAGCAAGTCTTCTTTTACACTATTTCAGGTACTCTGTCACAGTGGTTGGTGTGGCATCTGTGGGGCTTGCATTAAATCATATCAAGTACTGTCACTAGGTGACCTGGTGACGTAGACACTGCCATGGCCGGTCCCACCGCTGAAGTTTTCAGGGTGTGATCACACTGGTTTGAAGTAGTAGGACTTCAGCTCCTATCCCCTGACTGACTTCATTCTCTTTTGTCTTGTTTTTGATTTATGCAAGAAATATTATTACGACTTGTGCTCATCTTCTCAGATAGTCTCATTTGTGTAAATTTTAAGTCTCCTGATCTTGTCCCAATAACATAACTCATGTCTAATTAGTTTGAGATATTTCAATAGCGAATGATAGTCTGGCTCAGGCTAATTATGGCTGTTAATGCAAGATAATGATGGAATGGAAATAAAAAAATCCCTTTTCATATCTGGAGTTTACTATAAGCTCCTCTGGTACTCAAAGAGGATCATGTTTGCATTGCTCATCCCTGTGACTAAAAGAAATGGCAGAAATCACATTTCAGCACACCATTAATATATCTTTGCCCAGCCAGCGGTGTGGGCTTCAGATTGCAAATCTAATCTTCTCTACAAGCTTTTCTACCTAACTCTTAGCTTTATCCCTAGATTAAATACTGGATGCTGTTTTAGCATCTAATTTCTATGGACAGGCCAACAGTATTGCAAAATACAGGAAATTTTTTTTCTTAGTGGAGACATCAAAGGCCATGAATACCAGGTATTGTTTACAGTGTTAGATAGGGAATTTTTTAATTAAAAATCTCTCCAGTGTTCATAGATATTTCCAAGGCTCGGGAATTGGTGAATTAAGCAGTAAATGGATGGATGGCTTAGCTATGTTATAAGAAGAAGCAAAAAGAATGAAAACTAATTTTGCTGCTGATGTTTTGTTTTTAATTTGTGCATTTGTGTGCCATGTGTGTGAGGCCAACAGTCAGTGTTGGATATTTTCTATCATTCTCTACCTTGGGTTTGTTTCTTGCTTCTTTATTTTTGTTTTGTTTATAACAGGGGTCTCTCACTGAACTCTGAGCTCACCAATAAGCTGACCAGTGAGCTCTGGAAATCTCTCTCTGATCCCCCAGCCCTGGACACAAACTCACATTCTTGTGCTTGCACAGCAGGCACGGTACTGACAGAGCTGTCTCCTTGGCCCTAAGACTGGGAATTCGTTAGCATTAAACTTAACAAAATAAATCACTAAAGCATCTAAAGCCAGAAACAATATGAATAAGATGGCCATGCTCTCTGGGAAATGTTCAGCTGTAGTCATGGTCTACTCCAGAAGAGGTTGATTAGAGAGTAATAAAAGTCTCTGTCCACCACAGATGACACTGCGTCCCCACAGTACAAAGCAGGCTTAGCATATACTTCCCACTCGGTAGATGATATGCAAATGGAAAAGAATGCCAAGGTTTAAAATAGTCTGTTGTTATGGTTTCTTATGAGAAATAAAGACTGAGAAATGAGAACTGAATTTAGCAAACTAAAAATGGAAAATCACCAAGACTTTAAATAAGTGAGATCCAGGCCCTACTGCCACACATCACTCATGGGGCTTTGGAAGAAGAAAAACAAAGACCCTGAGGATGCAGTGTAAAGGATGATTAAATGTTGTACCTTGGGCACTGGGATGATATCTCCATGAGTAAGTTATGCAAGTATGGGGAAATGAGTTTGACTCGCCAGCACCCACGGACCATGCACGTGACTACACGTACCTGTAATCCCAGCAGTGGGAGACAGAAAAAAGGTGGCTCTTGGAGCTTACTGGTCAACCAGTCTAGTCTTAAGGGAAAGCTTTCAGTCCAGTGAGATACCCTGTCACTAAACTAAGGTGGAAAACTATAAAGGAAGACACCCAATATCCTTCTCTGATCTCTACACGAACATGGCATGGGTACACATATGGGTACACATATACACTGTATGTTCATGTGTGTGCAAACACACATACACTGGGGTAGGAAGGACATACAATGAAGCAGGGCATCATAAATTTAGAAGCCCAGAATTCAAGAGGCTGGGGTATGAAAACAATAAATTTGAGACCAGCCTGGGAAATGCAATTAGACTCTATCTCAAAATAAGAAAATAAATAGGTAAATTGCTAAATGAAACCCTGGTATGCACCCCATTTATTGTTAATCAAACCTTGGTATGCACTCTCATGTTATTTAAAAGCAAGTACTGTTTCTTACTTCTTCTAGCCCCAAACCCAGGCCCATGTTTCTCTGCCAAACTTAGCTCTAATCATAGGCTGAAAACAAAGATAAAGGAGTTTTCCAAGATCCTGCTGCGGTCCTGTTCTTAGTAGCATCCCCCTTGTTAGATAATCACAGAAACAAGCTGGCTTGTTTGGCGACTTATGTGGTCTTTGAGACATTAAGAGAACTTGCTAACTATTAAGCTCTCTGTCACAGTTACTGTTTTATTGACATGAGAAAACACCATGACCAAGGCAACTTAGAGAAGAAACATTTAGTCAGGGGCTTGCTTATAGTTTCAGAGAATTAGACCATCACTATGACAGTAGAGTGCATGGTGGCAGGCAGACAGGCTTGGTGCTGGAGCAGTAACTGAGAGCTTACAGGCAGAGAGAGTGGGACTGGGCCTGGGATGGGCTTTTGAAACCTCAAAGCCTACCCCCAGAGGCACACCTCCTCCAACAAGGCCACACCTCCTATTCCTTCTCAAACATTTCACTAACTGGGGGCCATTAAACATATGAGCCTATGAGGATCATTCACGTTCAAACCACCATACTCTCATTCTTTGTCTCTGTGTATATGTTCATGTGTGTGCTTAGACTGGGATGGGTTGGAGCCACATCAGAGGTAAATGTCAGGTATCATCCCAAATCATTCTCTAACTTCTTCTTCTTCTTCTTCTTCTTCTTCTTATTATTATTATTATTATTATTATTATTATTATTATTATTACATCTCTGTGTGTATGCATGAGTTGTGTTCACATGTGCTACAGCATGTGTGTAGTTTTGTGGGAGTCGTCCTCTCCTTTCACCATGTGGATCCTAGGTATCAAGACTTATCACAAGTCCTTTATCCATGGAGCCTTGCTGAACCTAGAGCTTACTTATTAAGCTAGGCTGGCTGCCCAGAAAGCCCTTATGAGCCTCCTGTCTCTACCATCCAGCATGCTTGCCTGGCAATTGCTTCACTAACTGATTCATCCCCCCAAGCCCACTGAGCTTACATTCTCCTTTTAGGTATGGTTTTCTTTATTTGTTGGGGTTCTTTTTACATTACAGATTAAAATAAAATCAAAGCAAGATCAGCTTGCCATTCTGCAGGCTGTCCTCTGTGACTACTGACTGATATGGTCACCCTCAGTCCCTGAATGCTCTGTGGTCTTGCTGGCCTTTCGTTCTATGTCTCTCCACCAAGCATCTGCTCAGGGCTGCAAAACCACAGCTTAAGGACACCATGTTCAAGCCAATAAATATTTCTACTGCCCTCCTCCTAAGGCCCAAATTTCACAGAGCACTTTGTTTCTCTATCTCTTGAGGCACAGTAATTATACAGATGCTGTAGGAAAGCCCTGGAACAATTCTAAAAGGTAAGGTATATCCAAAATTCTGATTTCTGTACAGACTTCATTTCTCAATCCCTCCATTTCTCCATTTGGACAATTATACTTTTGAAGCATAAAGGAAACAGTTAGTGCCAGGGTCTGTGGGAATAAGAATAAGGTGAACTCCCTTGGGTTAGGGCTCTTGAATGTCTGGAGAGCCCTATCCATGAACTAATGAATATCATCTGCCTTTACTTTCATTGCATGGGGTTTGCTTGATAAAGTTTGAAAAAGTTCAAGGAAAGATACAGTGCAGTTTTGGTCAGAATATTCACGGGCCTCTCTGTGATGGGTGTGGGCTCTCCTTTC
>JAQHUG010000262.1:1892525-1902639 GCA_028555095.1 Dicrostonyx torquatus | reverse complement strand
TTTCTAGATGACTCTAGCTTTTGTCAAGTTGACATAAAACAAGACAACATATGGCAGGAGTCCAGAATGTTGAGGAAGGTGTGACAACAAGTGGCAGGAGCAGGAAGCTGGGAGATCACATCTTCATCTACACACAGGGAACAGAGAGTGAACTGGAAGTGGGACAAGCCTGTAAAACCTCAAAGCCTGCCTCCAGTGATACACTTTCCACAGAAAGCCTCCACCTCCTTAAGGTTCCATGCCCTTCCCATGCAGATCAAGTATTCAAATACCTAAACTTATCCACTTCCTAAAACATTTGTGCAAAGTAGCTATTTTCAGTACATTTACAGATTGCTGCAAACCATTTCCACAATTGCATTTATCTCCTACTCCCCAAAGATCTGTGTATCCATTAACTCAACCCTCTTCCCTCTCCTTACAACCCATGGAAACCACCAGCCATCTTTCTGTCTTTTGAGAGCTGCCTGCTCTGGGCATTCACATATGTAGAGCATGGACTCCATAGTCTTCTGATGGGTTTTTTTTCACTTACCATGGTGTTCTGAGGTTCACCTCATAAGATTTTCATAACAGGGTCTGGAGCAGTTAACTAAGCCATGAACACTGGCTTTACAGCGATAATTCTTTTGACTATTCTTCCCCAAGAACTTAATTCCAAGCCTTTCCATGCTTCTGAAATTTTTTTCCCATTTTGATGATTTTTTTTATTTTATTTTTATTGAGCTCTACATTTTTCTCTGCTCCCCTTTCTGCTTCTCCCCTCCCCTTCAAGCCTTTCCCAAGGTCTCCATGCTCCCAATTTTACTCAGAAGATCTTGTCTTTTTCTACTTCCCATGTAGGTTAGATCTATGTATGTCTCTCTTGGGGTCCTCATTGTTATCTAGGTTCTCTGGGATTGTGATTTGTGGGCTGGTTTGTTTTGTTTTGTTTTGTTTTATGTTTAAAAACCACTTATGAGTGAGTACATGTGATAATTGTCTTTCTGGGTCTGGGTTACCCCACTCAAAATGATGTTTTCTAGCTCCATCCATTTGCCTGCAAAATTTAAGGTCATTTTTTCTGCCATGTAGTACTCCATTGTGTAAATGTACCACATTTTCCTTATCCATTCTTCAGTCGAGGGGCATTTAGGCTGTTTCCAGGTTTTGGATATGACAAACAATGCTGCTATGAACATAGTTGAGCACATGTCCTTGTGGCACGGTTGAGCATCCTTTGGGTATATACCCCAAAGTGATATTACTGGGTCTTGAGGAAGGTTGTTTCCTAATTTTCTGAGAAATTGCCACACTGATATCCAAAGGGGCTGTACCAGCTTACACTCCCACCAACAATTCAGAAGTGTTTCCTTTACCCCATACCCTCTCCAGCGTAAGTTGTCATCAGTATTTTTGATCTTGGCCATTCTTACAGGTGTACGATGGAATCTCAGAGTTGTTTTGATTTGCATTTCTCTGATGACTAAGGATGTTGAGCATTTCCCTAAGTGTCTTTCAGCCATTTTAGATTTCTCTGTTGAGAGTTCTCTGTTTAGGTCTGTACTCCATTTTTTATTGGATTATATTTGTTCTTTTGATGACCAATTACTTGAGTTCTTTGTATATTTTGGAGATCAGACCTCTGTCTAATGTGGAGTTAGTGAAGATCTTTTCCCATTCTGTAGGCTGTCATTTTGTCTTGTTGACCATGTCCTTTGCTTTACAGAGACAGAGGGGAGGGACTGAGAGAGATGAGAGAGACATACACTTTTAAAAAGTCTTTTAAAAAAACTGTGGACAGGGTTTATTAGCCAACTAAAAACAAAAACACAATAGCACAAAATATTACTTCCTCAACTTTAAGTCTCAAGACATGAGCATAGAATATAAAACCCAGGTAATGAAAGCATGTCCCCAGATCCACCTGGTCTATTTTAGGCAGCCGGGTAGATTTTAATTATAACTCAGAGGCTCCTCCAGTTGCCCTGCAGCATGTATGCACATCAAGAAGTCACTGCTGTAGCACACATTTTTCCTTGACTTGTTAAGAATATCCCATCCATGATAGCAGCATCAAATGAATTGAAACTGGTTTATCACCCATCTAGAGAATAATTTGTATAATTGGTAAGTTTTTCTAGGTTTAAAAATGAGCCTTTGACAGCATTTTTCTGTCCACAGTCTGTCCCTGCACGCATGTGCACGCATTTGCTTGCTTGCTTCTTTATTATGGAAGCAATAGCCCCCGCATGATATGCATAAAGAGCAGATTAATTTCACCAACAGGGAATTTTTAGTTTCTAGGCATTCATTTCAAAGAAATATGATATGCTGATACTTTTCAAATTTACTTTAAGTAGGTGTGTGTGTGTGTGTGTGTGTGTGTGTGTGTGTGTATGGTTCTGTGTGTCTGAGCTCCAGTACACAGAAGCCAGAAGAGGGCACTGGAGCCCCTGCAGCTGGAGATGCGGGGGTTTGTGTCACTTGAAGTAGATGCCGTGAACTGATTGCAATTCTCTGCAGGAGCTTTATGTGTTCTTAACTATCAAGCACCTCTCCAGCCCCTCTGCCTGAAACTTTTAAATACCAGGAAATCTCTAACAATTACCCTGAATAAAAATGTTAAATGAGGATGAGGTGGAGAAGTACAAGTTTGATGTTTTAAAGAATAGTACTCTTAAAAAAATAAATAATGCTTTATCAGCTTCAGCTGCATTGAGAGTGTAAATAGGCCTTTTATAAAGTTAATTCTGGGACAGTGTCGTGTATCCCAGGCTGGTCTCAAATTCACTATGAAACCAGGAATCATCTTGAACTCTTGGTCCCACTTCTAAGTCCTGTGTTTTCAGGCATGTGCCACTATGTCTTTTCAAAAGCATAAGTACCCTTTAGTGTAGCAGGGGAGGCAGGCTCCTCAGAGGGGCCTAAATAGTTCTTGTAAGCTTGTTGGTGTAACTATGTCTCTATTTTGGATTATTGGGATTAAACTCTTACTTCTAAAAGACAAGTTCGACTGATGCTCTTGTAATGACTTAAAGAAAAGTCAAAGGACGGTCAATTCTCATTTTTTTTCTAAATAAATGATGAGAGGGAATTTTAAGAAGGTCTTGATTGTGATCATCTGCCTCAGGAGGTGTTTGATAGAAGTGTGATGTGGGAGTGTTCTCCTGTGTTTTGTATTACTCTTATTGGTTGAATAAAGAGCTGCCTGGTTTATAGATAGGTCAGCCCTTAGGTGGGCGGAGTAGACAGAACGGAAGTTCTGGGAGGAGAAGAAAGGAAGTGAGCCAGATGCCACGAGCCACCATTGCAGATGGATGCAGGTTAGACCTTTCCGGTATGTCACCACATGGTGACTTACAGACTTTTATAATGGGTTAGTTTATGAGGTGAGGGCTAGCCAAGAAGAGGGTGGTGATGATGGCAGAGTTTAAATGAATACAGTCTCATGTGATTATTTTGGGCATAAGCAAGCAACCAGTGGCTGAGCGGGCCAGCGGCTGGGGGCTGGGAGCTAGGCGGCTGGGGAACACAACCCACACCTCTCCCCCAATTACAACAGAAGTGTTTCCATTTTCTTGCTTGTTGTTGTCATTTAGTAATCATACATAACAAGTTTCATTGTGACTTTTATGTACTATAAAAGTGAATTTTGAATGTATTTACCTTCCAAAATAATCCTCTCTTGTTTCCCAGTTTCCACTGACCCTTTCCCCTTCCACTGTCATGTGCATGTCCCACTAGGCTCACCAGAGCTGCTGGCGGGTGCACAAGCACTTTGTCAGCCACTGAAGAAAATGTTCCTTCCTCCCTTGGACCCATTAATTGTAGTGATACCTTCGGAAGGAACGTGGTCCTATAATCCCCCAAAGGCAGAATGTTGAGGGCCCTGTCTCGTGCAGATCATGCGCTAATAATCACAGCTGTTGAGAGTGTGAGAGGCCAGCTACCATAGGACATGGGCACGCTGGGATATGGTGCTCTGTTCCACTTCACTCTGTGTCTTACACCCATGAGACAAGGAGTGGATAGTGCAGATGTTCCAGTCAGAACTCAGTTTTAACAGTCAGTTACTCATTTTTAATTATATATATTAAGATTAAAAATGAAAACTAAGCCGGGCGGTGGTGGCGCACGCCTTTAATCCCAGCACTCAGGAGGCAGAGGCAGGTGGATCTTTGTGAGTTCGAGACCAGCCTGGTCTACAAGAGCTAGTTCCAGCGCAGGCTCCAAAGCCACAGAGAAACCCTGTCTTGAAAAAAAAAAAAGAAAGAAAGAAAAGAAAAGAAAAGAAAAAAGAAAACTAACACATCAGAATTGGACAAAACAAACATAAGGAAAAGAGCCCTAGAAAAGATACACAAAACAGACACCTCCTCATTTACATACTTAGGAATCCCATTAAAAAAAACCACGAAACTGAAAAACAAAATATAAAGGACTTGATGCAGACCGGTGCAGGCCCTGTGCATTCTGCCTCTGTGAGTCTCTGTGAGTTCATATGTACACTGATACTGTATATCTTGAGGGCCTAGTTTTCTTGGTGTCCTCCATCCCTTTTGGCTCTTACACTCTTTCTACCTCCTCTTCTGCAGGGTTCCCTGAGCCCTGAGGGGAGAGATTTGATGGAGACAAAAAATTCATGGCCTTAGTATTCCAAGGTCTCTCACTGCCTGATGTCTGCCTGGGTCTCTGTGTTTGTTGGAAGCTTCTATGATAAGGTACTGTTCTTTGAACATGGCAGAACGTCATTGGGAGTCATTTATTGCTACTTTATTTTTGTTTTTTCTCTAGAACCTGGACTATCTAGTCTCAGGGTCTTGGTTACCCAGACAGTGCTGGGCATAGGTTCCATCTCGTGAAGTAGGCCTTAGGTCAAATTGGATATTGATTGGTTACTCCTACAGGTTTTGTGTAACTATTATCCTAGCATATCTTGCAGGCAGGACACTGTTGTAGATCAAAGATTTTGTGGCTCCATTGGTGAATATGTTTTTCTTTTGGTAGCATGCAGAATACCTTTCTGTACCAAAGACACTAGAATGTAGGAGTGAAGACAGCAGTTCGACTTCTCCATAATCAAAAAGTTGACAGGTGTCTTCCACAATGAAGCCTTGCAGTCAGCTTGTAGAGAACCTGTAGTCTTGGCAATAGTCGGAGCTGTTTGGGGACTCCCATGGAACCCCTTTGGCCAACAACTCAATTAGATGTAACCCAATCCTGATACTGGAATCTTCATTTGGTGACAAGAGATGACCAGTTCAGGCTCTGTCTCCTCAGTAATTTGGCAATTTTCTTTACATAACATTCATATTTATGTATATTTTAGGAAGAATCTATGATATTAAGTTTCCATATGACCCCTCAAATGGTCATTAATTTATGTTGTCTCTTCCTGTATTCTCTCCCTCGTCACCCTCTCATACCTCCTTCCCTCTTGACTCACCTGTTCCAGCACCCCCACTAGGCATCCATTACAATCTATCCTATTTCACTCTCCTAGGAATATATATGTGTCCCTCTTAGTCTTTAATATACACCTAAGATCTGTGGTTATGCAGATTGTAGCTTGGTTACCATTGACTTGATATCCAAAATTCACATATAAGCAAATCACATTTGTCTTTTTGGGTCTGAGATACCTCACATAGAATGATATTGGCTAGTTCCATCCATTTAACTCCAAATTTCAAAATTTCATTAAAAAAACAGTTGAGGAATACTCTATTGTGTAAATGTATCACTTTATTTATCTTCTGTTGCTGGACATATAGGTTGTTTCCAATTTCTGACTACTATGAATAGAGCAGCAATTAATATGGTTGAGCAAGTATCTCTGTAGTAAGATGAAGAGTCTTTGGGGTATATGCCCAAGAGAAGTATAGTTGGATCTTGAGGTAGATAAATTCTCAACTTCCTGAGGAACTGACACATTGATTTCCATAGTGGTTGTACAAGATTACACTTCCACTAGCAATGGGTAAGTGTTCGCCTTAACCCACATCCTCACCAGCATGAGCTGTCAACTGTTTTATTGACCTTAGCCATTCTGACAGGCGTAAGATGAAATATCAGAGTAGTTTTGATATTTTAATTTCCCTGATGACTTAAAGACATTGAATATTTCTTTAAGTCTGCAGATCTCAACTTGTGAGTTGTGACCCTTTTGGGGTCAAATGGATTTCTACAGGGGTCATCTAAGACCATCTGACAGCAAAATTGCAGTTATGAAGTAACAATGAAAATAATTTTATGATTGGGGGTTCACCACAACATCAGGAACTGTATGAAGGGATTGCAGAATTAGAAATTGTTGTAAGTAGGTGGAGAGGTGTGGGTTGTGTTCCCCACGCCTGGCTCCCAAGCCCCCAGCTGCTGGCCCGCTCAGCTGCTGGTTGCTTGCTCATTCCCGAAATAACCACATGAGGCTGTATTAATTCAAATACTGCCTTGCCCATTATCTCTAGCCTCTTCCCGGCTAGCCCTCACCTCATAAACTAACCTATTATAAAAGTCTGTATGTCACCACGAGGTGGGTGACTTACCGGACGGATCTATAGTACTTCCTTCTGCGGCGGGGGCCTCATGGAGACTGACTCTGACCCAGTCTTCCCAGCGTCCTCTTTTCTTTTCCCCGCCTATCTAAGTCCTGCCCTATCAAATGGCCCAGGCACCTTTTTTATTTAACCAATCAAAGCACAGAAATACAGATGAACCCTCCTTCAAGAAATGTTGATAACCACTGCTTTAAGTGTTTTTCAGCCATTTGAATTTCCCCTTTTGAGAATTCTGTTTTGATGTACCCATTTTTAATTGGGTTATTTGTTTTCTTGATATATAGTTTTTTGAGTTTTATGTACATTTTGGGTATTAGCCCTCCTTCAGGATACAATTGGTAACAATTATTTCCCATTCTGTAAGTTGTCACTTTGGATGCTAGTATCCTTTTCAGTTTCATGAGGTCACTTTTATTCATTGTTGACCTTAGTAACTGTGCTGACAGTATTCTGTTCAGATTTTTTTTCCTATGCCACTGAATTCAAGAGTATTTCTCACTTTCTCTTCTATCAGGTTCAGTATATCTGTCTTTATAGAAAAGTCTTTGATCCACTTTAGAGTTGAATTTTGGGAAGAATGATAAGGATGTAGCTGTCTAGTTTGATCAGTACCATTTGTTGAAGATGCTTTCTTTTTCCAGTGTGCATTTTTGGCTTCTTTATATAAAAAATTCAAGTGTTCATAGCATATGGATTTAAATTAGGGTCTTAAATTCGATTCCTCTATAGTAGAGCTTGAAATCAGGTATGGTGATTTGTGGTGATAGCTGCCATAAAAGTTGAGCTTGGATTTGAACAATACTGAAAAGACAGGAGATGGAAACATGTAATTAAAATGACATTTGAGTCAGGTATAATGGTGCACACCTTCAATCCCAGCATCCAGGAGACAGAGGCAGGCAGATTTTGAGTTTGAAGCCAGACTGATCTTCACAGCAAGTTCTGAGAAATCCACGGCAATTGAGAGACCCTTTCTCCTCTCTCTCTCTCTCTCTCTCTCTCTCTCTCTCTCTCTCTCTCTCTCTCACACACACACACACACACACACACACACACATACAGACAACATGTGCACATCAGCAAATGCCACAGCAGGACATCTTCCAATAATTTGAGCTGACAAATGTCAAGGTTGCAAGCTGAGAACGTGAGTAAAGGAAACAGAGACAGAAAGAAATCATTGCATGCTCGGAGAAGCACGAGGACTATACATGCAGCTCGGCTGGCAGAAGGCTTACCTAGAATGCATAAGGATGTAGAAACAGGTGGGGCATGGTGCCATGTGACTATAATGCAGTACAGTGGAAGTGCAGGGGAGTGAGTCTGAAGTTCAAGTACAGCCTAAGCTATATTAGACCCTGTTTCAAAGCAAGAAATAGGAAGAGTCAGACACTTCAAATAGAAAAATGGGCAAGTGACCAGAACAGGTAGTTCACAAAAGAATAATTACAAATACCACACATATGAACATGTAATATACAGGAATATGTATCTATCCATTCTAGATAGACATGCATATAATAACTATAAAATCACCTTCATTGGTAACCAGGGAAACTCAATTTTAAAGTACAAGGAAGCAGTCCAGCAAGATGCCTCAGTGGAAAAGGTGCTTACCACCAAGCCTAAAGATCCAAGTTCAATCCCCAGACTCACACAGTAGAAGGAAAGAACCAACTCCCTAAAGTTGTCCTGTCCCCTTCACACACTGTGGCATATGCACCCATACAAAGCACACTGACACACATCCAGATGACTTAAACTAAGAGAGCTGGTGAGGACAAGGAACCACGGGAACAGTGCGCTGCTGGTGGGTGTGACTGTGGGTGAACTGTGACTCTGGACGCTGCCCTTTCCACCAAGACTGCACACCCTGTGATCCAGCATTGTTCCTTCCAGGTTTATATTCAACAGGATGGTGTGCAGATGCTGGTTATTATAACAGCATTATAATATAGGATGGAGCTGAAAATGACAATGTCAATACTCTGGGATAGATAAATTTTAGCACAGTCACACAATGAAATACCACACAGCAGCAAAATTCAGTGACAGCTATAGAGAACTCCGTGGACTCAACACAAATACACTGATGAAAATATGTCAGGCAAGAATAGAAAGGGATCCACGTATGTAACGTTCAAAAACAGACAAAAGTATGCTGTAGTGTTGAAGGTTTACACTTAGGTAATAGAAACATCCTTGAGGGAGTCTGAAATAGGTCCAGGCTAGGGGCTACCACTTCCGTTCCTTGGCCTGGACAGTTGTCACAGATGGATTTGACTGTGTACTGTTATTCTGTTCTGTGCATTCTCTCACGTTCAATCACTGTCCTCAGTAAGAAAAGCAGAAACCCTCAGCTCCGCAGGGGACCTATTGAAAAAGTCTCGAGTTCTTTGGAAAACTGTTTCATTATATCACAAGGAAAGCTCTAGAACCAAGATAAAGCATTCAAAATAAAAATCATTCACCTCAATCCTGTACTTCATAATAGCATGGTAGTGTTCCTCTTACCAAATCACCATGTGACCAGGTTGTGGCTAATTAGAATTTTTCAACTTATTTCATATAAATGTGCAAGAAATTACCCTGGTGACATGCTGGAAAGATGCTCCTATGGTTAAGAGCCCTTGCTGTTCTTACAGTTTCCACAAACACTGGGCACATCACAATTGTCTGTAGCTCCAATACTGGGAAATCCAATGGGCATTGCAGAGGACCCTCTAAGCACCCTCTTAGGTGGCTTTAGAGCCTTAACTCTATGATTTGACCCTTCTCCCACCCCTTTTCTCCCTCCATTTCTGTTTACTCATTAGTTACCCGAGGATAACAGGCCGCATTCACAGGTCTCTCTGAGGCTGAGTATATGCTGAGATGGCAGATACTAAGTGTCACAATTTATGACTATTTGCTCAACAAATGCAGCTGCAATTATTTCGCTGCTAGCAAGAATCAGTGACTTTAATATCTGACTCCTATTGAGAAGAGAAATCAAGATAATTATCTGTCCCCGTGCTAAATAATCTGGGATGAAATACACTCTCATGTCCCTGTGTAACCAATTTTGGCAGGAAGCACACTCTGCTGTTTGAGCATGCTAGGTCATGCTGGGACTGAACAAAGGCATTCATTCCATTAAGTGTCCTGTTCTGGAAAGAAGTTTGTGCAGAATATAAGCAGGGTGAACTGGAGAGTCACCAATCAAAGGCTATCATGTCTCAGTTGTGCAAGACAAGCAAAGTTTGTAACTCTCCAGCATAACATTCATCAACCTGCAGCCCATGGGTCCCAAGAGGCCGTATGCAGTAGAGTGTAACTATGAACGTGGCCCAACCCAAAATCACATAACACAAAAAACACCATAATAAGGGGGGGCTTTTGTAAGGAGTACTTGACTGCATTTTAAAACATAAATTTCATAGATATAACATGATATATCTATCAGGCCCTGGTGTGAGAAGTCCTTTTGTATATATGTTGCTTTTATTGGCTAATGAATAAAGAATATGCCTTGGCCAGTGACAGGGCAGAGTAGAGTTAGGTGGGGAAAACTAAACTGAATGCTGGGGGAAAGA
>JAQHUG010000262.1:1777659-1790338 GCA_028555095.1 Dicrostonyx torquatus | reverse complement strand
CAATCATGTTTTAAATAAACGCTGACTGGCCAGGCAGGAAGTATAGGTGGGAAAACCAGACAGGGAGTAGAGGTAGCGCAAGGAGAACAGGAGAATTCTAGGAAGAAGGAAGCCCATCCCCCACTCCTGCCCAGTCCACCGAAGAAGCAGGATGTGATCTGTCCCACTAAAAGAGGTACTGAACCACGTGGCTAACATAGATAAGAACAATGGATTAATATAAGTTTCAAGAGCTAGTAAGAAGCCTGAGCTAATGGGCCAGTCAGTTTATAATCTTATGGAGATCTCTGTGTGATTTTCCTTGGGGCTTGCCGGCTGTGGGGTACCGGGTGGGACAGAAACCCCAACAAGCAGGCCCTCATGTTACAAAGCCCCTGCAAAACATGACTCAGGGCTATTTCTAGGAACCCAGGTATGGACCTGACCAGAACCCGTCCACCTGGCCAGTATTTAATTAAAGGTTGCTTCAAATTTGGCTTTAAACTGTGGCAGTGATCTTACTCTTGAACAGTGGAATGGATGTTAGCTGGTATTGGGGAGAGGTGTGCTACTAGTGTTATGACCTCCAAAGGTCGCAGCATGGAATCTGATTCTTATGGGAGCAACTGCAAACTCTTATCACACCCCTGAGAGAACGACTCGCCATCTGGGTTTACTCTCTCTAGCTTGCCAGGACCCATTCCAGCCCTCACCCCAAAGGAAATACAGCTTTGGAGCCACATGAATGGCCATGGCCCATAAACAGATTTCTGCCTTCCCAAATAACATGGTCAATGTAGAAAGTTTTTAGAAGTTTTTATAGTAACAGAAAAATGAAAGCCATAAGCCAACTCATTTTTAAAATACATTGGTAGAAACATTAAGAGGACAGAGTGCGGTGGAGAAACCTCAGTCATAGGCTTCAGGTGCTCTCTGGAGCATCCTTAAGCCCTTTGATTGGCAGAACTATTGCCTGCAGCATTCCGGAAATTCTCTACATCTCACTGAAGTGCTAACCGGTCTCTGAAGACACAGCTTCTTTCCAGGGACTCTCATTCACACACAGAGCAGATCTTCCTTACTCAATCAGATGGTACACGTGCTTGTTTCTGGAAATCTCTCTGGTGTATTCAAATATGGCTCTCTCCGGCTTTTAAACCTGTTCATCCGATGGGCTGAAACAACGGAATTCCTCCCCAGAATTCAGCTCTCAACTCCCCTAAGATCCTTCCCAGCAAGCAGAAGTTTCGGTTCTCTAGGTCCTGTGCCCTGAGACGATCACTTGATTTTCCTTATTTCTGCGCAAATCATTTATGCTTAATTTCATAGTCTATCCCTCCAGTTCTGACTGTTCTGGACTGGATTTGCAGGTCCTCTCCCGCACCCCAGCCAAGAAGCTGCGAAAACGTCTGGGACATTATTCTTGTCCCATGACATGGAAGGCTCGGGCTCACCCAACTCTAGTCTTGAGTACGGACCTGCGCAGCACCGGCCGGAAATCTCACAACTACCCATGCGCGGCCCGAGGTGGGCGCTTGCGCAGGCGCTGGAGACCGAGCCGGGAGACGCGCGCGAACCTTAGGTGTGTTATGGCTCTCAGGCCTCAGAGGACTTTCAGGCGGCGGCAGGTCGAGTCCAGCGACAGCGACAGCGACGGAGCGGAGGAGCGACCTGCAGAGGAGCCGGGGGAGCCAGGCCGGCCATCTTCGGGCAGAAGAGGAGAGGGAGCAGAGCCGCAGCGCAGGGCCCGTGGCACCCGGGGCCGAGGTCGGGTGTGGGCGAGCTCCAGGCGCAGCCCCGGAACTGCTTCCCGCGGGGACCGCGGCGCAGGTGACCGAGGGGCGGGAAGGGGTCTGATCCGCAGGTCTCCAGCTCCAGAGTCCTCTGTGGTCTTTGGGCTGTCGGAACGCTTCTGTAGACTTTGGTGCCACCTCGCAATTTGCGTACTCCGGCGACCCACACTGACTACATCTTCAGTGAACCCAGATTCTCAAAGAGGAGTTGAACTACTACTGATGCTCTTAAAAGTAGCTGAGAGTTAGATTGCCATTTGGAAATTTCTGAACAGTTTTCTAAGAACACCTGATAATTCATTTAAAGAATAAGGGGCAGGGTTTGGAACATTGTCATCAGTTATTTTGAAATCAGTTATCTGCAGTAACAACAAAAAGTAGGTAAAAATAATGTAAAACGGGGTATGAGATTGATGACACTATGAACTGTACCATTCATGTCATCGAATACAAAGTCACTTGACTAAAGAGGCAGATTGGAGCTCACAACGGTTTGTAACTCTAGGAAGTTGGAAGTCCTCTTCGACCTTGTCGGACAGCAGACACACACATACTATACATCCGTACATGCAGACAGAACACTCACACTTCATCAGTCCTGAAGCCCTGGCTTTTCTCCTATTTAAAGAATATGGGTGATTTTTCATATATGCCCACTTGTAAATGAAAGTTGGGCATGCTTAATGATGTACAAGGATATTTGAGATACTTTGGGTTGTTTACATAGATCTAATTTATTTTCATGGTAGGAACACAGAAAATCCTCCAGCCATTTTCCAATAGAGCATACAGCAAAAAACATGGGTATTTACTAATGTCTCTGTTGTACAATAAGCTATTGTACTAAATTTATTCTTGTAAAGTTTTGTAACCTTTGCTAACATATCCCCACATTAGCTCATATTAAGCACCATTCTACTGTCTCTATGACTTCCTCAAACTGTTTAGATTCTTCATGTTAATGCGGCCTTGTGTGCTGAGCTTATTTCACTTAAATCTTCAAGGATCAGCCTCTCGGTGATTTTTTTTAGTCACTGTGAGGGCCTCTGTTCATCTAAAGTTTGAAGGATCTTATTTTTTTTTTTTTTTTTTTGGTAACAAAGTATTTCAGTCCACCTTGAGTAAGAGTACTGAGGCCCCAAATCACCATCTCTTCCCTTCTGGAACAGTGGTTCTCAAACTTCTTTTGCCTTTGGACTTTCTTTGTAACTCTTTAGGGGCCCCAAAGGGCTTTTGTTTCCATGGGTTATTTTGATTTTGTTACCGAAGAAGTCTTTTACTCAGTTCAAGACTTAATAAAATTAACTATTTTTATTGCTTCATCAACACATGTAAGCAAAACTGCCTTTTTTCCTCTCCTGGTGGATGGTAGTTGTTAGCTGTCTGACCCAGGTGCTGGGAACCAAGCTCAGGTCTTCTGCAAGGACAGCTGTGTTCTTGACCTCTGGCCCACCTCTCAGCCTCCCTTTAAAGCATTTATTTGTTCTGGTCTTTTTTTGAGCTCCATGTAGTTGAACTAAGAGGAACTCTTATGAATTATATATGTTTATTTTGGCTATTGATTCAAATATTTTGACTTTCTTGCTTCTAAAGGTGTCCTCTTAGAATCCAAAACAGTTGATCTCTCAGTGGATGAAGGGGAAGAAGCACATTCCTCGTCAGAAAGTAAGGATGATTCAACGGATGAAGGGGAAGGAGCACATCCCTTGTTGGAAAGTAAGGATGATTCAACGGATGAAGGAGGAGCACATCCCTCGTCAGAAAGTGAGGGTGATCAGAGTCCATCCTCTAACCACTGTAGTTCTCTGGAAGAGAAAGAAGTTTCACCCACAGGTTGGTAATTTTTATAATTTTACTTAACTAGCTTCCTTTTTCAAGACAGGGTCTCATTTTGTACCCCAGGCTGGTCTGGAATTCATTCTGTAGCTTTAGCTGGCCTCAAACTCACTATCTGCCTCCTGAGACTCTGATGTATCACCAAGCCCAGCTCTAATGTCAGTACTTTATACATCAGTAATTCTTATTGTTGATGAAACAGTAAAACGTATAGAGCAAATGGATCATTATTTATAGCATGATATGCCCGAGATCAGACAGGACTCAAACCCAGAAAGTCTCTTCCACAGTATGTTCTTAACTACGGCTCTTTGCTGGTAAGAGTTTGTCTGTGAGAATGTTGTGAATGCCAGTAGCATGTCTCAAACCTGAAGGAGAACATTATAGTATATGTAGGAAACTTATAATGACAATATAATATGTGTGGGAAACTCATAATGACTTTTTTTAAAAAAAAAGACAGAAAGATTGGTTATTAAAAGCTTTCAGATATTACTTACTTAAGTCTGTTGTGGCATTGTACTGGAAAGTTGAGAAGTTTCCTTAGGGCCCTGGAAGTCAGAAATGTTCATCCAGATCTTTAAATGTAATTCGGGTGTTCATAGCTTGTTTTCTGCTATTTAGACCTTTCCAGTCTAGTGGCACGTAAGACGTCTGTGAGAAAAGTAGTGCAGTTCCCAGCACCCATGTTGGGCTGCTTACCGCCAGTTGTAACTCCAGCTCCAGGGTTACCTGATGTATGCGGCCTCCTCAGGTCCCAGCCCTCATGTGCGCAAATACACACGCATGATTAAAAGTAATACATAGTTCTTGGTAAGCAAATGCAGTCTGGGTTAGATTCCAGATGCTGCACCATCCAATAGAATTTTTGTTACGATGGAAAAATTCTGTACCTTCACCATCTAGTACAGTAGCCACTGGCCACAATTAGCTAATTAGCTCTTAAGATGTGGATACTGTAACTAAGCAGCTGAATTAGAATTTAATCTAATTAAATTGATATAGTAAGATATGGCTAGTGGCTACTGCAGTCAGCAGTGCTTCTGTGCATAAACATGTGAGGGAATGGTTCTGAAGTGTTGGCTGCACTGCCCTCCTGCGGAGAGGCCAGTCTGGGACAATGTGTAGTGTAGTTTCTAATCAGAGAGAGCAGAGTTGTGTAGTTCCCCAGGGAAAGGGTGATCAGTTCCCTTCAGAGTGAAGGACAGCTCCACAATAAAGAATTGTCCCTCCTCCACATACCCCATTAGAAACATGGCTGTGCTATCTAGGGAAGATGGTAAGGCTGGATCTGATGGCACGTGCCTGTCGTCCCAGCACAAAGCCTCGCATGTACAAAGAATACTTTTGTTATGTGTTCAGATGATAGACCTAAAGAATTAGCCAGTGATAGACCATTTGCCCTGAGATGCTCTCTGTGGCAGAGATTCTTCTTACCAAGAAAGATGAGATTGTTAGGTGATTGTCTGGTAGATGGTGCACATACAAACATGAGCTATCGGAGCGAAACACAGAGGTGTCTGTATCCATTCTGCCCACGTCTGATATCTGCTGTGTGGGAACCATGGAGGTTTGGAGGAATGGGACAGGAAACGTAGTTTCCCTTCCCTCAACTTTCACGTAGAACTTGGGAGAGGCCTGCTCTCTGTGACACCAGCTTCTCAGCAGTGAGCCCCATGCCTGGGATGTAGTGTCTGAGCCCAGCTCGTGCTGGTGACCCACGTCCAAGTCATGTCTGTCTCTAGTACACTTAAGTATTGGAGCCGAATGTGTTATCGTCACCTCCTCCACATTCCAGTCCTCTCAGAGGCTGTACAAACAGACCGTGCTCAACTCCAGGACCATAGGTTACTAAGGTCCCCAAATATTCCTCATGTGTCCCCAGGGCTCAGCCAGGTGTTCTCTTCTGTGATCTGCAACTTTAATCTGCTTTAGATGCTAATAGCTGTTCTCGGTTTCAAAGACATACTGGTTTATCTTCACATACACCGCTGTTAAATCATTACCCAGACTAGGAAAGGTCCAGAGCTCTAGCAGGTTGCTCATAAGCAACATTTTTCTTTTTCAGTATTCATTTAGTTAAAGAATTTAGCAAGTTATTTGATTTACGCTTCATTCTGTTCTGTTTTTTTGTTTTGTTGGGTTTTTTTTTTTTTTGTCTTTTTTGAGACATGGTTTTGCAGTGTAGCACTGGCCAGCTGAAAGCCGTTGTGATGCCCAGGCTGGCCTTGAACTCTGCAGTCTTCTTTTCCTGGATACCCAGCCCTGGGATTGTTAGCAGGTGGCCCATTGCCACACATGTTTTATTATGATTATGTTATCTGTTAAATCCTGTAAGAGAATATAGGCACACCTGTCCCTTTACTCCCCAGTAATAATCTTTATTTAAATACTGGTCCAGCTGAATGACACCTGTTTGTAATTCCAGAGGATCACAAGTTCCAGGCCAACTTGTCCTACATGAGACCCTGTCTCAAAGAGAAATAAATAACTTGGCTAGTGACATGGCTTCTGGGGTTAAAGATGCTTGGCACCAAGCGTAAGGACCTGAGTTTGATACTAGGGACCCGTGTAATAGAAGGAGAGAACTGACTCCTACAAGTTTTCCTGACATCTACATGTGTGCTTCTATTCCCAGTAAAACCAATAATGTAACTAGACTTTTTGAAAGGAAAAACAAAGTAAGTACAAATTGCCTATTAAAAAGCAAATAATTTGATAGCCTGATTGGATTAAGACATGATTTTTATTTATGTGCGTGTACATACATGCAAGTACATGCGGCAGGTGCTCACAGAGTCCAGAAGAGGGCGTCAGATCCTTTATAGATCACAACCTGCTCAGGTTCTGGGGAAGCGCATCAAGCATTTTTAACTGCTGAGCCATCTCTTCTCTGCCTCTCCTCTTCTTCTCTTCCTCCTCCTTACATTTATTCTGTCTCAGTCTCTCTCACTGTGTGTGCATGCATGCACATATGCATGAGCATGCACAGATCAGAGGATGGCTTCCATGAATCTTTTCTCTTTTTCCACCATGATCAAACTCAGGTCATCAGGCTTGGCAGGCTTAAGCTGGCTTTCTGGCCGCATGATTTTCTTACTGTCAGTGAATACTTACTGGTTTCTAGCAATTGCCGTGTATTGTTTCATGATTGCACATTTTGTTTTCCTTAGGACTGCTGTCACTGAGTCTGATGTGTTATGACTGAGACGTCTGAAGTCTCGACTTTTCCTCTTGTGTTTTAAGCATTAGAGCATTTGCATTTATGTTTTCTATTTGCCTGGTACATGTCTTGTATTCTCAGAAGGTTGAGGTCAGGGTTGAGGTGTTGCTGAGTTGCTAGAGTGAATGCCCAGCACGTATGAAACTCTGGATTTGGATCCTCGGCATCACAAAAACTAGTCATGGTGGTCCATGCCTGGAATCCCAGCATTTGGGAATGGGAAGAAGGCAGGAGGTTCGAAGTCATTCTTGTTTACGCAGTGGCTGCCTGGGCTTCATGGAACTTATATCTCTATTGTTTTCAGGTACTTAAAGTGGTAGGAATTTCTCCCATCGTCTTATTTATGGTGGTATTTTCTTAAAACATTTTTTAATGAACTATAAAGGTAAATTTTATGCACAAAGAAACCTCAGTTCCTAAATTATAAGAATTCGTGTTAGTGAATATATGCTATACTATAGAAATAAATAAAAAAAATTAAAGTTGCACTAAAGTTATCGTTTAGGGGCTGGCCCAGCAGTTAAGAGCACTGGCTGCCCTTCCAGAGGACCAGGATTCAATTCCCAGCACCCACATAAGTATCTTACAGCTCACTGTAACTCCAGTTCCCGGGCACCTGATGCTTTCTTCTTCCTCATGGCCACCAGGTACACACATGTGCACAGACATACATGCAGGTAAAACATCCATATATATAAAATAAATAAATCTCTAAAGCAGAACAAAAATGACTTAAAAAAACAAAAGCTGTCATTTAATTAGGTACACTTATCTGGCGAAGAGAATTTATTTTTTTTGTTTTACTTCTCTCATTTCTTACATGTGGTTCTCACTGCAAAACCTTGATAAGAAAGTAAAAGGCACAAGGGAGTGGTGCCAGTGTATTTTCTGTAGTGCTAGATTAAATTCATTTCTCTGATAATGCATTTTATATCTGTTACATTAATTTTCTTCCTTTACTGACTAGATCTTGAACCATTTATTACAGTCACATGAAGCTATCTAAATGGTGGAAAATTTAGGAACATGGTACCTTTTCCTTGCCTTGAATGCAAGGAGCATGCATTCTGTAGAGTTTGGTTCATTGTCCTCTTCATCTATTTCAGTTAAGATCCCTGGTGAAGCTTTTATTCGGGAAGCCCGCAGAAAACGTGAGTTGGCCAGGACCCCAGGTGACTATATTTCACTGGACGTAAACCATCCCTCCACCTCTTCTGACCATAAGAAGAACAATGAGGACGACCTGGAGAGTGATCCTGATGACCATGAAAAGAGAATACTATTTACCCCAAAGCCTCAAACACTCAGACAAAGAATGGCTGAAGAAACATGTATGTATTTAATTTATTTATTGGCATATAAAGATCAGGACGTTTTCATTACAATAGTGAAATTTGTTCATGACCGTGTTTCTGTCATTTCTCAAAAAAAAAAAAATTGCTCTTGGAAATGGGGATGCAGCTCAGTTGGCAGTCTTTCTAGTGTGCGTGAAGCCTTGGGTTAGAGCCCCAGTTATACAGTTGTGATGGTGCATTCCTCTAATCCTAGCACCAAGAACTCTCTTACCCACCCCTCAAAACAGTAGCACCAAGCTGAATCCCCAGTCCATATCATAGCTTTTAAATGATATGATTCTGTCATATTGTGTAACATTCCCTCAGGGTGTGTGTTGTGATGTTTACTAATGCTGGGCTGTTCCCATTTCTCATCTGTAACATGTGCCTCATCATACTTTTCCACAGAATAAAACTGGTCCCTTGTACCCAGAAATTTTGTTTGTTTTTGAGACAGCATCTTGTGTATTCAGATGAGTCTCAGACTTACCGTGTAGCTAAAGATGACCTTGAATTTCTGCTTCTCTTATCCCTACTTCCCAAATACCAGGATTGTATAGGTATGTGCCACCACCACATAAGACTTACAAGGTCCTAGGGATTGAATTCGGGGCTTCATGCGTGCTAGGCAAGCACTCTGCCAACTATGCTATGTCCTAGGCTTCCAGGAACTTTTTTTTTTTTTTAGAGATTAATTTATTTATTATGTATACAACATTCCTTCCATGTATGCTTGCATGCCAGAAGAGGGCACCAGATCTCATTATAGGTGGCTATGAGCCACCATGTGGTTGCTGGGAATTGAACTCAGGACCTCTGGAAGAGCAGTCAGGGCTCTTAACCTCTGAGCTATCTCTCCAGCCCCCCAGGAACTATTTTTAAATGTTAACTGTATTAATTTATTTTCTTAAATTATATTAATTTATTTTAATTTTTATTGATTTTTGCTTATTTTATGTGTGTGAGCTCACACGTGTGCATTAAGTTGAGTGCTGTGTGGCCATGTGGAGGTCAGAGTTCACATATGGATGTCAAGAGGATAAACTGCAGTAGTGTTTCTCTTCAACCATGTGTTATGGGTCCCAGAATGGAACTCAGGTCATTGAGCCTGATGTCAGACACCTTTAACCATTGGGCCATCTTGCTAGCCCCATTTACTTATTCTGTGTTGTGTGTGAGAGTATGGGCACACACATGTCACAGTATAACTATGGAGGTCAGAGGACAACTTGTAAGAAGTTGGTTCTCTCCTTCTTCTTGGTTGGTTGGTTCTTCAGGGTTGTCGGGATTGATGGCAAATGTACTTGCTAAGCCATCTGTCTCAGTGGTCCAAATTAATGAGAAAACCAAGCTTTCCATTCTCCCCAGCCCTTCCCATAAGGGCACGTGGGTGGCTGGTGGTGAGCATGCTTGCCTGGACCCAGTGGCTGCATTTGAGTTCCCATTGCGAGACAGCACTCCAGCTAGTTATTTAGCCCTGAGAATGGGTCTCATTTTTAAGATGGAAATAATACTGGTTCCCCAATCCTGAGTTGTTATGAAGAAGAAACAGCACGTGAAGTGCTACTAAGCCAGCAGAGAATAGCCCCCCAAATCTGAGTACTGCTGTCAGAGTGGGAAAATAGTGAGCATTAACATGTGTCTTCTGGTGTAAAGCAATCAGAAATGAAGAAGCAAGCGAAGATAGTCCGGAAGATGAAAATCAGGACATTTGGGAACAACAGCAAATGAGGAAAGCAGTCAAGATCATACAGGTAACTGTTTCTATGTCTGTGCTATATGTTAGCATCCTGAGGGTGCGGTAACAAATTACCACAAACCTGGTGACTTTAGTTTTACTTTTAAAAATCGTCATGGGGGCGCATTCAAGCCATGGTGCATGTTGGCTGTGTAAAGTTGGTTCTGTCTTTCCAGTGGCGTGAATTGTGGAGATCAAGCTCAGGGCTCCATGCACACAGCTTTTCTGCTGAGCCATCATGTTTTATTCTCACAACGTGTGTGCTGTGAGTTGTCAGGACTGCGTGAGAACTGCTTTTCCCAACTGTGGGTGCTCTCGGTGACTCCAGGACTACAGTCCCCACCTCTGCCTCCATGTGCCTTCTCTGCGTCTTTGCTCTCTGTGTTTTAGGAAGACAGTTGTGTTTGCATTTAGGATCACCCAGAAAATCAGTTTATTCTCATCTGGATCCTTCCTTAGCTATAACCACGAAGACTCTTCACCACATGGGACAAGTCTAAGTCCTGAGTGAGCTCTGTGGGACCATCATTTAACCCACTATAAGAGCTCCGTGCTGTTAACACTAAAAAGTATAGGGGAAACCATAATCATTTTGGAATTTCAAACTAGGGAACTTACTAACAGATTGTTTTTATAATTATGGCTTTTTTTGTCCTCACTTTTGGTAAAGCCCGTGCATCAAAAGAACTTTCAAATAGCACTTTGAGAAGAAATATGCTCAGTTCTTGCTGTACAGCTCAAGCTTACCGATTCCCTTGTGTTTGCTGCTTTTCCTTTTAAAGACTAATTGTTACTGTGGTAAATACCAGAGGTTCCAGAGCATTCGTACAGAGTACTTAATTGCACAGTGATTGTCATGGTCATGCAAACCAAAATAATCAACTTTATTTATTAAGTAGTTAAGTCTAGAGAGTTTAATGACATTTGTGCCCTAACAGCTTAATAACTATCAGAAAAAGAGAATACAGATAAATTGAAGAAAAGTTGGATAAGATGGCTCAGCAGGTAAAGTTTGGTGACTATAGATGGCTCCCTGGAACTCAATGTGGAAGGAGAGAATCAACTCGACAAAGTTGTCTCATGACTAGACATGCGATGTGCATGTGTGTGCCCATATATACACAGAGACACAATAACTTCATTAAGTAACCACGCTGCATAGTAATGAGAAGTGTGCCAGTAGGCAGTGTTGTTTCGTAGTCCCTGCTTCACTTCCTGCTTACAGGCTCCTGCCTGGTGTTTCCTTAGTGTCGAGCTGCTGTTTGGCTCTGTAAGGTGAAATCAGCCATTTCCTCCCCAAGTTGCTTCTGGACAGTGTTTATCCCAGCAACTGAGAAGCAGAGAAGGACACCTCGTTTCTGCCTCATTATAACTCATTTTGGTGTCCAACATTGGTGAGAGTTGGCAGATCATAATTTTCTTGAGCATCCTTCCTTGTGAACATTTTAGGTAGCATTATTTACAGTGCAAATTTATTTTTCCTTTTTGCAAATAAGAATCTCAATATTTGGTTATTTTCATCATCTTCATGTGTACAATTTTGGTCTGCTTCCTTGAATACTTTTAACCAAAAGAGGTAAACTGACTTTGCTTCTGGTATTTTACTACTTTCTAAAGGAAATATGTCCCAGTTTCTATCAACACTGTTGGGAAATGTTTCACCTCAGTCTTGCCAGCTTTAGGTGCAGATTTAGTGGAGGAAGCTGGACTCTCTGGCTTATTTCATTTGCATTATTACCCAGTACGTATGTGACTGATGGCCCTGTCAGAGGTCAGCCGCTGTGTTCAGTACCTGCGCCTGTTGTTACAGCTCACACTGACTTTAGTTTACAATAAAGTAAATATGGGCTGATTGGCACTTCTTCCAGAATCTCCAGAAGATAATTCGTGCTTTGGCCCTTGTAGGTGCTGTTAGCATTCTTTAGCATGTGGCTGCATTTCTCTCTTCATCTTCGCTCTGCCTCTTTCATGAGGACTCACGTTGCTGTAATCCCTCTGTGCATAATCAGATTAGTCCCCACTCAGAGTCCTTCTCAGGTGCATCTTTCATCGTAGAAGGCAGCATCGACATTACTGGGAATGGACTTGCGGGTTTCCGTGGCATACAGCATCCAGTTACAGGGAAATGCAATCTGCTTGAGGCAGCTGAGGAAATCATTACAGTGAGCTCTTCCAGGAATGTGCCACAGAGGACCGTGTCAGGTGGTCACTTTTGTAAGAGTGGGCAAATGGGGAGAGGGGTGGAAAAGTCCTCAAGAGAACTTTCTTATTGAAAGATATGCGTGACATAGGAGTTTGACCAGAAGCAGTGGCAGGACTGGGACCGTTTGGGATCTGCAGGTCAAGACTGGAAGTGAAAGAGACTTGGTAACACCTGAGAGGAGCTGTGATGCTTGATGGAAAATAGAAACAGTGGCTTAAGTTTCCGGTTTGTGTCTTCTTGTTCCTTGTCTGAAATAGTGGACTTTGAGAACTTGCTTTGCGTGGCAAGTGTGGTAGTGGTGAGCTGTGGTTGCCAGAGAGTGATGGGAAGGGCCATACTCTTTTAGGAATGCATTCTCTGCAGGTCCCAAATTCCAAACAGCCATGGCTTTACTTACTCCTGTTTCTTCAAGAACTCCATGATGTCCCAAGAATGCATCAGAATATCTGTAAAATTAGCTTTGAAATTTTAGGAACTAACTTTCATGGAAATCCAAACTTTAAAATGTGTTTTGTACATATAAATTTAATAGACAGGGCTAGAACTGTAGCTCAGTGGCAGTGCTCTGGCCTA
>JAQHUG010000262.1:1740088-1777199 GCA_028555095.1 Dicrostonyx torquatus | reverse complement strand
GCCCAGCTATGAAATATTTTTTAAAAAATATTTTATTGTGACCATGATATTATAAAGACATGGGAACCTTATTTAGTCTTTTTTGTACGGTAAATGAAATATTTTTAAAATTAACTCTTCATATCTTTTAGGGACAAAACATAGACCTTTCCCACAACAGTGGGCCTCAAACACTGAAGAAGTTTGATACTTCCATTTCATTTCCACCAGTAAATTTGGAAAGTATAAAGAAACAATTAAATAATAGGTGAGTAATGTTTATTTTGTCATTTATATTTGTCCTTAGTGATTAGTAGCAAAAAAGTGCTCTATTCTTTTAATTATTAAAGATTAACATTGAACAGGTTTATAGGAAAAGATTTCATTTTACCATATAAATAGCAGGTTTTCTTTGTCTTAATGACAAATATTCCTTACATGACTAAAACCAGTAATTGCAATTTTTTTTAAAACTTAATATGATGACTAAAGGCATTTTTCTACAGTGCTGGATTTCATTGGGGTTGTGTGTATGTTGTCTTTAGAGATGTGGTCTTGGTTTGTAGCCCAGCTAGTCTTGAACTCCTATCCTCTGACTTCCTCCTCAGAAGGAACCCCCATGGGCTTCCATGGTGTACCATCATGCTCACCTTCTATAGTAAACAGTTCATGTTTGTTCCTACAGTTAATCTATTTATTCGTCTGTTCTAAGTCTCATCCTTGTGTTGCTATAGTAGTGAACATGTCTCTTTGTTTTGTTGCGTTTTGTGAGACAGGGTCTTATTCTGCAACCCAGGCCAGCCTCAGATGTAATTGTGCAGCCTTGGCTGCCTTTGAATAATGACCCTCCTACCTTGGCCTCCCTAGTGCTGGGATTACAGGTGTGTGTGACTGCATCTGACTTTGTGGATGTCTGCATGTGCTTTTTCTTAAAATACATTAACAGAAGATTTACCATGGCCAAGGGATTATTTTTATGACACTTGGTATGATGCCTTCCAGAAGCACTGTTCTTTTTCACACTGTGGGCATTGATAATTACCCTGAGCCGATAGTGCTAACCTTATGACTTACACTTTGCTAGAATAATGGCATGTCCTATGACACATGTATGGAGTCAGAGCACAGCTTTGAGAGGTCAGTTCTCTTCTTCCATCTTTACATGGGGTTTGGAGATTGAACTCAGGGCATCAGGCTTCTGCATTACCCCCAAGTGATTAGCTCAAGATGGTTTTTTTTTACTTGCCTAAGAATAGGTTCAGATTTTCCTTTCCTTGTGTCTATAAATCAGCTTTAAAGTAACTCAGTTTCTTAATCACATTGCAGAATCTGTCAACTGTAGCTGTTTGTATAAAGATATTTTTATAGAAAAGACACTTTGTAATATTATGAAATAACTATTTGAAATCTTCATGCATACCAGCACTTAGTTTCTTTATTCTGTGGGGTTGGGAGGCTCCAGACCACCATGTGTTGGTTAATGAAGTTTTATTAGAACACAGCTCTGCTTGAATGTTTAGTACTGCCTGTGGGTACTTTGTAGTGGCAGGAGCAATTGTGTAGCTCTAAAAGCTGAGATAGTTACTGTCTGACCTGCTACAAAATAAAGCTTACCAACTTCTAAACAGATTCAAGATTATTTCTGAAGTACATTCATTATCATTTACTGGAGTTTTAATTAGCTTTCCTTAGTTAGAATAAAACAGAATTAAAGCTCTTACATCTAGATCTTATATCTCCTGCATATAACCCAGAGACCATCTGGTGTTTCTTGAGGGGCTGCATCTGAGAGAATTGTCTTGAGTGATAGAATGAGAGGCAGTGGGTCACTGGTGTAGACTAATGTTTCAGATACTCTGAGTAAATGCCATTTTTAACTTTATTATGGTCTGTTTTTCAAGTAGGCTTTTTATTTTAAAAGGAAAATGTGTTTTAACGTTTTTTAATAAAACAGTTCAAAATGATACACACTAAGAAGAAAGTTGGCTTCCCCAAGGAAATTTGCTATCAGTTTGTTACATTTTCTTCCAGAAATTACCTCATGTATGTATCTTATAGAAGTGCATAGTATTTTTATATTGCCCCATTTTTTTTATTTAAAAAAAGCCAAGCCAATATGTATGGTGTATGTATAATATGTATATAATATAATATAATATGTATAATATTATATAATATAATATGTATAATATGTATGTATGATGTATGGCTATCTTTTTTAACATAATATATGCTTAGAAAGTCTATCACTTTAATGTTATACTTAAAGTAATTCATTCATGATATTTGCTGCATGTTATTGTTTTTACCTCTCACTGGTGTGGGAGGGTGAGGAGTTCAAGGTCATCCTTTTGATACATCGTGAATTTTAGGCCAGCTTGGGTTAAAGAGACCCAGTTTCAAGAAATAATTAAATGGAGAAATGAATCCTATGGTCAGCGTCTGTCTCTGAGTCTCCATAGGTATCTTTTTGTGCCTTTTTCTTTGAGATTGGCAGTTGTCCTCTCCCTAGCTTCATACACCTAAACCAGGTTTCTGTGGGAATCACTGTCCCTAGCTGTGTTTGAAAGCATCTTCATTAGTATACTGCTTAAAAGGAAAGGTATGAAAAATGAAACTTTTATTTTATTTAGATTAACATTACTACAGGATACTTATCGCTCGCATCAGAGAGAATATGAAAAATATGAACAAGACATCAAGAGTTCAAAGACTGCAATCCAGAACCTGGAGAATGCACCAGATCAAAATCTAAACTACAAATTCTACAAAGGCATGAAAATTTATGTGGAAAATATAATTGATTGTCTAAATGAAAAGGTATATATAAATATTCTTAAAGTGAGAACCCTCCCTTATTGGTCAGTCAGCAAAGAAAAGACAGGCTGGGAAAATGGATCTATGGGTAAAGAGTTAAGGACTAAGAACCATGTAGAAGAGGTGTGGTGGGGTGGGATTTTTCTTCATTTGTCTTTGGATTACACTGTTCACATCCTACCGACCTACATGGGGTTGCTGTAGCCGTCACCCCGGAAGCAGCTGTAGGACACTGGAGTGAAGTGCCTGCTCTTAGGAAGTGGGATTCCAGTTTCATCTGGTTACATATTTCTGTAGCAAAGCACTCTTAGCTGTCCCTAGAAACTCTCTTCCATTTTATGAAGTTTATTCTGGTGCCAGGGCTCAAATGGGGGGCCTTATGCATGCTAGGCAAACCCTGTACACTTAGCTGCATCCCAGCTTCTGCCCTCTCATCCCCCCGGGGCTCAAATGGGTGGTTTACGCATGCTAGGCAGACCCTGTACACTCAGCTGCATCCCAGCTTCGGTCCTCTTATTTCCCCCCTCTCCGTCCTTTACCTGTCATATGCACATTTTCCTGGCACTGTCATTTGGTTCATAATCTGTGATACTTGCACTAATACTGGAGTTATTTATTCAAGAATTGAATATATACATGTGATCATAATACCTTTTGCTTTTTCTATAATTCTTTATTGATAAACAGGGAAATGTCACCTATGTATTTCAGATTATCAGCATTGAGGAACTAGAATCATCCACGCACACGCTGCTTTTAAAACGATCAGAAGCACTTTTGAAACGCAGGCAAGATGAGCTAAAATGGGAATCATCCTATCTGCAACAGCTGTCATGTTAGTAGTCCCTATGTTCTGTTATTATTGCTAAGCTAGATTGCCATCTGGAGAGTAAAAGTATTTTTAGTTCTTTATTTAAAAAAGAAAGAAAGAAAGCTATCTTAGTTAGGATTATATTGCTGTGATGAAACACCACAACCAAAAGCAAGTCAGGGAGGAAAGGGTTTATTTTCGTCACAGTTCCATGTAACAGTTCATCACCAAAAGCAGGTAGGCAAGAACGTCAGCAGAATAGGAATCCTGCCTTGCTTCCATTGCTTGCTCAGCCTGCTTTCTTACAGAACCCACATAATCACTAATTAAGAATTTACCCTTAAGGATTTCCTGCAGCCAGATCTTATGAAGATGTTTTCTCAGTTGAGGCTCCCTTCTCGCTGATGTCTCTTGTGTCAAGTTGACATAAAACTAGCCAGAAAAGGCTTTTTCTATATTTTTATACTGATCCTTCTCCCAAACCTGACATTACAAAGAAGAGTTTCAATATGCCTTGTTTAAGGTTAAAAACTAAATATTAGAATTTCCAGTCACTTAAGCATTTGAGGCAGAGTTTAAGGATTTATTTTCTTCGTATGTGTGTGTGAGTATATATAAGTGCATCATGTACATGCAGAACTGTTCAGAGGTTAAAAGGGTATACAGTCCGCTGGGACTGGCATTACAGACAGTAATAAGCCGCTATGTAGGTGCTTAGAACTGAACCCTGGTCGTCCTAAAAAGCAATCAGTGCTCTTAACTGCTGAGCCGTCTCCCCAGCTCTCTTAACACCCTGTGTTTATATGCCATTAAATGAGAGTGGTTGGAAGAGACTTTCCAGCAGTCCAGCTCTGTAGTTGAAGCCTGCAAAGACTGTCAGCAGAATTGGTAAGGGATGGCCATTCCACGTCCTCACACCGCACTGCAAGCCCAGAGCTTGAGGTGCTCTGGGGAATGAGATCCTGTGTAGGTGACAAAGAACAGTAAAGTGACTGCCAAGCTCCCATATTTGGTCATTCGTAATTGCTGAATGTATGCAAGCCATACATAGTATAAGTAAGATGTTGGCAGCGTAAATATCTCTAGTATATGACTACGGAGGAAATTAGTGTAGTTGCTAGAAATGAAGAAGAATGAGAAAAAAGAAACCTGCTGTGCTAAGTGGCACATACCAGCAAGATACATACATTTAGGGCAACAGGCTTGATGGCTGTTAACACTGATAAGTAATGAACATTTAAATTCATTGATGACAAAATGTACATTTTGAGCACATTTCGTCTTCTTGTATATACACATACATACACTTCATATTACCTATAACCTCAGTGACTCACTGTTCTGAGACTGTAGTACAAAGCTAATTTTGTGAATTAACAGGCAAAGCTGAGACAGTGGCAAATGGAAGCTTGGCCCTAGATGACAAGGATCAACGGATTCTGGAAGAGATGGAAGCACGAAGGTATCTGTACAAAGTGAAGTCTTAGCATGCTGAGCAAGCACTTTTCACTATTGCAGTAGAATTAACTTTGTGAGATAATCACCCTGCCTGACATGCCGAGTTTCAAGAATGATGTAAAACCAAAGCTGAGTTCAGCTGGCCTCACTACTTCAGAGACAAACTGGGGCTCAGGCAGAACTAGTGAGGTGGCCTTTGTTAGGCAGATTGCTTTGAACTAGAAACCACCCCTAACTAGTTGCACTGTCTTTAAGAAGTCTTTCCATTCAGAGAATGATCTAAGTTGCACAAGAACCAAAGAAGCTAAAGAAACAGAAAGTGTCTGACATAGATAAAACGGTGTCAGTATGGTGATGTGTCCATTAGAGAACAATAACATTGTTTCTGTATTTTCTACAAGAACTGTTTGCTTTTGGTTTACTTTATTGCACAATGCAGGATGCAGAGAAGACAAGCAAGGGTGCTCGCTGGCAACTGTGACCATCAGGAAGGGACTTCTAGTGATGATGAGCTGTCTCCTGCAGAGATGACCAACTTCCAAAATCGCCAAGGTCAATTGCCAAGGTTCTAACCTATTTTGAAGTGTTAAAATAGTGAGGAAGACTTGTTGTAGCTGCCTTTAAATCCATACTACTAAGACAGGAAAGTTCAAGAAAAAATGAAAGCATTTTTTTGCCTCAGACTTGCTACTCCCGAGAAGGGTGATTTGAGCGCTCTGGCACCTGCCAGCTCTCTGCGGCCTCCTGGGTCACAAACAAGCATTTTGGCTTCATTTCTTTTCTCATCTCTTACCATTTATAATTTAAAACAACTGAATTTAGAAAAACCATTTTTTTTAAGAAAAAATCACTTTATTGTCATGAACTTAGATTAAAAGCATCATGAAGCAACATTAAGTTAAACCCTCAAAAACAGACATTTGCCAAGTTCCCAACCATGAATCTCAGTGAACTCCACAGTTAGCCTGGAGCCTGCTTGGGGTTCTGTGCTTTCATTATCAGTTACACTTTGCTTTTCCAGTTTTGTAAGAAAAGCTTATTAAAGGTATAATGTTCCTGCTGGAGAGACTAAGAAGGACACAGTGTGCCTGTCCAACAACAGTGCTGTCCCACACAGCCTTCAGAGGGTTCTCGTAGTAGTGTTGAGAGATGTTGGATCTTGAGTTGAGGGCAGGGTACTAATATTCCTCATCCTTTCAGCTACACTTTTATTTACCTCTCCACTGTATGTGTATGCACATACACAGGAAAAACTAAGTCAGAACTGAAAATAGAAAGCAAGTATGCCCTCTACCTGTATTTTTGTCCCCTAATATTAGCCTTTCTTTTTCTCCTTTCTACAGTGCTACACTGTACCTACACTTAATTTGTTTCCATGTAGACATGTATGCAGTATAGGGAGAATGTGAAGTGTTTTTCTTTCTGAGATTAGGTGACCTCTCTTAATGTTAAACATTCTAAGTCCATCCATTTTCCTGCAATTTTGTGATTTCACTTTTCTTTAGTGCTGAATAGTATTCTATGTTAGATATGTCTCAGGTTCTCAATAGCAGTTCATGGTGGACATCTTGGTTGTTCCATTTCCTTTCTTGTAGAGCATCAATAAACAAGAATTGCAGGTATGTCTATGATAGGGTCTGTGGTTCTCTGGGTATATATATGCTTAGGAGTAAAAGAGCTTAATTTTTTTGAGGAACCTCCAAACTGATTGTCTGGCTGTGTTAATAAGGCTCCTCTTCCCCCACGTCTTCTGCAGCATTTACTGTTGGGTTTCCTGATGCCTCTTCTGACTAGAGTGAGACAGGCTCTCAGTAGTAGTAATCTGTGCTTCCCTTTAAAATTACTATTGGCCATTCTTTTCTTTTGAAAACATTCAGTTACTAGCTCATTTGTTGATTGGCAGTTTTCTTTCCTTGGTTTTTAAACTCTGGTTCTTTGTGAATTCTGGGTTCTAACCTGTGCCTGAGTACAGTTGGTTAAGCTTTCCTTTCATTCTGTGGCCTGCCTGTGCTCTGCTGACAGGTGACCCAAGAAGATCATAGTGCAGCTCAAAGGTTCTGGGCTTTGCTGTTCACGGGACTCAATAGAAAGGGGCTTTTTTCCTTGCCCGCCTCAGTTCAATATCATTTGCTTGTTTTATTTTGTTTTGTTTAAATCAGTGGGTTTTATCTGCCTTAAAGGGAAGGTGGCTATGGTAATGATATGGGACAATAAATGTATAATATTTTGGCCTATAGACAGGGACTCAATACATAGTAGGCTTTATTAGTGTTGATATTATCACTTCTGTTACGAGTGACTTTTTAAATAAAATTATTATCTGAAACTCATAACTAATTGTTGGCAGGAAAGTAGGCTTAAAATACATAACATAAAGAGACTTACTTTGTTTGCAGGTGACATTTTACAAGATTGTAAGAAAGTTTTTGAAGATGTACATGATGATTTTTGTAACGTCCAGAATATTTTATTGAAATTTCAGCAGTGGCGAGAAAAGTTTCCTGATTCCTACTACGAAGCCTTCGTTGGTTTCTGCTTACCAAAGCTTTTAAGTCCCCTGATACGAGTTCAGTTGCTTGATTGGAATCCTCTTAAGGTATCAGTGCTTAACATGTGCCTGTGCTGGTCATGTCCGCTACTTATATGCCCTGTCCATCAGGCTAACTATAAAATATCACAACTTCAGCCTGGCCTGATGGCTTAGCAGGTAGCTACCAAGGCTTGTGACCTGAGTTCGGATTCTGGAACCCATCTGATTGAAGGAGAGAATTAAATGCCACAAGTTGTTCTCTGTCTCTCACACATGCCATTCCATAGCATGCATGCAGATGTGCATGTGTGCACACGCACACACATACACACTTAAGTAAATGAGCGTCATTAAGAAAATAAAAACAAAACTGTTTACTCTTACAGTTGGAGGTAAAATTTAGTGCCTTGGAACAACTGTCCAGAAATGTATACTCTGAGCTACATTCCTTTTGTTACTGTGTGTGTGTGTGTGTGTGTGTGTGTGTGAGAGAGAGAGAGAGAGAGAGAGAGAGAGAGAGAGAGAGAGAGAGGGAGAAGATCTAGAAGGAAAGTTCTCAGCAGGACTCAGAGAGTAAATGGTGCAGCGTGTCTCCTCCTTGGTCTTAATCATCTGTCTTCAGGCTTCCATAGGACCACACCACCCTCCCAGAATAGAGCAAGGTCATTTCAAAGTATAGGGAGTTCAGGATATTTCATTCATCTATTCAAAAAGTATCAGCCATCTGCTGTTTGCTAACAGGTTAATTAACTAAACCACATGCATATTAAAATTTATTCTTACAAGAAGTGAAAAGACTGAAGAAAATTTTGTTTGAGGCAGATGAATGAATTCTATCAGTAAATCTCATGGCAATTCTAAATGCCTAGCTCATACATGTTTTTTTACTCTGAGCACTGCCATTGCTGGTCTCTAAATGTCCTGGCACACAGTGGCCTTTGCTCCCTTTTTGCTCTATGGATGAATGCACAAAGCAGAGTTTTTAGTTTTCTTCCTCGATGCTGTGTCTTGCCATCCTGCCTTAACCTTGGTGGTCTAGTGGTGTGTACATAGTGTTAAAATGTGAAATTCTAGGGATTTTGGAAAAAGTTAACTTACAAAATAAGTTTAAGAATGTATAACTTTATAATCTTATCTTATAGTTGGACTCCATAGGTCTAAACCAGATGCCCTGGTTCATATCCATAACAGAGTTTATGGATAGCAGCATGGAAGATGCAAAGAAGGAAGATGACTCTGATAAAAAAATTCTGTCTGCTGTCATCAACAAAACAGTTGTTCCTCACCTTACAGGTAATCTTGATTCTGTTATAATCCAAATACTTTTAGAAGTTTGGAGATACAAGGAAATGCTGTATGCAGTAAAGAAGAGTTGATTTCATATGTAATTAGCCTGGTTGGGAAATGCTGATTTGTACAAACGTTGCCCGCATTAGTAGTAGTGGCACACTACGTCATTTGTCACTATTTGTCAAGAGCAGCACACCGTCATATGTGTTACATATATTTCTTTCCCTTTTCTTACACTTCTTTTCCATTTCTTGTTCTTTGAGAGCTCTACACTTCATGTGTGCCTGCCATTAGCAGCTAGTGATGCCTTTACTTCTGTTCTTAAAGGCTTCTTTTACTAAAACAGTATTTGACCAGAATCTTTTTATTGTATTCCAGAGAATGGGTTTTGAACTTGATTAAACTTTGAAGATTATTATTCATTCTGAACAGTGGTTTACCTTTTTTTTTAAATTTATTTATTTATTATGTATACAATATTCTGTCTGTGTGTATGCCTGCAGGCCAGAAGAGGGCAGCAGACCTCATTATAGATGGTTGTGAGCCACTGTGTGGTTGCCAGGAATTGAACTCAGGATCTTTGGAAGAGCAGGCAATGCTCTTAACCACTGAGCCATCTCTCCAGTCCCTGGTTTACCTTTTTAAGTCCAAACTTTTTAATCCTAACTCTGTAAACAAAGGCAGAGCTTTTCTTTTGTCCCAACCGCCCGGCCTCAAGTAATCACATAACTGCATATATCAATTACAGAATGTTTTGCTATAGCTCAGACTTATTATTACGTCTTATAGCTTAAATTAACCCATTTTTATTAATCTACATTTTGGCACATGGCTTTGTGGCTTTATCTATTGCTCAGTACATCTTGCTTCCCCAGTAGCTGTCTCACATCTCTCTGACTCTGCCTCACCTCCTGTTTCTGTCAGAACACTTCTGTTTGAGTCCACCATCCCATAATAAGAGATGAGTATAGCCCAGACCCTCTAGTGATTGAATCTGTGTGTTCTGAAGACAGCGCTTCCATTGTGTGCTGAAGGATCCACTGTGGGGCAGTAGGGCAGGGGAGCAGGAGAACATTAAGAAAGGTTCCATGGTTTTGATCAGTTGGGAATCTGAAGGAGGCAGCTTGGAGTAGAAGTGATCAGCAACACTCTGGTAGGCTGTGTTGCTTTGGGTGCCTGTCACTGAGTGGAGTATCAAATAGGTTGCTGAGTATAGCAGTCAGGAGTTCAGGCAGGAGGTGACTGTGCTTTGATGACACTTAATGTCACGAAGTGACGTGAAGTAATAAGGAAGTGAGTGCAAGAAGGAAACAAATTGAGTCCTCATAGAAGTGACAAGTACCCAGCAAAGACCAGAGGGAATCCCAGGAGGATGGTGTCCCAAAATCCATGCAAAGAATATTTCCAGGAAGAAAGATGGAGCCCAGTTGTGGTTGCTGACAGTAGCCACAGAAGAATTAGAATCACTCTTTGGAACTGGTTATGCAGATGTTCTGTTTAACTTGAGAGATGCACTTGCCCCTCTGTGGAGAGTTCTAAGGCCTGATTGAGAGGATTCCAGAAAGACAAATACAAGGTAGACATCTAGATAGGACTTTGAGGAATTTTGTTTTAAAAGGAGAGACAGTGGTGGATAGCACTGAAGAGGGTATTAGGGATTATTGGCATTGGGGAGATAATGTAGTGTTTAAACTCTTGCACTCAGTCATGAGGACCAGAGTTTAGATCCCCAGAACCCACATAAAAACCTGGTCGGCATGGTGGCTGCCATGTAATCCCAAGTGCTTATAACATGGAGACAGAGGATCCTAATAGCAAGCTGGGTAGCCAGAATAGCAACCATCAGCATGAAGCTTCATACACACAGACACCAAGTATTCACACAAATGTGCACCCATACTCCTGAGAATAGAGAGAAGAAGCAAGTAGAAATCCTTCAACTGAAGTGAGAACCAGGAGAATCAACCAGGCAAGTGAGCAGGCCAGGGAAAGCAATTCCTGGCTGACATTGAGGCTGACTTGAATTTTGGGAAATCAGTGTGGTGTACCTTTCTTCAAAACTACATTTCATCTGCAGATTGCAGACACAGTTACTGAGAAGTGAATTTATCTAGGGTTATAGGTTAACCTGACGGGTGTAGCAAAGAAACCAGGGTATATGCAAAGAGGCAGTAGTAATGATTAGAATTGAGAGTCGGACATGTCGTGATTGGCCATGGATTTTTAGCCTCAGTAAAGAGTGGAACAGGGTACACTAAAGATGAGAAGCATGATCTACTAACTTGTGCAACCACTGACATGTGTTTAAGATTTTGTAGAGTTCATTTGGGATCCCCTGTCAACCTCACAGACAAGAAGTTTAACAGTGCACTGCAGACTGGTTTTTGAACATTCCGCTTCTGAAAATGAAGTTAGTAAAAGCAAACAGGTAATGATTTCTGCTGATTTGGGTTTTAGCTCAGTGGTAGGTCACTGACCTGTCATTCATGGAACCATGAGTTCAATCCCCAATACCACAAAAAAAAATAATAATAATTTCTACAAGCTCATATTTTAATATGTGGATATATTACCTAGAAAGTGATCTCTCTCTCTAAGCCAGAATAGAAAGTATTTAAAAGATGGGGTAAAATAAAATTTGTGTTTTGCTTTTGATGTTATAACTATTGATATAGGACTCTTAAAGTATATTACTTATAATTAAGTGGAGAAAGAAATAAAATTTTATTTAGTTCAGTATGCTTTTGTAGAAAAATACATTTGCTTAAGTTGTACATTTATGGGCAGTATTCTTGGTATAAGGTGTAGAATAGCTTACTGTGTGCTACATACCGCATCTTTTATTGGTAGTAAACCGGTTTCAATTTTCAGTATATGGAGTCTTTCTAAAAATGAGAACAACATGTCACTATAGCAAGTTGCTGATACATGAAATACTTTAAACTACCATCATCTCTTCATCTTAGTAGTGGTAATTAGAGCTGGATATTTTCATTCAGCCTTTGTTCTCAGTTATCCTAGTGGATCTGAGTGTTTACATATATAGTTGTCAGAGGCTTTAGCTACTATTTCATGCAATAGATGCATATAATATAATGTCCTTTAAGTTGAGTTACGGAATTCAATATTTGTCTCATTTATAATTGTTGGTATACAAGCCAAATGAATTATCCAAAGTGGGTTTACTGTGTCAAAGGATAGACAAGCCAACAAAGACCCTCATCTACACTTTATGGAAGGCTTGTAGGAATCAGAAGGAAAGGACAGGGCCTGTCTTGTGGGGTGTTTTTTGTTGTTGTTGTTGTTAAAACAGAAACAGAACTTAGGCAGGTAGCTTGGAGGTCTTTGTGGGAAGCTTCCCAAAACCACACTGCTCTTCCAAGTGAGACTAAAGTACAGTGAACGGGGCTGCACTCCCCAGATTTGCAAACAGTTAAAAAAAAAAAAAACAAGCAGGGAAACAGTATAGTAAGGATGGAAGGTGTGTAACCCTGACTGGCCTGGAGTCACAGAGATCTACATATCTTGTGTTGCCATTACAGGCATGTGCCACCATGCTTGGAAGAAAACAGAATGTCTTAGACACAGCTAGGAGGACTACAGATGGGATTCCACTATTGAGTTTCGTAGTTTTGTTTTTCTCTTTACTGATTAAATTTGTTTTTTGACAGTTTCATATGTACATAATACACTGTCTACTCTCACCCCAGCTCTCTCATCTCCCTTCTCCCTCTGCCATCCTTTCCTCCCACGGCTCCCTTCATATGTCCACATCCTTTTGTTTTGTTTTGTGACCCTCTCATTCTAACCAGGACTGTGTGTTTCCATGGGTTTGGAACTGTATTGCAGCTGATAGACTCCAATAACTGTCCCTCCTCCAGAATCCATCAGTAGTTCATCAGGGAGGGGTAGGACCCCATGACTGCCCCAGTCCAAGATTGGCTCTTGATATCTCAGGCTTACACAGACAGCCACTGCCGCTCAGATCTCGTGTTTGCCACGGCTATGCCATTTCCTGAAGATAGCATTTCGTATCTCTTCTCCCTGTCTTCTGTTCATACATTTTTTCCATTCTCTCTTCTGCAGCATTTCTTTTGCATTGAAGGGAGGGGTATAATGTCTTATTTGGAGCTGAGCACACAGGTCTCTTCATTCACCTCCATTTACTGCAAAGACAGCTTTTCTGGTTAAGGATGAGTAGCAGTTGTCTGTGGATAACATAAATATTTAAGCTGCAGTTTGATGCCACATCAGTTGGCTAGACCCTAGTGGGGAGGTAGCCCCTAGAGCCTCAGCTACTGGATTTCTACTACCAGATACTACCATCCTAGTTATCATTGTACAAAGCTGAATACAAGGTCATGAGCTATATTCCAGCAATTCCATTTTAGTGTATATGTTTATTCTGTATACATTAAGAGACTTCTGCTAGGTATTTTATAGCATCATTAAGCATAATGGACCCCTAATAGGAAACCATCAAGTGTCTTAATAGTAGTAGTCATGCACAAAATGCAGTATAGCAGTGAAAGTGATTCACTGACAGCCACATGCATCTTGGAAGTGTTGTGCCTGCAGAACAATTCACACCATTAAAATGTCTTGATTTGGTTACTATATTTCCAATTATGGCTTGCTGATGCTTTCCAAATTTTTAAATAGGATTTACTTAAATCTGTTGCTGAAAGAATTAAGAAGTCAATAGAAGATGATGTTTTTATTCCTCTATATCCTAAGAGGTAAGAGCTCTTAATTTTTATGCTGTTGGAAATAGCTTTTCTTTGAGGAGGAATAGAGTCATGTAAGACACAGCCTGATGTAGCTCAGGCTTTTCCTGAACTTTCTACAGAGTCGAGAATAATCTTGAATTCCTCATCATTATGTGTATACTCCTAACCTCACCTCCTAAATGCTGGAATTAGGGGCATGTGCCATCCTATCTAGCTCTTAGAGAATACAGATTTGTAGGATGTAATGCAAAAAAACACTTTAGTCTTTTCTAGACCTAAAACACTTATTGTTCTAAGATGCAAACTGAGATTTCAGCAAGTATTTCTCTAAATGTCATGTGTCCCACATATGATGCTTAAAATGTGCACATTGTGTATTTGAGGGCTTCCTGTGTTTTAAATTTACCCTAGAATCAGGAGGTTGTAACCTAGAGAAGAACACAGGTGCTTAGCTCCACCATTCTGGGTTGTTTGACCTTGGGTCCTTGCTGTCATTATCATCAGTACAAGGAGGGAGAAATCAGTAGCTACCCCCACAGGACAGCAGGATGATGAAGACAGTGTTCAGAACAGAGCAGTGCCATGTACAGAGGAAGCGTAGCACAGCCTAGAGCATCATGGATGCAGATGTGAACTCTGTTCATCTTAGGAAACACAGGGCTTGATTTATGGTCATATACTTGCCAAGAAAACCTTCTTGGTAATGATGATTTGTGAACTCTAGCTACCCAATGACACTCCCACGATGCAAGTTTGGGGGAGGGGGGAGACTTGGAGATTCCTGGTTTATCTGAGTCAGGAAGAGGTATCTACAGATAAAAATTATGCCCCAGTAAGTTCTGTTTTGTACTGTTTTAGGTAACTCATATACTCACATAGTTCAAATTATGCTTGTGGTTTATTCATATTTAAGGCAATTGCTTCTGAGTCTTTTGGCTAAAATCAAGTATATCTTTAAAATGTATATATGTGTACATGTGTGTTTAGTTGCCAGAAGGAGTCAGAAGAAAGCATTGGATCCCCTGGAGCTGGAATTACAGGCAGTTGTGAATCACACAATTGTGGGTGCTAGAAACTGACCCCAGTCCTCTGCAGGAACAGCAAGTGCTGCTCTTAACTGCTGGACTATTTTTCCAGTTCCCTAAAATGAAATATATTTACTTTTATCCTGACTTCTGACTGCAGATTTTTGCCATTTATCTTATATATGCTATAACCTTATTTCCCCCTCCTTCTATATGAGATAAACTATATTATAAGCAGGTACAAGCAGTTTTGTTCCTTTCTCTGTGCACAGTAGGCATGTAGGTGTCGTATAACTGACCAGCATGTGAGTGGTAATCTTACCAACTGCAAGGTTATAAACAAACTGGCAGATACACCATTCCAAGCTCAGGCAGTTATAAGTACAAGACTTGTAGAAACTCATTGTTGGTTGACTGTGGATGTATTTATAATTCTTAGTAGATACCACCAGAGTGCCTTGATTAATTTTCCATTTAAGGTGTTTAGTTAAAAATAAACAAAAAGGGACCAGAGAGATCACTTGGTGGTTAAGAATATAATGCTCTTCCAGAGCTGACTGGCGTTTGATTCCCAGTACCCAGGTTGGGCAGCTCACAACTGCCTGTAACTCCAACTCCAGGGACTCTGGTGGCCTCTCCAGCCTCTGCAGGCAGTACATTCCTGCGCACAAACCACACAGACATACAGATATACACAGAATTCAAAACACAACAAACAACAAAAAGTCCTTTTTTGTGTGTGGTTTTATTCTGAAAGAATAATAGTCCTTTATATCTTCTCTTCCTTCCCTCTTTTTCCTTTCATTCCCCATCCTCATTTGTTTCAAATTAGTTCTGAAGAAGGAGAGATGACACCACATTCAAAGTTCCAAGAAAGACAGTTCTGGGGGGCTCTAAAGGTAAGCAGAGTACTGTCTTTAAAATGTGTCTCTGTTCATCTTTGCATCCATACATATGTGTTGAACTCCACTCTGCCACTACAGTACAAAAGCACTAATAGTTTTGAGATATAGTCTCACTATATAGTCCTGGCTGTCCTTTGCTATGGAGATCAGGCTGCCTTGTAATAGGCCTTCCTGTCTCCGCCTCCTGTGTACTGGAACTAAAGGCATGTGCTGCCATGCCCAACCTTATTCTGTTTTACTTTTTAATATTTTTAAATGTCCTTTAAAAATGTAAAAGCAGTTTTTGTCTTCATGGACCCTTCAAAAGAAGCACTGGGTTGAATTTAATCTCAGGTCATAACTGGCTACCCTTGATTGAAAAGCTAAAGTTAAAGCCACAGTCGAGTCAGTGGAGGTCACTTCCAGTGATGTTTCAGGTGAAGCATCAGATTCCACAGCTGACATGTGAGAAGCACAAGGCTTATCACAGCCAAGTGCCTGATGTTGGCACCTGGTGTTACACCATTCTTAAACATGTAGGAGATACAGGCCTGGGGGAGACTGAAATCACTTTGGATGTAGTAAATTACACAGAACTGTGGAGACGTAACACAATTTATGTGGCATACAAGTCCCTGTTCCAGAGCTTAGGCCAGAGCTGAAAATTTGACAGCAGTTATGCATAGGCAGTATTTGGCCATGAGTGACAAGTTTTGAAAAGACTAGGATGGGGAACGGAGTGGGGGCGGGGTCTTCAGATGCACCTTATAATGAATTGTGAACCTTTGTGCCTCAAGGAGCTCAAGAAAGAAAATGAGTATTAATGCCATGATAAAGATCTAGGGGGTAGTAAATGTCCATTGTGTTTGAGAAATTAGCAGGAGCAATTTCAGTGCAGTGAGTGAATGGACCCTGGCCAGACCGGGGAAGATGCTTTCCAGGACAAGCAGCAATGACAATGACGGTGTGAAGTGTGGCATGTTACTAGCCCAGATGTCATTCAGCACTCAGAGTACTAGGAGAAGACCCAGATTTCTCACAATTCACAGAAATTTGAATTCAGCCCTCCAAATGCAACATGTATTCATTGAAGATCTTATGAGGCACTTAACCTGTTATCAGGAGACTCTTAGGTTGTCTTGTTTTACATGTCAGCTACGAGGTTCTTGGCATTGTCAGGCTTCCTAGCAGCACACATTAATATCAGCACAGTCTTGACATTGCTCTCTGATCCTGGTAAACTGCACTCTTAGACTTAGTGGCCCCAGACAATAAGATGGGTCACAGTGGGGCACTGATCTACAGGGGCTCCAGTGAGTTGCATGAGGTACATTGGGGTTGGTTACCCTAATAATAGGAGTAGGATGAGCAAATACATGGAGATGAGGATCGGGTATTTACTTGGGAATGTTCTTTGTTCCAAAGCTGACATTTACAACAGGGCCAACTAGTGAGAGTGAGGGGGTTGGACCAGTTGTTTATTTACCATTACAGCTTTTAGGGCAAACACATAATTACTTGGTATTTCTTTTAGCTCTTCCGCAATATTCTTCTTTGGAATGGACTTCTTCCAGATGACACCTTGCAAGATCTAGGACTAGGGAAGCTGCTGAATCGCTATCTTATTATTGCTCTTACTCATGCCTTCCCTGGACCAGATGCTGTTAAAAAGTGCAGCCAGGTAAGCTATATAAAGTCAATTCTAATTGTGTCATTAATGTCTATAATTTTCAGTGTGGCGGCTTATATTTCTAATCCCATCACTAGAGAAGCTGAGGTATAAGTGTTGCAAGCTCCAGGTCAGCCTGAACTACAAGGTTAGACCCTCTCTCAAAACAGTAACAGCAAAGATTTAAGTAGTAGGACTGGAGAGATGTCTCATTGGTTAAGACTGCATACTGCTCTTGAGTTTAGGTTCCAACATTGGGCAGCTCATAACACCTGTAACTTCAGCACTGATGGGGAATCCCTCTTCTGGCCTCTTCAGGAACTTGTACATAAACATAAGACATGAATTAATCTTAAAAGATTTAGTTATTGAAATCTATATTACAACCAAATAATTAAAATTGTGGAGATTGCACATGAGTAAACAAGTCAGTTAACAGCAAAACCCAGCAGCTACTTTCATATTTAAGAATCAGTATTCTGGTTTGAAACAGCAGTGGTGGGGGAAAGTATTTACTAATGACGCCAGGAGCCAAGTACGGTTTGCACACTCCGTATCTCAGTACTTGAGGAGCTCAGGCAGGAAGATCGTGAGTTCAAGACAAACCAAGACAGAAGGGAGGCAGGGAGAAAAAGGAAGGAGGAAAATTAAAAAGAGTTAAAGAACTAGGTTAGAAATTAGGAAAGCAGCTATAATACATAAAGTTAAACTCTACATCAAATTTAAAAAGTCTAGAAGTGGCCCCAAAATATACAAGTCAAATCACCATAAATGGGTATGGAAAACAACCTGCAAACAATGTGGCAAAGAGTGACAGCACCAACAGAGAACTGCTACTCAGTGTACGGCAAAGATGCTTGTACCACCAGCAGTGCAGAACAGTGGGGCTTTGCTGTTACTATTTTCACTAAAATCCCCAGTTGTGATGTAAGCCTCAGCTGCTACCATTCTTGGGCTGTAGAAGCCTTGTGGCCTGTAGTGTCCAACATACTGGTTCTAGAGAACAAATTCTGTCACTGGCAAGAGAACACAGCTCTCAGGACAGTGTTGAAAGTTTTAAACGTTGACTTCTAAGAATTTATGCTAGAACAAAATCAGAGTTGAAAATATAGATTTTAAGTACAAAGAAGATAGCATTATTTACTGAAGGTAGCCCAAACCACCTGCATCAGGTACTCTTGTGTTGCTGTGATAAAACACCATGACCAAAGAAGACTTAAAGAAGATCGAGTTTGTTTGGGGTTGTAGTTCCAGAGGGAGAGTCTGTAATGGAGGGGAAGGCCTGACTGTAGAATGCTGAGATCACATCTTCAGCCCCACCAGTGATGGACTTCCTCCAGTAAGGCTCCACCTCCCACGGGTTCTCTAACCTCCCCAAGCAGCACCATGAACTGGGGAACCAAGTGTTCAGACTTTCAAACATGTGGACCTAGGGAGGCTGTTTTTATTCAAAACACTACAATACCCAAATGTCCCCAAAATATTTGATCTGCCCTTAAGGTAAAAGTCATGGTATTAAATGGTGCTTAGGAAGCCAGGCTTGGTAGCACAACCATAATCCCATCCTTATAGTTCTTAAATTTAAATCATTCTCTGTGTGGAATGTTCTCAAGTTGACTGCAAAGTCATCTCAAAAGTAGTGAAGAAGTGTGTCTACACAATTTCTCCACAGCAGGTTTGAGAAGCAGGTCACAGGTCAACAGAATGGTCTCACCTCATACATGGACAGGCTTGCTGGCTCCATGAGAACTTCTAGACACATGTGAAATAGAAAAGCACGGGAAAGCACATACAAATGACAGTTAGTTCCAAGCCAGTGAAGACTGGTTCCAAAACTTTTAGAGACAGGTAGTTTGACAAGCAGCTCTTCCATGTCCCTGTCTTCTGCAGTCCCACATCTGCATTTTTCTCAATAATTAATAATACAGTATGTCTGTTTTCCTGTCCTTTATTTACTGTGTATTGCTTTTGTTGATGCTGGTGCTGCTGTTAAGTCTGGACTCGAGGCCTCAGATGCTTTAAACACGTGCTCTGCTACCTGCACATTCCGCAACGCCCAGCCCTGTCATTGTCTGTGCTACCGAGGCTGGCTGGCTTTGAACTCAAATCCCTTTCTGCCTCGGGCCTCTCAGATGCTAAAATTACAGATGCCTACCACCATTTTTTACAACTGTTTTAAGGCTGACACCAGGTCTGTTTTATAAGATACTTTCCAGAATTTGTATTCTGTTACAGTGGTACTTTTGCTTTCTCCAGATCCTGGTCTTGATGTTACCAGTGATAGCGTAGCCTGCACGACTGTCCAGGAACTCTGTATTTCCTCTTCTTTCCTTTTCCTTCTTGTTGCTATGAGAAAGTTTTGGGTTTTTTTTCAACATTTTTTGACTTTCCCCCTAATTGTGTTATTTTTGGAAAAGGCCTTTTTTTTTTTTTTGTGCTTGTTTTGTCTCGTGCACTACAGTGATCTTTGGCCTCTATGGACATAGAAAGCACACTGTATAGGACAAACTGTCATTCCTTTTCTTCATTTAACATATTTACAATCACCTGTTGATTTCTTCTCTTGAATGTTTGTGTAGATTGTGGAATTATAAACATTGCTAAACAATGCACAGAGCAGATTCCATCTGCTTTAAGCTTTTAGCAATGAAGAATTTTTTAATCAAGTGACTTTTTTTCCATTTGTTATCTTGTATATATGGGTGTTTTGCCTGCTTATGTGTTTGTACTGTGTGAATGCAGTACCTGACGTCAGAAGGGGACATCAAATCTCTTGGAGCTGGAGTTAACAGATGGTTGTGAGATTTCATGTGGACTACAAGAATCAAACCTGGGTCCTCTGGAAGAACAGCCAGTGCTGCTACCCACTGAGCCTTCTCTCAAGCCACATTACCTTTGACACAGGAAAGGGAAATCTCAAACTTTCTTTGCTCTTGTGCTGTAAGCCTGCCTTGTGTCTTGACAGATAGCAGCCTGTCTACCAGGGAAATGGTTTGAGAACTCTGCTATGAGGACATCGATTCCCCAACTAGAAAACTTCACTCAGTTTTTGTTGCGGTCTGCACGTAAATTATCCACAAGTGAATTCAGGTAATGCTCATTTAATCTTTCACCTCCAAAGCATAGTTCAAGGATTTTGAATGCTTTCAGCAATTTTAATGAAGATTTGCACTTTTACTATAATTTTTAACACCTGGGTTTACAGATGTAACTGGTCTGGCATAGTATTTGCTGAACAGCACAAAGCCCTGGGTTCAATCCAGGTACTCATAAGCCAGGCATTGTAGCACACGCCTAGAATCCTTCTGTAGTATTGATGAAGTCTTGGTGTGACTGCTCCACCCAGCTGGCGGCACAGTGGCTGTAAAAGCTAACAGCACAGCACTGTGGAGACCCTGATGGCAAGCTTGCTCTGTAGTCTGCTTTTTATTGCCAGTCACATTCAAATTTTTGAGGATACTCTGTATTTGGCTTTGCACTTACAATCATGAGGTGTATGAAGCTGGGGCCAGTCTAAGAAATCCATCATCATTGGGCTGTTTTGTCTGTGCCGGTACTACAGTATGCTCATTGCTCATGCTAGTAGATATGATACAGGCTGCCACCAACAGGCTGTAATGCACATGTGTATGTGTGGCGAATACAAAAATGACTAATGTAGTCAGCGTCGAGTATGTTGTAATATGCACAGCTGTATGTGCTGTGCTTTTATGGAGCTGTCAGCACGTTTGTTCACGCCAGCAGCACCACAGCATGTAACATGTTTCTGTGTGGCGTGATAGCTAGTGTCACTGTGCCTTAGGGATTAACCAGCACTTCACCCAGTGATGTAACATGGCTTTAGATACTGTCTTAGATGGAGCTCCTGTTTCAGGTACTGTTAGGTCCTGAGTCTACTGTTCACTGTAACTCCCTTCACATGTTACAGTACTTTTTCTTGTAAATTTATCTCTTTCATTCATTTTATTTCACCTTATGTTTTGTCCTGCGGATAAAGCTTAGGGCCCATGCATGCTAAAGACTTTCTACTACTCATACACCTCTAGGCTCTACTGTATTAGTGGGGCGTCAACGCTTTTTGGGTTTGCTTTTCAGGAGTGAAGTCAATGAAATAATTCTTATCCTGATGAAGGTAAAAGCTTTGAGTCAAGCCGAATCCCTTATAGAGGAGTATCACCTGGAGCCTCCCACACCCTCAGTTACAGGCGTTTGAGTGCACTGTGGGAGGTGTTGAGAGTCCCTGATGAAAGTGCTCAGTTCCACTCCTGTGCACAGTGCTGCCTCTTCATCCTCTGCCTATGGCGGTGTCCTGGAGGCTGTCCTTCCTGGCACTGTGCGACCGAGGGCACTACCTGCACAGCAGCAGCCGTTCTTCCTCAGGCTGAGAAGGAGTTGAAGGAATCGGATACACAGAAGCATGTTCAGAGTTAAACCCATCATCAGCTTTGGCATCCCTTTTTTTTGGTGGGGGGGGGGGATGTTTCGAGACAGGGTTTCTCAGTAGCTTTGGAACCTATCCTGGAATTAGCTCTTATAGACCAGGCTGGCCCTGAACTCACAGAGATCCACCTGCCTTTGCCTCCCGAGTGCTGGGATCGAAGGCATGCGCCACCACTGCCCGGCCAGCTTTGGCGTTCTTAAAACTCCCACTGTTTACAAATCAGCCAATGAGGAAATCTTAGAATGAACTGCTTGATTATGAGATGGTTAACACATTTTTATAATAAATTGTCCTTCCAAAATCTGTACTAGTTGATTGTATGAACTCAGTGAAAGAGTGCTAGTGAGCCTTCAGATTTTTAATTCATTGTTAATTTGTTAGGAAAAAAATATTTCTTAAAAAGGTTTATTTTTATATGTGTGATTATGTATATACCTGGGTGACTTGATGTATACCACTTCCATGCAGAGACCAGAAAAGGCCAGAGGGCATCAGATTCCCTGAAACTAGAGGTCCAGGAAATTGTGGCCCACTTGATGTAGATGCTGGGAGTCAAACCCAGGCCCTCTGAAAGAGCTCTTAGCCACTGAGTTGTTCCTCTAGCCCGTTGAAGAAGGAAGACATACTGGTTTGGGTCATCTGTAATTCTTTTTGAACTATATCCATCTTTTTCTAGAGACTTATACTTTCATATTAAAAATAATATTGATCTTTTGCCTGTCCTCTGGCAAATAACTTACCAGAAAACTTAACATTTTTTTTTTAATTTTGCTTAAGTTTTTTGATAAATAAAGTTATCACTTGGTAGCAAGTTAGGCTTTTTTGTTTTGTTACCATTCACAGTGGAATTAAGAAGGCCACTGCAATTTTAAATACAGAAACGTAAAGTATTTGTCTTAAGGAAGTCTAAGGCAAGGTAGTTAAGAAATTAGGAATTTTTTGCAAAATGACTTTATTCATGTTCTTAGGTCTGTTAAGCTACTCAGCGATGACCCGGTGTATAAATTATTGCCCTAAAGGTAGTTGTTGGTTATATTGTAAGATGTGACTCTGGCCCGCATTTACATACTTGGAAGCCCTACTTTGAAGACTGCATGTAATGTGAACAGCTAACATGTTATCACTGTAGCAGTGAAAGCTTGTGGTTCTCTACGTGAAGAGTTAAAACTGTTAGTTATACAAACTGCACAAACAGAATCCCACATAGAAAGCCCAAACACTGCTGAATCCTCAGTTCACGTTTATGTCATTTTAGTCAGCTGCTCATTACAAAGTACGTGTGTATGTGTACAGAAAGTTTTGTTTTGTATATAAATGGCACAGACTTTATTACATTAAATTTTCTAGGGTTTGTTGTTGTCATTTTTTTGAGACAGGATTTCTCTGTAGTTTTTGGAGCCTGTCCTGGAACTAGCTCTTATAGACTAGGCTGGCTTTGAACTCACAGAGATTCACCTGCTTCTGACTCCTGAGGACTGGGATTAAAGGCGTGTGCCATTACTGCCCAGCTTTTCTGCCTGCATTTACTATTCTGTGTAGAGCTGGAGAGGTGGCTAGTGATTGAGAACACATACTGCTCTTCCAGAGGACACAAGTTCAGTTTGCTAGCACCCATGTCAGGTGAGTCCTAGCAGCTGTAACTCCAGTTCCTGAGAATCCGATACCTTCTGGTCTCTAGACACCCATATACATACAGTAGTACAGACCAGGATGCTGGGAACTGAACTCAGGTCCCCTGCAAGGGCAAGTGCTCTTACTGATCCACCTCTACAGCGCCTATTACACTTAACTCCCATACTGATGTGTCTTTATGATTACTTCCCTTGCTTACATCCCAGTACATCTCATTTTGGTGACACTGACTCCACTGGCTCCAGAAAGGGAACGAATGTTGGGTGATTTCTCATTATAGAGTCATAAACTGATATGCAGACTTTATGCTAGATACTGATGAGGAGTGCTCTTTCATTTAATAGCTAAGTTCTTACAAAGCACACAATGGCTTTCAAACCAAATCCTAAGGTAATACAACTACAATTAACTAAAGGCATCCTCAGAACAAGGGCTTAAAAGAAAAGTATATTTTTATGTGGTGTACAAGTTGGGTCCACACATGCTGGGGTGTGCATGTAGAAGGCAAAGGACAACTTTCGGAAATCAGTTCTCTCCTACCCCGAGCTCCAGAACTGAACTCGGTCATCAGGCCTGCGCAGCCACCTCACCATTCCCAAGATCAAGACTTCTTTGATGCTTCTATTTCTTCCCATAATGCAGCTTCGATTTTTGAAGTGTCATATTCTCTCATCATATCAAACTCAAGCCATGGCTGGCTCCACTTCTGGGCTTCTTTCATTTGCTCCTCAGTTAAAGCAAGATCAAATCTGATCCCTTTAATGTTGAAGTATGGACGTTCCCAGCGTTTGGACCACGGCTTTGGCTTCATTTTAACTTGGAGCTAAGGAAAACAAAAATAGAATTTGGGCTGGTAAGATGAACACAAAAGTCTTTCAAACTGGCACCTAAGCACATATGCACGGTCTACCTTGTTAACAGGCACTTCCTGGCAGGACTCGTGTGGGACTGGCTTCATGTTAACATCAAAGGTGCTGAACTCGGGGAGGGCGTCCCGTAAATATAGCAGGCTGTCATCCAGCCGCTTCTCCAACTTCACCACCTGGATCTCGTGGATTCGAGGGTTATACAATTCAAAGCAAAGCTCCACACCTAAAAAGGGAACATGCTTACCACCTAAGTCCAGACTCCACACCTAAAAAGGGAACACGCTTACCACCTAAGTCCAGACTCCACACCTAAAAAGGGAACATGCTTACCACCTAAGTCCAGACTCCCGCAATACTTGATAGTACAGTCACAGCAAGTGGGACATGGAACAAACACATAATATCTAAACTGAAGATTACTAAAGCAAAACAAACCAAGTCCCATTTAAATTAAAACGTGAAAATTGAATAATGTCGTCTAAGTCTCAGATTGGCCTATAGGTGTGTCTGTAGGTCACTGTCTTGATGGCCAGTTGATACATGAGGGCCTAGTGTCCCATGGGAGCTACCATCCCTGGACAGGTGGTCCTAGGCTGTATGAAAAGTTGGGTAACCATGAGCTCAGGAGTGGGCCAGCAAATGGCATTCTTCTATGGTTTCTGTCTCAGCTCCACTCGAGACTGTGACCTGACCATGTAAGCTGAAATAAACTCTTCCCCTAAGTTTCTTTTGGACAGGAGTGTATTATGGCAGCAACAGAGGCTAACTAAAACACCAGGCAGGGCCCTCTACTTGGTGAACAAGACACTGTTTTGAGTGTGCCCCCTCCAAGACTCACCCTGAAGGGCTCCTCTCGCAGCAGCAGTTCTCTGACAACTTCACGCCTGAGAACCCTGAGGTGCACTGGGAAGAGTAAACATTCTCGCTTGCCATTTCAATTCTTGATCTTTCTAGAACTTTACTCTTTGTTCCTCTACTGTGCTAGTCATGGCATGTATGATTGCTTCTGAATCCAGAGTGCAGTGCCGACTACAGCAACTGTGTCATGACATAAGCAAAGCAGGGGCCTTCATCTTAGAAGCTAAACTCCTAAGGACACCATCCTATCTGTCTCAGTGGACTCTGGAAAAAGGAAGATCCTGCTAAATGTGAAGACTCATCCCTAATCCTAATGTCAATACTCAGAGGGCAAGAGACTGGAGGATTGCTTCAAGTTTGAGGTCAATCAGCTCCATATAGCAAAACCGTAGCCACTCGTGGCCTACATGGGAAGACCCTGTCTCAAACACACTACTAATAAAACAAAAGGAATCTTCCCCTCACTGCTTCATTCACTGTCTCTACTCTTGAAGATGCCATGTTTATACAGGCAGGGTCTCACTATGTAGTCCAACCTGGTTTTGAACTAAAAACTATCCTCCTGCCTCAGCATATGTTAGGATAGCAGGCATATGTGACCATGCCCAGCCCAGAAAGTCTAATCCTAATGGGTGTTGTCCATATAATACAAAGAAGCTTTTAAAAGAAAGTGGACCCTCAAACAGTCCATTAAACAGTGAACACAAGTCTCTATCCACTGCAAAGTACATGTTATCTCTTGGGGAAAACCCACTTTCACATTCTAGAAGCACAAGAAGAAATATACCTTGTCCTTCAATCGTGTTTCTAAGGGTGAAAGTAGCCCCAAGCCCTTTTCCCGACCGCTGGATGCAAATCCCCAGGAACTGGCTGGTTTTTCCACTGGCATATGGGTCGGCTGTGGTGACACGCAGTATGCTTCCTACAGGGTCAGAAGAGAAGCAAGCTCCAGCATGAGATGCAGGAATGAACACATAAGGTCTACAACATAGTATGTTAGAAATAAGTAACGGCAAAACCTAGATACTTGGAGAATAACTTTTATGCAAAGAGAAGTATCCCCCACACCTGCTGAGGAACACGGGACTTCACTCACCGACATAGAACTCTGGGATGTGAAGCACCTTTCTCCTGTCGAGCATATCTTTTCTTTCCAGCTGAAATTTAAGAGGGTTTGTTCTGCCCCTTGGAGGAATAAATTCAGGACTCAGGAACCTATAAAGGAAGATTTTACATTTTAAAAATGAAAAGGTAATTTGGGCCAATATAAGGGGGTGGGGGAAAGAACTGGTTTACAAAGAAATGAAAGGGTATAATGTTGATGTATTCCATTTAAATAAGGAATCATGTTATTTCTAAAACTGGACTGTCAGCACTCCCAAGTACCCACCAGGCATTTTATTTAAAAGCTTATAAAACATCTAGACCCCCACAGTCTGGACCTTAATTGTCCAAGAAGGCACATTTGCTAAGAGCTTAGCGGTCAGCCTGTGCAGTCACTGGGGCTTAGAAAGCTTTAAGTATTGCACTCGGGAAGCAGAGGCAGGTACATCTCTGTGAGTTTGAGGCCAGCCACTCTACAGAGTGAGTTCCAGGACAGGCTCCAATGTGACACAGAAACTATCTCAAGCAAAACAAACAAAAAAAAATAAAAAGAATTACAATCCAGTAGAGAAAACATATGTCATGTAGTCAGACTTTTCGGTCCCACCTCCTTGTTCCCAAATAACCACAGAGACTTATTAATTATAAATGTTGGCTGATAGCTTAGCCTTGGTTTTAGCTAGCTCTTATAACCTAAATTAACTCACTTTATTAGTCTATTGCTGCCCCGAGGCTTATTTACCTCATATATGTACTCCCCATCCTGCTCGCTCTGCATCTCATGTCTCCAAGATACCGTTCTTTCTAGCATTCTACCTGCCCCGAAAATCTCACCCAGTCATCAGCCAGTCGGCTCTTTGTTAACCAATGAGAGCAATACATATTTACAGTGAACAACAGGATTCATGTACGCTGAAGGCAAGAATGAGACCCAGCCCCTTTCTGTTTTTTCTTTTGCTTTACTTCCTGCCATGCTGTACTATGTCACTGCAGGGCCAAAGTGACAGGGCCAGGACCATGCAAAGCTAACTAAAACTGTTGAAACCCTGAGCCAAAGTAAATAGTTTCCTTTAAGATGATTAACTCAGTACCATAAATTAATCTTCCTAGAAATTAGGTAACTTTTATGTCATCTATTTAAAAAAAAAACAAAAACAAAAACAAAACCAACAACAACCTGAAGCTTAAGGATAATGAACCACTGACACGTTACTATTGCTGTTAGTTTAGTGTAAACACTGCATGCCTCTCAGGCTGCAAAGCCTATGACGACAGGTTTCCCACTGAACTGTAAGTACGGAGAAAATATATTAAAATCACCAACTGCAAACCTCCCACCAAGCATAGTGGTGCTCACCTTGATCCGAACACTCAGTAGGCAGCAACAGGCAGATCTCTGTAAGCTCACAACCAGCCTGTCTACAAGTGAGACAAACACCTACATATATATAATTATTGTGTACTGGGGGTGCGAAGACAAATTCTGGAGTAGGGTCTTTCCGTCCACTGTGTTCTAGGGATGGACCTGGGTGGACAGGCTTGCACAGAAGACATCTTTACCACTGCTGATCCATACTGTTACCTTTTGAAGACTGACTTTTTTAATTTCTATGAGTGTTTGCCTGCATGTATGTATACACATCACATACATGGCCTGGTTCCCTCAGAGACTAAAAAGAAGGTGCTGGATCCACAAGAGCTGAAATTGCAGATGGCTGTGAGCCACTCTGAGGGTCCTCTGGAAGAGCCTCAAATGTTCTTAACGGCTAGCCATTTCGCCAGCTTTTTGAAAGATTAGTTTCCCACCTCACTGAGATAATGTGGTCATAGAAAAATATTTCTTTTCTAAATCATTAGCTTTGCTAAGTCCAAGCAGATTTCAATTCGGAACTACAGGATATTTAAAATATTTAAGCCCAGAGACAAGCTACACCCCTTTTAAGGAGCCTATAATCGCAACAAGTTTTTCCCAGGAAAAGTCAGGTTTTGGTTGTGAGTGTTCTGAAACAGAATTTAGCTATGCAAACCTAGGTGGCTCAGAAATCCACCGCGTTAGCCAACAGACTCTACCCAGGAGGAAAGCTTTGGGGACGTCAGACCAACTCAAACACGTTCACAGGTGCAACTAAGATGAAACGTTTAAAACACACAAAACTGAGGAATGGCGTCCAAGCCCTGCGTCCCTTCAGGATACAGAGAAGGGCAGACGCGGAACTCGAGTGTGTGCAGCCCAGCTACAAGGTAAGCAGGTATCCAACCGTGCGAACACCCAGGCAGCACCGGGAGCTGCAGACGCCCGCGCACGCCCTCTAGGCCGCGGTCGCCTCACCTTCTTTTTTCCTCCGGGGCTTGGCGCCGGTCCACCATGACAGGTTTCGGAGGTGGCTTGAACCCACTGGACTCGGAAGGTCCGGTGCTCTGAAGCCGGATTGGTCCCGTGCGGACACAGAAGACATCAGACGCGAATGTAGCGAGCAGCGGCCTGGCCGTTCGGAAGCTCCGGGCCAGGTTCAGGGACACCCTACAGCCTTCTGCCATGGAGGCCGCCATGTCTACACAGGCAAAGCAGGACTACAGCTCCCAGAAGTCAGTGCGACGAGGTATGGCCAGACGGTGGCTCCTATGGGACCAATCTGTTTTCCTGTGAATCACCGCTAGTTTGAGGACACTGTATTGCCTAAAGTATATAATGTCCTCTTCTCCATAATTTGCAAAGTTACACTCCCCCTAAGAGCAGGCAAATTTGTGCTTTGCACTAGGTATTGTGACCTCATTTGCATTGTGAGTGAGTTTGGAATATGTGTTTGTGTATGTTCGTCAATGTAAGTGTGATTGCAGGGTCCGGTGGAGGCCAGTTCCCTGGAGCAGGAGTTACAGGCAGTAACAAGGTACCCCGCATGGGTGCTGAGTACTTGGGTCCTCTAAAGCATCAGTAAATGTTCCTAACAGCTGGAATGCCAGTCTCGTTTCCACTTGTTATTTGCTTGTGCCTGTATTAAAAAACAACTGTCTCCTCAAAGGGAATAAGAGATAGCTTAATCTGGAGCCAAGGATTAGTGACCATGGCTTAGGAACACAGATTTAAGTCCCATAAATCCATGTTCTGATGGTGTAACAACTTCATGAAGTTTTCATAATATCAGAACAAAGCCGTAAAACACTCCTTAAGTACATTGGTAGGTCCATAAATTTAGGTGCGCTATAACCAAGTGGAGAAGTCTCCGCTGTAGGCCTCAGATGCTAACTGTTGGCATTCTTAGCCTTTGTGTTGGTGGAATTGAGGAATCTTCAAATAAATTTACCTAACAGTCACAGGCTGTTGGTTCACAGACAGGGTGGTAATAAATGACCATGTGAGGGACTAACAGCCCAAGCAGTTTGGCTCTGGAACTGTAACACCCTGGCATCTCCAGTTCTGATCATACAGGCAGCCTTGTAGAATGCTGTTTGGAAAATTTGCTTCACCTCTTGTATAATTATTGTATTAGCATTTAATTCCTCTATTATGCATTCCATGGGGAAGAATGAGTATCTTCTTTTGCTTGCATTCTGTCTTGCTACCCAGCACCACCTGGCTCTCATTAACTCCAAACAGAATAATAGGTGCTGCCTGTTTTTTGTCACCTTGGCACAAGCTAGAGTCATCTGAGAGGAGGGAACCTCAATTGAGAAAATGCCTCCATGAGATAGGTCTGCAGGCAGGCCTGTGGGGCATTTTCTTAATTTGTGACTCATGTGGGAGTGCCCAGCCCATTGTGGGTAATGCCACCCTGGGCACCATACACTCACTCTCACACATATAGACCATTAAAAAGAAAATAAAACCCAGCGTCTCTTCACTGAGCTCCTCTAAAAGGTCCTCTGTGACCAGGGCTCTCTCCATCACCACAGCCCATCTCTCCATCCCCTTTAACACCCCACATTCCAGTTACATCAGCTACAAGGTCTCCATGTAACTTCCCTGACTATCAGTTCAACACAGTCTGGTGACAAGGGTAGGAAGAACTGCTTCTATCCTTGCATCTACATTTTATGTAATAACTTTATTTTGATTTTACAATGGAAAAACAATCCTCAATCAACTATTAAAAATGGGAATGCACAGAGTATGTATCCTTTTTACCTTTTTATAGTTTTCTTCACAAAACAGAAAGTAACATTGGTGTCTGTTAGACTAGTGTTAGACTACAATGGCAGAAAATGGTGAGGCTGACTCACTGCCGCCCCCTAAAGAGAAAAGAAAATTGAGCAATATGCCTATAGTGATTAGGCGATGAGATAATGCGCTGTATAAAGGTTTTCATCCAAATGTCTGGAAGGGAAAGATTGTTTCACTGAGAAAGGCTGCAGCTTCTGGAAGCCTGAGATCAACAACAGTGACGGGCTGGCCTCTGTTGGAAGTACTATCGTACAACAAGGCTGAGCCTTGGAGATCCAGTCCAGCTTTTAAAGAGTCCCTTTAGTGGATGTGTTTGGTGCACAAGTGTGTGTGTGTGTGTGTGTGTGTGTGTGTGTGTGTTGTTTATTTGTTTGATTGATTGTTAAGACAGGGTCTCTCTAGGTAGCTCTGACTATCCTGGAACTCACTGTGTAGACCAAGATTGGCCTCAAATTCACAGAGATCTTCCTGCCTCCCAAGTGCTGGAATTAAAGATGTGCCCCACCGCACCCAGCTATGCGTTTGTCTCCTTATAAATGAGTGTCTGATAGCCTTGGTTTCTGGAGAGCAACTTCAGAGATTAAAAACTGATAATGCCATTGCAGAATTTTTAACCTAGTATTTTACTATTTTAACTGTTTGGGGTCTAAGTGGCATATGATCATGTGTGCACATCAGAGGTCAGTATCAAGTACCTTCCTCAGTCACTTTCCACCTTATTTGTTGAGACAGTTGAGGCAGGCTCCTCAATGGTCCCAGAACTCACTGAGTTGGCTAGGCTGGCTGGTCAGAGAGCTCCAGGGATCAGCCTGTTCCTGCTTCCCCAGTTCTAGGATCGCAGATGTGCACTGCCTTGCCTGGCTTTTTTTTTTTTAACCTGGGTCTGGGATCTGAACTTGGGTCTTCACCTGGCAGGTGCTTCACCAACTGAACCATCTCCTAAGCTCTCTGATCAGTCTTCTCAGGCCCTTATATTTTTGTTTGTTTGTGAGGTTTTTTTGTTGATCTTTGAGATAGGGTCTCATGTAGCTCAGACTAGCCTCAAACTCATTATATATCCCAAGCTGACCTTAAACTCTTTAAAACATTTTTAAGCATTTACTTTGTATTGTTTATGTGTGCATGTCTGTGCCATAACATGGTGTGGAGGTCAGAGAGCAACTTCTAGGAGTCAGTTCTCTCCTTCCACCAAGAGCATCCTAGTGATCAAATTCAGGCCATCAGGCTTGGTGGCAGGTACCATTACCCACTGGCCATCTCTCTGGTCCTGACCCTGAATAACTAATCCTCATGCCTCTGCCTCCCAACAACTGTTTTTAATAACCTGGATAGATTACCCTGAAATGATGAAGAGAAAAAATACTGGGTATGATGGCTCAGCTAAGAAATGTCCTCAGAAAGGTTCATGTAATGAAATCTTGGTCCTACCTGGAGGTTTTATTATTAAGAGGTGACTCCATCATGAAAGTGACCAAGTGGGTGATAAGAATGTGGAGCCTAGTTGTTTTAAATGGTGCACCTGAGTGACTTTGAGGTGAGTTTCTGTTGTCCCAGGCTCCTTCCTTTCACCTTCTCTTTGCTTCCTAACTTCCATGAAGTGAGCAGCATCCTGCCTGGCTCACACCTCTGGTCAAAAGCAATGCAGTATGCATGCTGTAAACTGAAGGCGCCTCCAAAACTGAGGGCCAAAATCAATGAACAAAGCCAAATTCCTCTTCTGAGTCGTTTAGTCACAGAAAGGGAAAGCATGCATCTACTGAAAATCACAGGGGAGTCGGAAATCATGCAGGGCCCTGGAGGGACGGCTCACACTGTAAAACTCTTAAACACAAGGATCCAGGCTTAGTCTCCAGCACCCACGTAAACGCCTGGCATGATATTACCCTCCACACACCCAAGTGTGCCTACACCCAAACATGTTTTCAAAGGCAAAAACTAAAAATACATAAACCATTTTTCACCGAGAAGTTACGTGGTCCATTTGTTGAGCCTTCAACAGATCAGCAGATAGGTACCATGTATGCACTATGATCATCAAGGAGGATTTGGGGAAGTGATTTACTCTGAAGAAGTCACTGTAGATGGTAAGAGCATGTGGGAATACATTTTCCCCCAACCAGCACAACCAAGAAAGCTTCCAGAAGAAAGGAGACCTGGAGTGAACCTCAGAGACATGCTTAATGAGGCCAGTCAGAAGAGATTAGGATTAATCTGAAGAGATCAGAGAATGCTAAGCCCCTGTCATGGTTAATCTTGATTGCCAACTTAATAGGAGCTAGAATCACCAAAGAGACAAGCCTGTGGGCATTTCTGTGAGGGATTATCTAGATTAGATTAATTGAGGTGGTGTATTAGTCAGGATTCTATAAGAGAACTAAACCAACAGAATGGATATATGTATGGATTGATTATATATATATGTGTGTGTGTATGTATTTACATACACACATGCATAAAATACTAAAAGGGGATTTCTTAGGCTGATTTACAGAATGTGGTCCCGTAGTCTAACAATGGCTGCCTCACGACTGAAAGACTGATAACATGGTAGTTGTTCAGTCTGTGAGACCTGATGTTTGGTGCTGGAGATGCCAGGCTGGGGCAGGGGAGGTCGTGGAGAGCTGCTGGTCTTCAGTCTATGTTGGAATACTGAAGAAACCGAATTCAATACCCGCTGCAGCAACAGCATAGGTAACCATGTCCAGGGCAAGCAGGAAAAAAGGAAAGCTTCCTTCTTCCACATCCTTCTATCTTGGCTGCCACCAGAAAGGGTGGCCCGGATTTAGGGTAGGTCTTCCTGCTTCAAGTAATGCAGTTAAGAAAACTCATGAGAGCAGCTTGGGTTTTAGTTGATTCCATGTGGTCAACTTGACAACAGACGGAAAGACCTATCCTCAAAGTAAGCAGTACATTCCATGGTCTGGGGTCCTACACCACGCAAAGGAAGCGAGAGTAAGCTGAATATCAACATTCACCCCTGCTTCTTGACTGTGGGTGTCATGTGACTGCATGCTTCCAGCATCTGCTGCCATGGTGGACTACGCCCTTGAACTGTGAGCTAAAACAAAGCCTCCCTTCTTTCAGTTGCCTCTGTCAAGTATTTTGTTGGAACTATAAGAAAAGTATTTAACTCACCCCCCAAAGCCTAGCCCAGGAGATCATGCTTAGAAACCAGATGTAGACTATTCCACCTAATCTTTGGCAGCTCTGGAGTCCTTATTATACTAGTCAACAACTCCTCTGGTTATTGTTCTGATCAGTATTATTTCTATTTCAAAGCAGCAACAGATACTTGAAAATGCATTCCAGACAGACTTGGTCCCCAAGAGATCCTTCTAATCTTCGGTAGATGGTTCTTCTTCCTCTCCTGGTTCTCAGTTTCTGAACTAACAAAGTCACCAAGCCCACCCCCTCCTGGAGTCCCCAGGCATTCTTTGCAGAACCACCTGGAGTGAGTGATGGGTGCTCTCAGCGCTCTGAACCCTTTTGATTATCCTCACCCGCTTCCCCTTGTCTTGCATTCTGAAATCGGAAGCTGGCTTCTCCACTTACATTTTCCCAGGACAGAAAATGAGAGTGGGAGGAGGGCTGGTGTTGCCGACCACTGTCCCCAGGGCATGACAAGTATCACCCCTTTGAACTCTCAGTAGCTGTGATTGACCACAGGAAACAGGAAACCTGCCCTAAATCAGGTCCATTAACTAGCTGTCATGCATGAGTGGGACCCTCACAGGACCATGCCTCTCCCTAAGGATTTGGATAGTTAAGAGTTTGCTTGAGAAAGGGAGAATTTTCTTCAGTGGCATAGCCACTGGTAAATTGTCCATGTGTCTCTAAGGAACCTCTCACCCACACTCTTGTGAGAAGCCCCAATTCAGCTCACAAACTGGCCAGGCTACACTTGGCTGGAAATCCAAGAAGACAATATAGTCTATTTATTCTATGTCTGTCACTTGTCCAAAGCCTAAAGAGAGCTGTCATTCGGGGGACAGCCCAGCTGGCGTGCTCAATTAAAGCAAAGGATAGTAGGAAAGATGTGCATGGAGACTAAAGAGCAGGAAACTAAAGAGCAAGCTAAACAGTAGTCAATGAACTCTACTCCCCAGACTTCCTCCCCCTCAGTAGAGAGAGACAGAGAGTCCCACTCGATGGGTCCCACTCCCAGCTAGCCAGGGAGCAGCTTCAAAATAGGCCATGCTCCAGAGATCTGTGAGTATTAACCTTCCCATTTTATAGAAAGAACATAGAGTTTAATAACATTTTCAAGGTCATTGTGGTGGTTTAAAAGAAAAGGGAACAGCACTATTAGAAAATGTGGCTCTGTTGGAGTAGATATGGCCTTATTGGAGGAAGTATGTCATTGAGAGGGTGGACTATGAGGTCTCATATGTGCTCAAGTCATGCCCAATAAGACAGTTCACTTCCTGTTGCTTTTGGATCAAGATATTAGAACTCTCAGCTCTAGCACCATGCTGCCTTATTTCCCATGATGATGACAATGGACTAAACTTCTGAACTGTAAATGAACCACCACAATTAAATGGTTTCCTTTGTAAGAGTTGCCATGGTCATGGTGTCTCTTCACAGTGTGCAAACCCTAACTAAAACAATCAACTTCACTCAACTACACTAGCAATGCAAGCTTCCAGTGTGGAATTGTCAAACCTCTGAACATGTCTGTGAGGAAGTTTCTAGACTGTTTTAATTAAGGGAGAAAGATCCACTTAAATGTGGGTGGCACCACTCCCTGGGCTGGGAGTATAAAGAAGAAAGTGAAAAAACCCAAAATGTAGCAATCAAACTGTGATGTGAGGGCAACCGCAGGCTCCTGCTGCCCCACCACCCACCAGGAAGGACCATGTCCTGGGATGTTAGGCTAAAATAAGGCCTTTCCTACTTCTGTTGCTTCCTATCAAGTAGTTTGGGCACAGTCATGTAAGAGTAACTCATAAAGAGATGTAGAGTGACGTCCTTATCTGTAAGACACTTGCAGCCACCCACAAGGCTTCTGTCTTGCAGTCTAGGGGTCATCTGTCCCTTTTGTTTGAGAGCAGTGCTCTGTCTCTGCTCTGTTGCACTCACTGACAACAAGCCCCTGAAAAGTGACAGGTAGGGAGACGGTGAGATTAATGAGCTCCTGGAGTGAGAGGACGCAGGTGCAGGGAGCCCAGATGAACTTTGTATACATTACTGCAAAATGCAGCCTACATCCACTTTAATCCCTCAAGACCAATAAGGGTGCAGCTTCCCCAGTACTATGTACCTACCTGCTATAGGATGTGATGACCGGCTGCCTATGCTTTCTCCAAGCCCTGCAGTTTCTCCCAGGAGAGTCAGAGTTGCCCAGGCTCCAAGGTTAAGTTTGCAAGTGGTTTGCATCAGCTCCATATCAGGGTAGGCCGATAGGGGGCCTGAGAGATGCCCACATAGACTCAAGATCAGTCTCAGCCCCTGTGCATGGAGTACCCACAGGTCTCTGGCTGACTTCAAAGAGCTGTAGTTGGTTTAGGACAATCAGTGACCTAGGTGGGCTTCCAGGACCTGCCTTTTGTATGCTACTAACATTCATGAACACACAGTGGTCTCTTCCTGGCTCTTCTCATCCCATGTCCTCCATACATGTTTCTTATAATAGTAAGGATCTCTGGCTTGCTAGGCATCCCCCACAGTATCCCTGCAAGGTTCTTCAGCTCACTGTGTTGTCAACTGAGTTATTAGAGTAATCTCAGTTACACAGGCCTGCATGTGTCTTTCCTGTTTTACTATCTAGGGGTCTGAACTGGGTTCATTTTCATTGCCAGTTAAGAAATTAAAAGACAGAAATAATCTCATGTGATACACACACACACACACACACACAGAGAGAGAGAGAGAGAGAGAAATCTCATGTGACAGAGAGAGAGAGAGAGAGAGAGAGAGAGAGAGAGAGAGAGAGAGAGAGAGAGAGAGAGAGGCGGGACTTGGAAAACAAAAATCCTGTCTCTCTAGGGCTGGGCTGTTGGGCTGTAAAGGTCTTGGGTGAGCTGGATGGGGATTTTCTTGCCTTAACTTAGGGTCAGTCTATTTAAACAAAGAAAGAGAAACTGTGAGGCCCAGAGCTTCCAGTAAACTTGACCTAGTCCAGCCCTAAACTTACCTGACCTGTGTGCTGGCAGGGAGTCCTTGTCTCATGTCAGGGTGCTGAGGAAGAAGCCAGAAGTTTGCCACCTTTGTTTTGTCTGTAATCTCCCCATCTGCCTACAGGATCTGCCTAACTCCTGGTTCCCCACTCACCCCTTGGTAGGGAGAAGTAACATCCAGTTGCCTAACTTATAACTTTGACTTCTCCCTCTTCCTCAGGCTGGATGGTCCTGCTGAAAGCTGGCCCTGCCAACCACGTCACATCATGAGCATTTCTTCCACCCAGCCTTCTGTGTGCGGCATTTTCTATTGCTCTAGTTCAATCCTGATCATTTCTCCAGATTTGCAATAGCTTCCTTACTGGCCTCTCCAGTTTCTTATTCTTTCTTTTAAAAGATTTATTTTTGTTGTTAACTGTGTATGTGTGTGTGTGTGTGTGTGTGAGAGAGAGAGAGAGAGAGAGAGAGACAGAGACAGATACAGAGACAGAGAGAGACAGAGAAAACATGACTGAAGTGAAGCCAGAGGCTTTGGCTCCCCTGGAGCTGTAGTTACAGGTGGCTTTGAGCTACCAGATTTAGGTCCTCTTTGCATTTTTAGTGTGTATGTATGGGGTGGAAGTCATGTGTTCATGTGTCATGGCACATGTGTGGTGGCCAGAGGACAATCATGTGGAGCCACTTCTCTTTTTTTTATTTTTTTTATTTATTTTTTATTATTGTTAAAAGAAAACTT
>JAQHUG010000262.1:1716698-1727961 GCA_028555095.1 Dicrostonyx torquatus | reverse complement strand
TGCACAAGTGGGTACAGCTTACCAAATAGAAAGGAGATCAAGAAAGACTATTAGGAAATGAGGGAGGATTAAATGCAGGTGATGGAGACTCAAGTCATGAAAGAGAACACAAAACTCATTTTCTAATTCTAACTCTGTCATGGATTTTTCATTTTTGAGTGGTAAAAGTAAATAAAATGTACTCAATAGTGAAAGTGTCAAATCCATTGTGAGGCTCCACAGCGTCAGAGTGCCTGCCCTGTGGAGAAGTTTACTGAGATGGGTAGGCTTTGGGTCTGGTAGAGCTCAGTGCATGGCGATTTTTATTTGAAATTTTTATAATCAGGTTTGGATTTTAAAATATTTCCTTACTATAATCATATGGATTTGGGAGTGAGGGGCACAGGCATACCAAGGTGCACACGTGGAGGTCAGAGGACCATCTGCAGAAGTTGGTTTTCTTTCCACCTTGTAGGGTCCAGGGCTCAAACAATAAATTTTTGCTTCTCGATTTCCAGACTCCTTCTTGCCACATTAACATAAAGCGTGTTTATTGGTGTAAAATAAGATGTCAGAGGCAGTCTCCCGTGTCAGTGAGCATGCACCTTCAGCATCTGTGGTGATGCTTGCCAGGGGCTAGCTGATGTGATTGCTCACGCTTCATTTGGCTGAGGCCCCCGGAGGCGGGTGGAGGAGGGTAGAGGGGACAGAAGGGTTGAGAGGAGCAGAGAGGGGTGGAAAGGGTGACATTTAGGCCATTGGTGAACAACTCTGAGGCCGTGCCAAGCTAAGAATGTGGTCAACAGCAGCTGGGACTGGACCAGGTAGTGGTTTGGCAGCAAGCCCTTCCCACTGCTCTTCGTGCTAGATTATGATATAACTTTGAAAGCTAATCTGAGCATTTAAGCAGAAGAACCTTCTGGAGTGCGGCAGAGTAGAGGTGGACTGTGTGCCAGGTGTCCCTGCTGTGACAGCAACCGCTGGGAGCCCACTGAAGACAGGGAAGGGACAAAATGCCATCCCCCTGATGACAGGGTCTGCATCGGGTGGATTCTAAAACAGTGACCTTTAAAAAATACAAATATTGCTTTAAGAATGATCAATGATCTTTATTCCCATTTATAGGATGATCTAGCCAAGTCCTCGGGGAGCCAATGAAAACACGAGCATGTGAAAGAGTCCCAGTGGTGGCCTTCACATCAACATGGTATAGCTGCTTTCTCTTTCCACCTTCTCCCAGGTTTGGGTCTCATTTATCTCAGGCTGACCTTGAACTTATTCACTATATAGTTGAGAATGATTTCTTCCTATTTTCCTTCCTTATTTCCTTCCATTCTTTCTTTCCTTTTAAATGTCTTTTGAGTCAGGGTCTTACTGGTTACTTATATAACCCTGACTGGCTTGGAACTTGTTATGTAGACTAGACTGACTTTGAACTCACAGAGAACCACTTGCCTCTGCCTTCAGGGTGCTGGGATTAATGACAGGCACCACCAAGCCTCTCTCTCTCTCTGTGTGTGTGTGTGTGTGTGTCCACACATGCATCACACTTTGTATGTGGACATAGAGGACAACTTGTGAGAGTTTGTTTCTCTTCTTCCCCCACATAGGTTTGGCAACAAGTGCCTTTACTCACTGAGCCATCTCATTGTCCCAAACTTTGAACTTCTGATTCTCTTTCTTCTACCTCCCCAGTGCTGGAGTCACAGGCATGTGTCACCATTCCAGCTTATGGGGTTCTGGAGATTGAATTTAGGGGCTAATGCATGCTAGATAAACATGCTATAAACTGAACCGCACTTCTGCCTCCCTTCCAGGAGTGTTGATTGCCTGCTTTGTGCCAGGCACTTTGGAGGCACTCAGGGTATAGCTCTGGCATATGCAGACGGTGTGCCGGTGATGCTCTTCAGGCTCTTTGGTGCAGCTGGCAACAGGAACAAATGTGTGAGTACAAGCATAAGGTGGAGTGACCAGACCTCAGGGGAAGTCACAAAGCTTTGTCATCTGTCTAGGAAAGCCAGAGACATTGCAAATCCGCTGCTGTTAGTGCCAAATCTTAAACTTGCCAATTATGAAGGAGAAGGGCATGGCTTGTGCAAAAGCACCAAGGGGAGACTGTGAGTCCTATATGCCAGTGTGAGGTGTCTGGAGCCTCAGGTGTGCAGGAGGTAGAGCTGAGGCTGAGGAGAGCAGAGCCTCATACTACCTGCACAGGACTGAGGTTTTCCCCATTATGCAATAAGGAGACACCAAAGGATGCTCTGTGGAAAAATGATGTAATTGGTGATGATCATGTCCAGTTCCTTGTCTTCTAGCATGCTCTGCCACCAAGTGATCTTTCCAACCCTTCCTTCCTTTTTATCGCCTTACCTCTGAATCATCCTTCACATAAGAATCCCAGTACCAGTCCCTGGCAGGCAGGTGTGGATGCTTTCCCAGCATCCTGCTAGAGCGTCCTGCTTTCTTGAGTCCTGCTGCACAACTTGAGCGTCTGGTTACCCTGGAGGTAGTGTGATTTGATCTTCCCACCCTGGTTTCTAGCACAGAATGCTGCTGCCAAGACTCACATTTGCCTTCTCTATGGAATAGCCCTGGCTGTCCTGGAACTTACTTTGTAGGCCACGTTGGCCTGGAACTCACTGAGATCCACCTGCCTCAGCCTCTCAAGTGCTGGGATTAGAGGGATACGCCACCACCGCCTGGTCTCACATTTGCCTTGTAAGACCCACAGCTTCTCTCCTTTGCAAACTGCATTTCTTAGGATCATTTGCCAACTAGCTTCCTGTTTACACTGGCTGATGGAGGTGCTGATAGGCAGAGGGAAAGGGCAAGATGCTTGTCTTCCTTCCCTGCTCTGAGCAACACTGTCGACTCTGATAGTTTTTTCTCTTTTGGGGTTCAGTGTCTCCTGGAAAACTACAGTTCAAGGTCTTGCCTTGTTACTTCATCTGGTTCTGACAGCACCACCCTGTCCTGCCAGCTGTGGGTATAACATTGTCCTCATCTTTTGTTATTTCTCCATAGTTTATTTTTTGCACGCACATGTGTCTGTGTGTGTGCAGGTGTAAGTGTGCTCCTGCATCTGTGAAGACCGGAGGCTTCCTGGGTTACATTCTTCAGGAACTTTCTACCTTGTTCTATCACACAGGGTCTTTCAATGGCCCAGAGCTTGCTGCCTGGACTGGGCTGGCTGGTGGGGTGCAGAGATTTTCCTCTCTTCATCCCCAGTGCTGGGATTACAAGTATGTACCGCCGTGTCTAGCTTTTAAGTGGGTTCTGGGTGTCACACTTAGGTCCTTGATCTTGCACAGTAAGCACTTTACCAATTGAGCCAGCTTCCCAGCCATAGCCTACCGGTTTTGTTCTTTCTCCATTGCTTTGCTGTTTCTCAGCTCTTCCCATACCATGAGAATCAGTTCTCTGTACACAGTTCCCCTTTGAGCTCCCAAGCATGAACCTTGTGTTTTGACCAGACTTAGATAGGTGGAGAAGACAGAACTGTATTCTGGTAGGAAGAAAGCAGCAGATAGAGAGAACCACCATGGAGTCGCCAGAGTCAGACATGCTGAATCTTTCCCAGTAAGCCATGGACCTCGTGGTGACATACAGATTAATAGAAATGGGTTAGATCAAGATGTAAGAGTTAGCCAACAAGAGGCTAGATATAATGGGCCAGTCAGTAATTTAATTAATACAATTTCTGTGTGGTTATTTTGGGGGTTAAGCTAGCCAGGCAGCAGGACGCGGCCCACTCCCCTTACTACAGCTAGGTATTGGTGAAATCTAGATTTGTCATGGAATATCTTGTTTTGTCCTTCTGTGGTGATTGAAAGTTTTTCTGGGTATAGTAGCCTGGGCTGGCATCCATGGTCTCTTAATGTCTGCATAATGCTTGACCACGACCTTCTGGCTTTCATTGTCCTCAATGAGAAGTCAGGTATAATTCTGATAGATCTGCCTTTACATGTTACTTGGCCTTTTTCCTTTGCAGCTCTTAATATTCTTTCTTTTATTCTGTATTATTTTTTGATTTTGATTATTATGTGGCAAGGGAACTTTTTTTTGATCCAATCTATTTGGTGTTCTGTACACTTCTTGTATCTTCATAGGCATATCTTTCTTTAGGTGGGGAAAGTTTTCTTCTATGATTTTGTCAAATATATTTTCTGTGCTTTTCAGTTGAACTTCTTCTCCTTCTTTACCTATTATTCTTAGGTTTGGTCTTTTATGTTGTCCCATATTTCCTGGATATTTCGTGTTAAGCTTTTATTAGATTTAATGTTTTCTTTGACTGATGAGTCTGTTTTCTCTATTGTTATCTTCAGTGCTTGAAATTCTCTTTTCCATCCCTTGTATTCTGTTGTTCATGCTTGTGTTTCTGGTTCCTGATCATTTTCTCATGATTTCTGTTTCTATAATTCCCTTGGCTTATGTTTTCTTTATTGTCTCTATTTCAGTTTTCAAGTCTTGAATAGCTTCTTTCATATGTTTGCTTTTTCTTGGTTTTCTTTAAGGGATTTGCTGATGTCTTCAGTTTTTGCTTGTCTTTTTCTTCATTTCTTTGAGAGAATTTCTCATTTCCTCTTTAAGAGTCTCAAACATTCTCCTGAAGTTATTTTTAGGTCAATTTCTTCTGCTTCATCTATATTTGGTTGTTTAAGTCTTGCTGTTTTAGGTCTCTAGAATTTACTGGTGTCATGTTGCTCTTTGTGGTGTTGCATGTGTTCTTACCTTGTCTACTCATCTTTTCTTCTAATTGATCGTGGGGGGGTCTGTCTATGACTCTGGTGATTAATCTTCTAGGTGTCAGCCAGGTTGCTGGCTTAGTCCTGTCTCCGAAAATATTTGGGGTCTGGATCTGCTCTCACTTCCATGAGTTTGCCATCTCAGGCCTGCTCCAGCCTAGGTCGCTAGCTCAGTCCAACTCCTGTGGAGCTTGCTGCCTCAGGCCTGTTCCAGCCTAAATCACTGGCCCAGTCCTGTTTCTGCAAATTTCCCTGGTCTGGATCTGCTCCTGTTCCTGTGGAGTTCACCATCCCAGGTCTGCTCTGGCCCAGGTCGCTGGCACAGTCCTGCTTCCACAAGTGTTCCTGGTCTGGATCTGTTCCTGCTCCTCAGGAATGCTCTGGCCTAGGTTGCTGCCTCAATCCTGCTCCTTATTTTGAGTTTTAAAGACAGGGTTTTTCTGTACCTTTGGAGCCTGTCCTGGAACTTACTCTGTAGACCAGGGTGGCCTCGAACTCACAGAGATCCACCTGTCTCTACCTTCCAAGTGCTGGGATTAAAGGCATCCACCATCACTGCCCAGCTTATTTTACTTTTTGATTGTTTTGTATATATGTGTGCATGGGTGCATGCATGTGGATATCTGTGTGTGTGTGTGTGTGTGTGTGTGTGTGTGCGCGCGCGCACCTGTGTGCCTGTGTGCATTCATGCATGCACAAGTACCTACTAAGACCAAAAGTAGACATCAGATCCCATACAGCTTAAGTGATAGGCAGTTCTGAGCCACTTGACATAGGTGCTGAGAACTGAACTCAGGTCCTCTGCAAGAGTAGTGGGTGCTTTTAGCTGCTGAGTCACCTCTGCAGACCTCTAGAAAGCTTAGTTTTGTCCCTTCCTCCTCACTGGAGCAGGAGGTAAATAGAAACCTGCTTTCTTGAACTAACTCAGTGGTCAGTTTCTCAGATTCTTGTTTTGTTTTGTTTTGTTTTTTCGAGACAGGGTTTCTTGTAGCTTTGGAGCCTATCCTGGAACTAGCTCTTGTAGACCAAGTTTCTCAGATTCTTAACTGCTGAAGGAGGTTGAGGTTGGTGACTGGGCTCATTGGGTGCAGGGTCAGTCTCTGTGGCAGGGGGAACCTGTGTCTGAAAGTCTCATTGCAGGGCATATGCTGAAGTAGGCATATACTGAAGGGTGTGCCTAAGGGGCACACCCTTCAGAGATCAGTCCCTCTGACTAGGGTGGTATGGACAGTGCACCCCATCTGCTCAAGTCTCACTCTCTGGAAGTCCCTCAGCTTTTCATATCTTACTCTCTGCAGGAACAGTATAGCCGCAGTCTCTCTCTCTCTCTCTCTCTCTCTCTCTCTCTCTCTCTCTCTCTCTCTCTCTCTCTCTCTCTCTCTCTCTCTCTCTCTCTGTGTGTGTGTGTGTGTGTGTGTTCTAGGAAACTCATATCCCAGCCCTGAGGAATTCTGGGAGTACAGCCTAATTCCAGAGCTGTCTTTACTCCCTGCTGCCCAGGCTGCTCGAGCTATTCTCTGCTTTTTCCTGACACCTATCCTGCACCCTCAGGTTGTAGAACATGGTGCCAGGCCCTCGGTACCCGCTCTCCCCACCACACACTCCAAACTCTCCCCTCATCCTGGTGAAGGAGGCAGAGTGAAACGGGCTTAGCAATAACACTCCCCTCCCTCTCTCAAGAAGAAGGCAGCACTCAGCACAAAAGATACACTTCCTTTGGGAATCCTGTATATGCTGGGTAGCCTTCTACACAGCCATCCCGGGTCTCTTTTGGAACAGAGGCGGGAACACTAACTTCTGACAGGTCTGTGTGAGTGAGAACCTAGGAAGAGTTCTGGTGTGATGGCTCAGTAAAATGCCTGCCACTAACTCTAATGACCTGAGTTTGATCCCCAGGACCCACGTGGTGGGAAGAGAGAACCGATTCCTGCACGTTGCCCTCTGACCTCCACGTGCTCATGTGCGTCACTCACCCACCCACAGAACATCTTCAAGCGTGTCAGTATTGTATTCTGTTCTAATTGGATTGCGTCTAAATCATCACTTTTTAAGGTGAAGCAACTGGCTGGAGCTGGGAGATAGTAGAGATAGTAAGGATTGTTTCCATCGCTGGGAATGCAAAGGAAGACATAGCCCTTTTGTTTTGTCAATTGAAAAGACAAAAAGCCTCCACACCTGACTCTCCTAGACTCACCCCTCTCGACTCTTAAGAGCCAAACGAGGCGCTCTTTCTCAAGCTGCCGCACTGTGGCGCCAGTCTCACAGTCCCGAGACCTATCACAAAGCGGCTTTTGTTCCTGTGGGCAAGCGCAGCTCGTGTTCCCTGGGCAGTAACCTCGGCCAGGAGTGACCCCGACTTGAGCTCACGCGGTTGCAGCTCAGCTGAGTCACAGCCACCACCCAGGTGCCAGCTGGTCCCAGTGAGCTTTTGTTTCTAACTCAGAACAAAAAGGGTCCTGGTATCGCCTCCCATGGTGGCACCTGAACTTCTGAGAAAGTGTCTGGGAGTCACTGGGGGACTTCCAGTGGCCCTGCGGCTTCTACCCCTCCGCCACCCCACCCCGCCCCACCACTGCTGACCAGGCAGACGCCAGTTCCTCAATATTCTACAAGGCCTAAGACCATGGCACGATTCTCTCCGGAGCAGGGGACTACAAATTTAATTTTTAAATCTTTAGCAAGCGCTGCCCCTGTAAATCACTCTGCCACCGAGACAGTTCAAAAGGGAAATGTGTCCAGCATGCCTTACATCTAGAACAGTCTGTAGCCTTGACCTTGAAAGCCGACCTCTGGGGGCAGTTTTGAAACTCCTGTAGTCATCTGACCCCCATAAAGTGAGTGACTTTGGATTCCAGGGGCTTGTTGGTGCATGACAATTAGTTGTAGAGCAGTCAGGAGCTGAGGGTAAACTCCCTGAAGATGCCAAGCGGGAAACCCAGTGTTTTTGTGGCCTAGATGGAAGTCACAGAAAGTTCTGGCTGTCATGCCAAGAACAGGGCCACAACCCACCCCTCTGAGGAGAAGCCAGCAGCCAAGGCAGCCGAAACTCACAACTCACAATTTAGGATAGTGTCCATTGCCCTCTGAACAGCGGCTGAGGGGATCACGTTTTGGACAGACACTTTATACAGTATTTCTAACGACTACTTTATTTACTAGATAATATTAAACCTATTTTATAGACAAGGAAGGAAAGGGTGACTCAGAGAGGTTAAGTCATCACTTCAGTGCCACATAGCTATTATTAGTGGAGCTGGGGTTCAGGACCTTGGGACGAAGACATGATTCTGTTCCTCCAATTACACTGCCCTTCTTGAGATCAGTGTCCACCTTAGAGGGGGCTGAAGAGAAAGTTGGGTTGGATCTTGCTGGAATACAGGATTCCCTTTGAGGTGTCAAGTTAAGGCAAGGATAGCTTAGCCTGTGAGTCATCCAGGAACAGGGCTGTTTCAGAGTCCCCATGGAGGATTAGTGGACGGAGCAAGGCCCACAAGTACCCCACCACTTCTTTTTCCTGGCGGTGGATGGGTTTCCTGGTTGTCATCCTCTTGTCTTTACGCCATGTTCCTCTGCAGGAGCTGTAGGCACCCACGTGTACACATGCACACACGCACAGGCGCGCACACACACACACACACGCACACACATATACATGAACATCCCCCCAACCTACTCACATGCTCACACATACCCCTCCACCTACCCCCTCTACCTAGAAAAGATGGTTCTGTTTTGGAGGCCGAGATTGATGACTGGTGTCTCCTTCCATTGTTCTACACTTTGTTACTGAGGTCTTCCCAGAATCCAGTGCTCACAGATTTGAGCTAGGCTAGCTAGCCAGCATTTCCCAGGGGACCTATTCTCTCTAGTCTCTACTTCCGGAAGTGCCAGCTGGTAACATTGGCTTAGAGGTATCAGTCCTCGTGCCTATGTGGCAAGGACATTATCTACTATACCATTTCTCCAGGCTTTTTATTTGTTGTTTATATTTTGAGGCAGGGTCTTAATTGTTCTTTGCTACATAGTTAAGGGTGACCTTGATCCTCTGAACACACTGCCTTCCACAAGGTCAAGTGCTGGGGTTATCAGGGTGAACCACCACAGTCGGCATTGAAGGCTTTGAGCACTGGAAGCAAGCTCTCTACTGAGCTTTATCTCCAGCCCATGGAAGGTGCCTCCTTTCCCTACCACACACAGGTGGACACCCCCATCCCACCCCCCTGCCCTCCTTTGTGCTACTCCTGAATCTTAACAGTGTAATCTACTAGGCAGGGAAGGGATGGAGTCAGGGGAGGGGAGCCTAGCGGACTGCTGAGAGCGAAGTCCAGAGAGATACGTTTATGTGATCCCAGCACAGTGAAGCTCGTTGCTTCATAAGTTAATAATGAGGGGCTGGGGAGGGGGCTCCATGGGTAAAGCACTAGCTGAGTTTGGATCCCCAGCACCCATTTCAAAGACAGAATTTTCCACTTGTGCCTGTGGCCTCAGCACTGGTGGGTGGGGGAAAGCAGAATATGCAGCTAAGAAGATCCTGCGTGCTTAGTGGCCAGGCAGTCTAGACTCAGTTCAAGCTTCAGTGAGAGGACTCAACTAAAAACCTAAGGTAGAGAGCAATCAAGGAAGACAGCATCAGCCTCTGGGCTTTACGTGTCCACGCACACATGCATACATGCAGGTATACATACATATATACACGATGCAGACACATACACATCCCACAATAAAAATGAATAACGAAAACCAGTAAACTCCCCAAAAGAACAAAGAACGCCAAAGGGAGCTTGCAGAATTCCCCCAAACTAACGTGGACTCAGGTAGTAAAGCTGTGGCTGGGAGCCAGGAAACCACAGGCTCAGGGGTAAGTCAGCCCCCACCCCACCCTGCAGCATCTAGCATAGGACCAGCTCTGTGATAGGAAGCCGGTGATAGACAGGGCGGGAAGGATGCAGGATAATGAACAGCCTTTATTAAGCCAAATCCAAGGCTCCGTTTGTCACAGGCAGTTAGTTACCACAGTCTGGCTGGTCAAAATTCTCTCTGGAATTCCTTATGCTCCTGGGATTTCCCACTCAATTTCTCAACTGGTTGTCCTATGAGTTTGCGCAGGCACGGGCCACTTGAACTGGTAAACCACAGCAAGCATTCATCCTGGCTGCAGGACGGGGGCAGGTTTCCTGTCAGGGCGCCTGGTGGCAGCTGGGGGTGGGCGAGCCTCATAGAGTGGCACTAACGACTCAGCATCGTGGAGGGGGCAGCCTCTACTCCTGGCCATGGGTCTGAAAGGCCCAGCAGCCCGTTGTTTTTCTAAGTGGGTGTTGGGAATTTCCTTGGTTAAGCCTGCAGGTCTTCCCCTCTTCCGCATTTAATGAGCTCATTTATTTTTCCTTTTCACTCAGTGGATTTTAGGGCCAATTAATGGGTGGTGGGGTTCTTTTATAAGAGCCAAGCTGGGCCCCAATTCAGAACATTTTCTTACATTTTCAGCCCTCAGAATCCCCAATATGGTACCACACTTCTCCCACACTGAATGTCCCGGTGCAGTTTCCGTATTTAGACGTTTCTGGAACATACTGAAGTTCCTTCAGGGCCCTTCCCTGGGACAGTTGTTAGGAGGTGAGTTTTTGTGGGTATTTTTTGTTTTTTGTTTGTTTTAGAAAGGAGCTGAGCAAACACAAGGAAAGAGACCCGTCCCTCAGCATGGGATTTGCCCTCTGAGTTTGCTCTAAAGCTCATTTTGGGATTGCATTCCAGGAAGACTTCAGAGCTGCTTAAGCCTCCTTTGTGTAGAGTGTTGGACAGAGCTGCCAGGAGGGAGTGGTGATGGAACGGGCCTCGGATGCCTGACTGAATTGGTTAGTGCTTGGAGTCTCTGAACCCCCAGAGGCCTGGAAGGTCACAGGGTCTGTCTACACAGCAAGAACTAGGGTCACTGGGGAGTCGGGTTTCTAAAATCCCTGCAGGTTTAGCTTTCCATGGGCTAGGGATAGAGTACAGACACTGTCGTCAGGACAGGGCATCAGGAGGAAGAGATGGACACTGCTCTACTGGGTGTCCACAGCACATCCTCCCACTGCAGAGATGTGGGGATAACTGTGTGGTGGGAAGCCAGTGGGGGAAGCCCTAGGATAAGGTATAGGAACCTCACGGTGTGTGTTTTGAAAGTCTGCAGAGCCAGACATGGGGGTTGGCCAGGAGCTCTCCTAACATTCTCAAAGCTCTGACCACATAAGACTGGACATGGTGGCACAAGCCAGTAATCCTAGCACTCAGGAAGTGGAGGGAGAAGGAATTGGCTCTGATATTTGAACTCAGGTCTCATACTGATGCCAAGAGAATTTACCCACTGAGCCACCTGCTGGCCTGGAATAGAGGGAATATTTCTGTCCAGAAGGCAGAATTATATGCCATTCTTACGGTGCTAAGGGATTTTATATATAGTCACTGACTCACAATATGCAGAGAGAATTATCTTGCATATTGAAACAGCTGAATTTATACCAGATAATACAGAACTGACTTCATTGTTTATACAGGTACAA
>JAQHUG010000262.1:1639429-1674482 GCA_028555095.1 Dicrostonyx torquatus | reverse complement strand
ATAAGCAACCATTGCTGGCTTGGCTGGACTACAGCCTATAAGTCATTCTAATATTCGTATATAATGTATTCATTCTGTAAGTTTTGTTACCGTGGAGCACCTTGACGAATACAAGCCTAATGTGGATGGCACTATTCTCATGGGGTCAAGTATTGAACTGAATGAAAAGGAGAAAGCTGAACTCCAGTGCCCCTCCCCCACCCATCACCATGGATGCAGTGTGACCAGCTGCCCCATTCTGCTGCCACTCTGTCTCTCCTTCCATGATGGAGCACATCCTGGACCTGGGAGCCCAAATAAGCCTTTCGTTCCTTACATTGTCTTTAGGAACAACAGGAAAGTAATGGATACGGGAGGTCACGGGGACAGTGACCTTTCTACCACAGCTGGCTCCTGGGTCCCTTCTTCAGCCCCCTCACCTTTCCGTACCTCATCTTTGTAAATCACCCCATTTGTGGAGTTCAGTCACAGCAACAGGAAGCAGACCAAGACACTGCCCAGTGTCCTGTCTGCTATGCCAGGAGATACACACCTGCCTCTCAGCATGGCCATTGTTAACATTCACTCCGGTTCCCACTTCCCTTCCAGGCGTCTACCAATAGTCCCATGTTCCTCAGAGGGCTATGTTAGCCTTTTCCAAGAGGCCTAGCTCTTCCTTGCCTTATGTCCAGACAAGCCCAGCCCTGACTAGGGAGGGTTTTCCTGGGTATCCTGCCTTCTAGGGCCCTGCAAGTGAGGTTGGGAACACGGCTGCTGATAAGTATGTGGTGGACAGTTTCATGACACGGTATGTGCCTGTCATCGGACAAGGTCTGAGATTGCATCTCCTTCATTCTGAATGTCATTCTTCCTATCTGAGCCTTGTAAAAATCATTGTGCTATTATATTCGGACATAATAATATTTCTAAATTTTTGCTTATTTTATTTCCATATGGCTGGTCACTGTGTGAGTCAGTGGGTGGAAGAGAATTGACAGTTAATGAACAGCTGGGGCAGCATGAGGCTACATCCATCATCTCACGTGCTCTTCCAGAACATCCTGTGACAGCATCCCGTTGAAGGTTCGTTTGTTTGGGTTTGGGTTTTAGGGATTTTTTGTTTGTTTGTTTGTTTGTTTGCTTGCTTACTCTTGAGACAGAGTCTCACTATGTAACCTTTGCTGGCCTGGAAATAACAATGTAGACCAGGCCTTGACATGTAGATGTCAGCCAGTTTTTGTCTTCGCATCTGCTTCCCTGATGCTGGGATTTAAAAACTACTGTGACTGGCCTATTTACTTATTAATTTTGGTTTCCTTTTCATTCTTTCTTTCTTCCTTTTTTTTAAAGATATGGTTTCCTTATGTAGCCCTGGGAACTAGCCCTGTAGATCAGATTGGCCTCAAACTCAGAGATCCGCCTGCCATCTGCCTCCCGTTGTCTGAGGTTTCTGTCCCATTCCCCAGCCATTTAGTCCCAAGAAACCACACAGAGGTCTACATTAGTTATAAACTGATTGGTCCATTAGCTCAGGCTTCTCATTAACTCTTATAACTTATATTAACCCATTATTCTTGTCTATTAGCCACGTGGCTTGGTACCTTTTTCAGCGAGGCAGCCACATCTTGCTTCCTCTATGGCTGGGTCACGACTGCAGAAAGAGCTTCCTTCTTCCCAGAATTCTCATTGCCCTATCTCTATTTCCTGCCTGGTCACCACGGCTATACTTCCTGCCTGGCTACTGGCCAATCAGCAATTATTTAAAATATAATTGACAGAGTACAGACCATTGTCTCATAGCAGTGATGGGATTAAAGGCCAGACACTGTGTCTGGCCTAATTTTTAATAAACATCTTATTTATATGGGTGTTTTGCCTACATATATGTTTGTGCACTATGAGGACATCAAATCCTGTAGAATTGGAGTTGCAGGCAGTTGTGAGACAGAATATGGGTGATGGGAGATCAGCCAGTGCTCTTAACCACTGAGCCATCTGTCCCATCCAGAACACAGTCTTTTAAGTTGCCTTGGTTAGACCTAAAGCAAGAGGGCAAAGGATCATGGAATGTGAGGCCTGTCTAAGGCTAAGGTCCTTAGAGCTTTCTTTATCACTGCCCTGCCTCTAACTCCCTTGAAATCCAGCTTCCTGGGAACAGAAGGGCAGCTGTGTGAATAGCTGGGGACTGTGGTTTCTAAAGCCCTTGAACCGTGACCTACCCTGGCTGAGGCCACACTGGTCAGCCTGGCTGTGAGCAGACATCTACTTCACCTGGGACCCAGAGTTAAATATTATCTCCCTCGTGCTTTGCCTTCAATTCCTCATTTTCCAGCTCTCATGATTCCCAGTGGCTTTGGTCAAAGAGACCCTGGCCGTTTTCATTCTCTTTAAAACAGCTTCTGGGCATCGTGACAGTGTGTTTGGAAACACTGTGGCATATCTGTGGTGATTAAACTTCACGGAAACATCTGGATTCCAGGCGCCCACAAGCCTGGGTGGCTCCCGTGCAGCCCCCACTTAGGCCCTGGTTGAAGGACTCTCAAGTGAGTACTTGTGGCTTCTACTCCCTAGCCTCAGAGGGCAGAAAAATCGCTGGCCAGGCATTTCCACAAGAGCTCCAGGGGATCAAAGAAGAGAAAAGCAAACATGGAGGCAGAATGTGCTATTTATCCTTGGAACAAAGTTGCACTGGCAGCCCTCTCCCGTCCAATAATACTTGCTTTCCTGAAAGGATTACCCTCGCCCTGCCCTGGCTTCCTCTCACTGAATTTAGCTGCCACCCAGCTCATGACCTATGACTCCTGTCTCCGGCTCTCTCCCAACCATGGTTTTCGTTTTCTCATTGGGCGGGCAAGAATAGATGAGATTAGAATCATCCACGAGAGAAAGTGAGTTAGTGCAGCCTCTGAGAACACCCTGCATCAGCAGCTCAAGCCAACTGCTCACATAATCTAGCCTGGGAGGCAGCCCTGTTCCTGGGTTACAGAGGACCCTGGGCACTCCAGGCCTTTGTCCTCCCTCTGAAGGGATAAGGAGGAATCTGAGATTTCAGAAGCCTGCCTGGTGGAGGCGTCTTTCTTTGGGAGAATTCTATTCACTTGTTTATAGACATTTCAACTTTTAGTTAAGCCATTGCACAAATTCATAGTTAAATGACAGATGTATTCACTGACTGGCTTATTTATTTTGGGGACAGAGTCTCATTATGTAATCACTACGGGATTGCAGGTGTGTGCCACTATAGCCAGGGTATGTGCTTCTGAGGATTAAACCTACGGCTTTGTGACTGCTGGACAAGAACTCTACCAACTGAACTACATTACCAGGGTTGGTTTGTTTGTCTTTCCTCGGTGCTAGGATGGAGTGTGGAGCCTCTCAAACCCGATTGACAAGTGCTACACCGCAATCCTTTTCTTAGTTTGAACAAGATCTCACTGAGTTAGTCAGTTACATCTTAGTTAGCCTTGTTTGTTTGAGAAGAGATCTTCCTGAGAAGCCCAAACTAGCCATCGGTTCATGATCATCCTGCCTCAGCCATCCAGAGTAGCTGGGATCACTGGCTGGTACCACCAATCCAGCCCTAGCCCTTAGCTGTTCCGAAATGGCTCTCCTCTCAGAGCAGAATCACACTGCTGTGCTGGGTTGGGAGTGAGCACTTTGCCTCTCTGAGGGTTCAACAGCAGAAGTAGTTGGGGTGGGGGACAGGTAGCAGCCCACTCTGAAGGGCCTTGTGTGGTACACTATCCTGTGGGTGTTTGGGTGGCACGGTCAGATGTGTCTGTAAGGAAGCAATGTTAGTGCAAGATAAGGGTGCTGGGACCTCAGAGTTAGGGAAGGGAATGCATGAAGGAAGCATGGCTGGCAGTAGCTCTTGCTGCAGACAGATGGGAACCCAGCGTGGGGGCCTGGAGTTGGAGGGGCAGCTCATGAGGGGAGTTTGCGGAGAATGTTTTGTACAAAAGTCAGACTACCATGGCCTGAAGGCTTAGTTCGGGGTGAAGACTCCCACTGGTCTCAGAAGTTTGAGTGTAAAAAGAACAAGTGAAATAAAAATACGGAAAAATGTGGAGAAATGGACCCAGAATACAGCAATCTATCCAATAGTGATTGCTAATATTTCATTTATGTTCATTTTATGTATCTTATATTATTATGAATTGACATAAATAATTATATTATGTATGGGATAAGAAGAGATGTTATGATTTATGAATGCAATTTGGGATAAATAAATCAAACTAGTTAGCATACACATTGTCTCAAGTTTTTTACTTTTGGATCTCTTTTGGAGACAGTGCCTCACTACGTACCACAGGCTGGTCTCAGACTCACTGTAATCTTCCTGCTTCCATGTTCTAGAATGCGGGGATAAACCAACATGCCTGGCTTCAAATACCTACTCTGAGGCTGGAGAGATACTTACTCAGCAGTTAAGAGCACTCGCTGCTCTTCTAGAAGACTAGAGTTTCCCTGTGTCCATATCAGGCAGCTAACAACTGCTTGCATCTCTAGCTCCAAGGACTACAGAGCCCTCTTCCAGCCTCTGTGGACACCTGGGCACACACACACACATTTAAAAAACTATTAAATTCAAATTCTTATCTCTTGTGGGAGAAAACATTTGAAATTTACTCTCAGCGATTTTGAGATATGCAATACCATTATTAACTAAATTCACCATGCTGTATAATACAGTAAGTCCTATATTTCTTTCATCTACCTGATATTTTATGCCCTTGCATCCTCAACCCCTCCCCTCTCCCCTCAACTCCAAGACTCATAACCATCAATCTAATTCTATTTGCCTCTAACCTTGCCTGCTTTTGATTTCACACATACATGGAAATGTGCAGAATTTGTCTTTCTATGCCTGGCTTGTTTCATTTAGCACAAAACCTGCTAATTCCATCCACATCACTAATGGTATGACTTCTTTTTTTTTTGAAATGATGAATAGTGTCCCCTTGGGCATAAATCCTATTTTCTTTAACTATTTCTTCATCTGCTACAGATACAAGTGGATTCCATAGCCTGCCTCTTCTACCCTGTGCAGCAGCAAACACAGAGTGCGGATACTTTTTGGCAAACTGATTTCAAATCTTCTGGGTAAACACCCAGAAGGAAGATTGGTGGGCCAGGTCAGGATTCTGTTTCGTGTTCTTGGAGGAAGTTCTGTGTGGTGGTCATGATGTAGCACATTTTCAGTGACAAGGGAGCTTGGGGCACGTTCAAAGAAGAGGGGAAGGAGACAGGCGAATGATCAAAGACAAGGAAAGAGGAAGTGGAGAGGAAAGGATTGGCAAGCAGGGCCTTGAAAGTGAGAAAAGCGCTCCCCCCAACACCCAAATTCCCATGTGCCTAAGGGTTGCAGTCGCTCAGTTGGGAAGAAACTCTGTTGCTTCTCACATCTCATTTTATTCAAACCAGAGGCCTCTGTGAGGCCTAGCAAAGCATTCCAAATGAGGCAAATGGTTCTCAGTAGAATACAGTTAAAATGTAGCCAACCCCATCCGCTGGCTTAAAGGACTCCTAGTGGAGACACTTACCTGAAGCCAATGAACCTGTCTTTTGTTGTTGTACATTAGGTTCAAAATACTAGCTGCCTTGCTGATATCTGCAGCTGATCTCAAATTTGGTTGAGGTGCTTATGCAGGAGGCTGACTGAGTACTGGCTGCATATGGCAATTAGGAATGGGGATGACTCGGGTTCAGGCCAAGAGAGTCAAAAATACATTTTATCCAGTTAGGCTGACTGCATCTTATTTATCTGTGCACAAGGGAATCATGTTCTAGAATGCCCTACCCACAACTTGTGAAGTTAGAAAATGGGTTAAATACATATCCTGTGAGGATGCAGAAATTCAGGATCCCACATTTGTTTGGCTTAGTGGACACTCATTTCAAAATTTGATTTTAAAAAGTGTGTGTGTGTCTTGGGGTGTCCATAAAGGCCAGAACCTCCTCCAGATCAGTTGGATCCCCTGGAGGTAGAATTACAGGTGGTTGTAACTCCCAGAGCCGGAAACTAGGAACCCACCGGGTTCCTCTGCAAGAGCAGCAAGACCCTCAAACCTCTTTAAGGAAACTAAGAACCTGAGACAATTTTTCCTTTGTCTCATTTGTCCACCTATCTTTCCTATAAAAACACTCTGTTGAGCCCACACCTTCGACAGAGTTACAGAAACCAGCCTTTGTTATCTGAGGATGTGGCTGCCATCATATAGTAGAACTCCAAACTTAGCTCCCTGTTCAGGATGCTTATATTGATTTTGAGGCACTTGATACACTATCAAATTGATACATTATTTCAACCTTAACTTGCTTTTTCTGTACATTTCCATGTATGAACTTTCTTCATAGGAGAGGTGTTTTGTGTTGTGATTTAAGTAAAATGCTGCAAGTTCCCGAGCGGCTGCAGCCAGCAGCAGGTCCCTGAAGTGGCAGGCTGCGAGTCCCAAGACCAGCCAGTCCCAGGCAGGGACTGAGCAGTTTCCCAAGTGGCTGCAGTGGGCCACAAGGGGCAGCAAGTCCCAGGCAGGGAGCCACATGGTGGGTGAGAGACCTCTGACAGGGCAGCCAGTCCCACAAGGAGAGACAGACAGATGGGCATGCTGTGAGACCATACCACAGGTGTGGTTTCCAAAGGTGACTGCAGAGTGAGTGAGATTGGATATTTATTTAGTGGGTTAATGGAGGGGAAAGAGGAGGAGAGAAGAGAAGAGAGAAACACGTGGGGTAGGGGGAGCCACAGGGGCATCTACCTCTCTTGGAGACAGAAAAGGAGGGACTCAGACTGGAAGCTGAAGATCAGCTGGGGGCGAGTAGGTGTGGCTTGTCTCTTAAAGGGACAGGACAGATCATTACACATTTGGGATCTGGGGAGCCACCTCCTTAATGGTGAGCTTAGCTTGCCAGACAAGTGAGAGGCCAGTCTTAGATACCTTTCTGTCACTTTGACAAAACAACACAAGGAAGGAAGGGTTCATTCTGTGCTACAGTTCCAGGGACAACCCATCCACAATGAAGCAGGGGCCTGGGTGACATTGTATCCACAGTGAAAAAGCAGAGTGAGGAATGTTCCCTTCTGCCTGCTCCCTTTTCTCCACCTACAGATCCAGGATCCCCCCTCCCCGACTCAGGGATGGTTTCTGCCCACAATTAAAAATGTCTTTTCAAGTCAGTATAGCAGTCAGGAAACTGCCAAGGGCCTGCCCCGAGGCTTACCTTACCTAGATAACTGCACAAAGGTGTGTTCCCCTATCTCAGAGGCGATTCTAGATTCTGGCAAGTTAGCAGGTAACACTAGCACACAGTCCTAGGCTCAATGCTACTCACTCATAAAACAGAAAAGTGGTTTTTAAAATATGAAAATCCAGCGACTGAGGAAAAATGTTTTGGGTGGTCTGCCCTATAGACATTTCACATGTAATAGCATGTGTCTATTTCACATGTAATAGCATGTGTTTGGAGCTAAGAGGACAATCTCAGGTGTTGCTCCTTATCTTCCACTTTTTTTTTTTTTTTTTAGATTCTCCACCCCTTCTCTCAGGCAAGGCCAGTTGATCCTGGGAATCTGGGGATTCTTTTGTCTCCACCTCCCATGGGAGTGCTGGCATTACAGACATAGCTACTGCATCCAGTTTTACAGAACTTCCAGGGCTCTGAACTCAAGTCCTCATGCTTGAATATCAAGCACTCTAACAACTGACCATCCTCCTAGGAGCCTCTAGAGCAGTGGTTCTCAACTTTCCTACTGCTGCAACCCGGTAATACAGTTCCTCATGTTGTGGTGACTCTTAACTATAAGATTATTTTGTTGTTACTTCATAACTGTAATTTTGCTACTGTTATGAATCGTAATGTAAATATTGGATATGCAACCCCCAAAGAAGTCGAGACCCACAGTTTGAGAACCAATGCTCTAGAAAGACTTGTAGAATGGCATCTGCCACCATTCTTCTCATTCTGTATGGGTAAAGATTCACTTCTGGTCAGGGTGGAAGACAAAGCCTTGACAACTTGAGTACTAGGTTTCCTATCTGGAAGGAGGAAACTCAGGAAATTCTTACCGTCTATAAGAGGTACCCATCAGACCTTGGAGAGTGCTGCAGGGGGGGTACGATGGCTGGGAGGGTCAAGGTGCCTGCCACCGAGCCTGGCCCCCTGAGTTCTATTCACAGAGCCTACAGAGTAAAAGGGGAGAACTGACTTGACTGCCACAAGTGGTCCTCTGACCTCTACCAGTGCCCATGTGTGTAGCACAATTAATAAAAACCCAGAGATGGAAATTGGAGTTCAACTGAAGGTCAGAAAAGCAAAACAGCCAGCCATTGGTTCTTACCTCTACCTCAGTCCGAAATGGCAATCCTACCTCCAGGAACCTCAGAATGAGCTGTCTGTGAGCTGTCTCTTCTCGTCTTATATTTCTCTCTAGGGCTGGGATTAAAGGTAGACATCACTGGGACTAAAGGCATGCACCACCTGGTTCCTATGGCAAACTACTGTGGCTACTGGGATTAAAGGTGTGTGTCACCACTGCCTGGTCTGTAGGGCTGACCAGTGGGTTGTTGTACTCTCTGATCTTCAGGCAAGCTTTTTTTTTTATTAAAATACAAATGAAATATCACTACACATGTGCACCCCACACAAACACAGGCAGCAAGAATAAATACATGCATTTGTTGTTGTTTTTTAGCGACTGATGCAGTCTTGGAGCTGTCAATAAATGGTAAAACATTATTGGTGACTAGGTGGTGTTAGTAGCTAACACAGCCAACTGCCTAGCTTTACTTTAGTAGACTGCCAAGGACTGGAAGGATTTAAATGCCACCTGGTTAATGATGGCCCGTGGGACTTGACAGAAATCCCTTTGCCATGGAATGTAATGGCAAAAATGAGTCACTGGGTTGAAAAAAAAATGAAAGAAAGACAAAGAGAGGGAGAGAAGTGGGAGAAAAGTTGAGTATCTTGCCTTTCTAAAACTAAGATTTTATTTTAGGTTTTTTTGTTTGTTTCTTTTGAGGTCATGTAGCCCTGGCTGGCCTCAAAACTTCATATCAGAGAATGACTTTGAACTCATGGTCTTTCTCCTAGGTGTTGGGCTTATGGGTATGCCCCACTATACATAACCTAAATTAATATTTTGTTCGGTTATTTATTTATTTGGTGATAAAATAACAAAATAAAAAACATGGTCACACATAGCTTCAAGTTCTCTATGTAGCTGAGATGACCTTGAATTTATGCTTCTGCTACCTCCACATCCCCCATCTCCCACAGCTGGGATTACAGAAGTGTGCCACCACACCCAGTTTTGTGCAGCGCTGGAGACTGAAGTCAGGGCTTTCCACACTCTAGGCCACTGAGCTTCATCCGCACCCCCAAACCTGACATCATAAAAGAGTGTACACTTTCTTTTCATGCTCACTTTTGCCAAGATGAATAGATATGAAAAAGACTGTAGGGCAAAGCATTCAAAGAAATTTCTCAGCCTCCTGATTTTCCCCAAGTGACATCATTGAGGGTGACACCAGTGTCTCTGTCTGCCCATCCATTAGCATCTTGTTGGGCCATGAGGCAATTTCCTTTGTCTCGTTGTATTTGGTGTACAAGCCCGCCTTGCTCCAGCGCTCCTGGAGATCATTTACTACTTCTGGGATTAATAAGAGCTGTAAGTTTGCAGCTTCTTGTAAAAGCATTGCCACAGGATGGGGACAGACTCTGGTTTCAATCACTTGTACTTTCTTATGAGAGAGAGGAAACCAGATTTCTTCCCCTCGACTATGAGGACTGACTTTGCCAGTCCAGGGACTAGGCAAGTCCAGGGACTTCTGTCCCTTTGTCTTGGCCTTTGTTACTGTTTGAGGTAGGGTCTGTTTCTGAGGTTGGCCTGGAACTGGCTGTTCGCTGATTCATTGGGAGCCTCCTGTTTTAGTCTGCTGAGTGATGGGATTGTGGGTTCCCTAGACATTGATGCTTGTTTGTTGGTTTTTCTGTTGTTTGGTGGTCTGCAGAATCTAGGATCCCGTGGTGAAAGGTCTCTAGGAATGCCTCTGAGGGATTAATCCACGGGGGAAAGAATCATTTTAGCTGTACATGGAAACATTCCCTAGCAGGAATTCTGGACTGAATAAAATGGAGAAAATCGGCTGCGCATGAGCACGCTTTCATCGTTGGTCCCTTTCTTGATTGTAGATGTGTTGTGACCAGCTCCTATAAGCTCCTCCCACTGTGATTTCCCTGCCATGATGGATTATAACGTGGAAAGATGAGCCAACACAAATCCCTGTCCCTTGAAGTGGCCTCTGTCAGGGCATTTTGTCACCACCACAAGATAAGAGATGGAAAGTCTCACACTGTAGATTTGACTTTTGTTGCTGTATTTTTTCGGGGAGGAGGGTGTCACTGTGTTTTTGAGGCTGGCTTGAAATTCACTATGTAGCCCAGCCTGCCTGGCACTATCAGAAATCTTTATCTTCCTGCTTCAGCCTCCAGAGTGGGGGGCAGTTGGGGTGGGGCATGTGTTACAAGCATGCACCACCCTTCCCAGCTTGGTGGTGTTAACATGTCTTGGACATGGGCCTGACTTTACTGATGTCTTTTTCCTGACAACTCCTACAAGTCATGGGCTATGAGATTGCCCTCCTCGCTGTTCTAGAAGCTTTGGCCTTTGAGGCCCTAGGTTCTTTCTCCACATTTCCTACATACAGGACTACACACTGACTGCAAACACTTATTGTCCACAAGGTGTATTTGATGAAAAGGCTTTCAGGTCTGGATCCTGTCCTGTGATTTGAGGACAGCTCCCAGGAGACTAATGAGCGTATTGTGCAGTGAAGTTGCTTAGGATGACCGGGAGAGTTTCCTGTGATGGACAGGCAGTGTCCAGGAAGTGGCAGGTAAGTTGAGTTACATCGATAAGGACATGCACACCATGGTGCCAGCGGATTCAGAGTGAGGATGTTTCCTGAACACATCTCAGTGCAAGCATCTCGTGGTCGCCTCAGCAGGGCATCATCTTGGCGTACACTAAAGTGATCTAACAGAGCTTTTGAAGTGGAAGCAACAGAAATGGGACACAGGGAGGGTCGGGCCATAGCTACTCTTCTGTCCGATCTTGTTATCATAGCAGTGTTTGTGCCAACAAAGGAATGCTAAAATACATAGCCCCTTTTGCTAACTGAACAAACTCCAGGAGATGGTGGCTCCTGCCCTGGTCTCTGGATTCTGCAGGGGAGCCCTGTGCTGCGGGGAGGTGCAGCCTGTGGTCACTCCTGTCCATATCAGTGAGGCTACACATCAAGAGGCAGAGGCTGTGTGGGCAACAGCTTTATTTCCTCTCACACCTGGGACTCCCCAGAGCTGCTGAAAAGCAGACGTGCAATGGTTGCTGCATCATTATCATGGACTGAGGCTACATGTCTGTAGGACCGAGCATGTCCTAAGGATTCAACAGGTATTGGCGATTCTTAGCAATAATAAACTTACATCCAGAGCCAGATGGTGTCAGAGTACTCCAATGTCCTCTCTTCAGTCTGGGGACAAGCGAATAGACTCTGTACTGGAGCCAAATGTTCTCCATAAAACAGTTGAAGGCCAAATGGTCCCTGAGGTCTCTGCTCACCTACCAGCAACTGTGGTCTGTTCATTCCCTTTCTCCACACATATTTGCTGAGCCTCAGCTACGTGTGTGGCCCAGATCCAACCTGTGACCTCAAGAATCCAGTGTGCAGTGCCCAGGTGTCTGAAAACACAGCATTACATCATGAAACCTCCTCTGTGTTGCCTCCCCATCTGCCTGCAATACAGTTGGCCAGATATGAGGGGCACGTCGAGTGCCAGAGTATGGAATTTGGAGTTAGTTAAGTGTGTATATTTTGCAGATAAGAAAACTGAAGTCTGGAGAAGAGGGCTTATTCAAGTTGAGATAGCAGTTCAGCGGCTGCCTGAGGTTAGAACTGGTCCTTTGATGCACTTCCACCCAGATCATTCGCTTCCCTGTGAGAAGAGGAAAACAGGTCTGTGTTTACTTCAAGACCCTGCAATTGTTTTAAGTTGGGGGAAAGGCTGCATTTCAAGGTTAAATAAAGCAAGCACCTTTGGACCAAGTGTAGAACATGGCTCTCAATTCTGACTCTGTCAGATCCCTTGGAGAGCCTTTCAGAAACACTCATGGGAGCCCCTCCTCAGACCAATTAAGTATTTGTGTGAGTAATATCCAGCCAGGCTTTGTGGTCTGGTATAGCCAGTCCACCATGCCATCAATGGCTAGAGAGCAATGCTTACAAATAGCGATGAGTCTGCAAATCTGAAAATTTGATCAGCCTCTCAATTGAGCAGGTCCGAAGGGCGGTTGAACAGCCGCTGTTTCTAGACTGTGCTTCTAGTCGCTGTTCCTGAGGGTACCGGGAATTCTGGTGAATCCTTTAGTCCTTGGTTACTCTGTTCAATTTCTACCTCTCCACCATCTGCACCCTTGATTTTTTTCAGTTGCCTTGGCTCCTAGCAGCGCCCTTCCTTTCTTGGGCTGGCAGGCTCCCCTCCTCCCTGCTGCCGACAACCCTAGCTAGCTAGCTAGCTCTGTGCTGAACTGCACCGCTTACCTGTCTTGGCTGTTCTCACTGCAAGGAACGCTCTGTCTTTCAACCTGTGTCTTAGGACTCTAGTCCACATCTCATTGCCCCAGTCACCTGTGGTAACTGTCTAGAAGTAGGGTGCTTTGGGGTTCGCTTTAAACTGTGCTGCACCCAGCTAGGTGCCTATCGCCTACTCCATAAGGAGTTTAACAAACAAAACTTCAAACTAGGCGAGCAAGGCCAAAAGCTGTAGTGGCTGTCTTTTGATACAAACGAACATTCCTTGGAGATTATTCATCATAACAGAACAAAAAGAAAAAGAAAAAAAGTCGATCAAATTTAACCAAGTAAGTGGTTATTTCCTGTCTGGACTTGGAGGTTTTAAAGCTGGCTCAACAGAGTGCAGTCCATCCGTCAGGAATCAGAGCTGATAGGGGTTAGGAGGAGGGTTGGAGGTCTGCTTGTAGATCTGGTCTTCTTGCAACAAGGAGGGAAAGGTTGGACTTGCAGGTCAAGGTGGGGACCCCGGATGGGGAGATCTTATAGCCAAGGGCACGGTGGGAAGCACTGGGAGGCAGGCGGGAGTTGCCAGAGTTGAACTAAGTAGGCGAAGCCTTTCAGGTTTCGCGTCTCTCCGCGCCCACGTGGGGAAGGGGGCGGGGAGCGAGAGGGAGGGCAGGTCCTGAGCCGAGGGGCGGGTGTGTGTGGGGAGACTGAAGGAAATGAGACAACCTTTTCCTCCCACGGACTCAGTCTCCTCTAGAGTGTGCAGGGCTCGGGGAGTCCCAAGACCGGGTTCACGCGTCCCCAGCTCAGTCCTGACTGGGAGGGCCGCCCCAAATTGCTCTCTCTGGGGTGCACGGGTGCCTCAGTCACAGGGCATAGTCCCACTTGCCGCACCCCTCCCTGGGTGATCTGAACCCCCACCCCCGACTCAGTTCCCGGAAGTGTGTGCCTGCGGTTCCAGAGAAGGTAAGCTGCGGCCCCCGAAGCGCGCTCAGGGTGAAAGGACACCCCAGTTCTACTGAGCGGGAACTCTTCAGCGCTCTTAGGATTGGAAACCTCGGCTTTGTTCCGGAACCCCTGTCCAGGTACGGGTCCTGTTTTCTCCTCCTGCTTCCTCTTCCTCCTGGCGTCTTCAGCCTATTGCTCCTCTTTGACTGGCTTAGACCACTCTCATCCCCCTGCCTCCAAAGCCAGGCTTTGAAGAACAGTGAGTTGCAAATCTGGGCGCTTCTCTAACTGCTCCAACTCCAGGAGCTTGACTGAACGGGCTCGCCCGCGGCGGTGGCGGGCTTTGGTTTTCGGTTTGTTGGGGACCACCCACTTGAAGTCGGCCTGGCGTACACCTGGCTCCTCTCAGAGCCACTAAACTATTCGGTGACCCCCCAGACCCCCGAGATCAGAGTGGACTGTGGAGTGCAAAGGCTGTTGGCGCCCCCTAAAGCCTTAAATGGGACTCTCTGCTGCTGGAGGGGGGCTCACTCGTGCCGGCAGCGCTTATCTGGGGTGAAGGTTCCTGAAGGCTGGGGTGGAGGGAAGCGCTCATTGCCGGTTATGAAGACCATGAGGAGAGGAGGGCTCTGAAGCAAGCGAGAGCGAGCCCATTGGATAGTTTCATTTTTGCTCCTTATTTTTGCTCCTTATTTAAGCTCGTTTTTTCCCCCCAACATCAAGCCTATGGCAGAAACTTCTAAAAGTCCTGAGGAGTAAGCAGACTTGAGCCACAGAAGTTTGTAAAGGGCAAAGGGTACAGCCTAGATTTGGATCCCAGCTGGTCTGAGCCGCACACCCCAAGTTCAGCTCTACAGATGGTTCCTCTGTCCAGTCTGAGCAAGAATCTGCCACTTCCTGCCTGCACACACCCGGGGAGACCAAGCTTTTGCCTTTTATAGCAAATACATAGCGATTCCATTCAGATCCAAAGTATTTATTTACTTCCCGCGGCTGTTTCAGCTCAGTAAAGAGGGTTCTACCCTTCAGCATCACGCTTTAGCCCCTCCTTCCCTTCCAGGCAGTCAAATTAGTGTCTGCCTCAGCAGGCTGACTTGAGGTCAAGTCCTGTGTTGAGGAGGCCAGGTCACAGGTCAGGCCTTTGGTCTTGGTGATGCCTCCCTGTAGTTGTGTTTTCTTTTCTGAAAAGTAGACAATAGACCAGATGTGGTGTAGCACACCTGTGGTCCTAGCATTCTGGAGGGTCAGAAGTTCAAGGTCATCTGTGGCCACAAAATGAGTTTGAGTCCAACCTGGGTCCACAGGACCCTGTCCCAAAATACCAAAATCAAAAAACAAGTCAAGAAAATAGTAAGGATGGTAGAGTTTATTTTGTTTTAGATGTATTTTATATTTATGTGCATGTGTGTGCCTACATGTGTTTTAATTGTGCCCCTTAAGAGACGTCTGGGAGTATCTGGAGGCATTTTTTGGCCATCGCCGTGTAAGTGGGGGAGGATTTGTTCCCTTGGATTGTTCAGGAGACCCCCCTTCCCACACTGCAGTTATCCAGCCCGCAATACTTGGGTTGAGTCACCCTGGCTTAGCGTATCAGTTCACAGAGAGCCAGTGTTCCAGCCCTCCTGCTTTCATCAGTTCGGTTTTAGATGATTACCCCAGCCCCTGTTCTTGTGTCTCTCCTGTCTCTCCAGCACTGCAATCCCAAGGCCAGAATTCCATTGCCGCGTTCCCACCAGGCTGTGCTACCATCCCGCCCCACACCTTTGTTTTTCCTCCATTGCTAACAAAAAGGGCGTGAGTCTATAGGTGTTTGTCAAGCATTGACAGCAGCCCCTCTGCAAACCCTGTGCCAGTCTTCCCAGGGTGGAATCTAACCTGTGACCTCATACACCAGCCCCAGACTTCCCTGCCCATTCTCACCCTCTCGCTCTCCCACCATGCTCCCCACACATCCCAGCTCCCTGTGGCTTTGCTCTTCTGACCTCTTGGAATCCTTCCTCCCCATGGTTTGTCAAACACTACATCATTCTTTGGTCTTGAACTGGATGAGGCTTTTCCACTCTATATGACAGTTTCATTGTTCCCTGCTGCCCTATCCAGTGGGCTGGGACTCTCTGAAAGTCTTACAGGAAGAGCTGTGTGCTAACCAATAGGATAATTGTTCATTTTAAGACCGAGTGCCTGCTCAGTGTTGTGCTCACTTCATGAGTTTTGACTCTTCTGATCCTTACATCGTCTCTATAAAGTTCACACTGAGGCCAGAGAGGCTGCAAAGTTTGGCTAAAGTCACACAGCTCATCAGTGGTGGGGCCAGCATTCACATAAACATTTGAATTTCAGGACCACGCTTCTCACTATGTAGGTAAGGGCTTTAGTTTGTATCAGACTCAGTAAACATTCAGTGAATGTAAGCTGAAATTAGTTGACTTATTAGTGGGAGTCTGAACCCATAGTTTTTTTTGTTTGTTTGTTTGTTTTTTTAACCTGTACCACACTTAGGATCCAGGACATACTGTTCAGATGGCAGCCCTGGTTTTCTTTCTCCTTTTTGCTTTGCGTGCAGCTACGGAGTCGGGTATTGGCCCTAGTCATACCGACCTTGCTGTAGAGCTTATGTGTGTCTAGTCAAGGTTGGGACAGCACTCTTTGAGGGAATGGCATAGAAGAATGCAATTAACACTCCCATTCAGAAGAAGGAGGATCAGGCATGAAGGAAGGGACTCTGGGTGAGGGGGTGAATAAATGCTGTCTTTCCCTCCATCTACATGGCAGACTATGCCTTCTTGTTTATCTATTAAAGGTAAAATTGGTTAAGGAATTTTAATGCATCTTAAAATGGAGTATTAAGAGTGCCCACTGCTGACACTGGATACTAGGTTTCAGCTGGTCGCTTCACCAGCTGAGAATCCTGTTTCCCTCAAAGCAGTCATGGTTTTGCAAGCCGGATCCACTCCTTTCTGGTTCCGGGGCCTTGGTGTATTGGGCCAAGTTTGACTCTATTGCCCAAATCCCTGCACACTTGTGTACTCTGTCTTCGCACACAGCTGTTCCTCACAGTTTTCTCATTCCAGGAGGCTGTTCCCTAAAGTTTAATGTGATGAGATCACCTTGTGTGGTGTGGGGACCGGTTTCGTAAGGGGTCCAGGAAACACTCTGATGAGGGCTGCTTCACAGGGTGTATCAGGGTGAGGGTTTTCCTGTTCACCAGTCCATATGAGAACTTGCAGTTTCCCACCCTCAACCCTTCTGTCACTTGGCATGCCCCCTGCCTAGATCACTAGCTGCTGATGCCAGAAGCAGGTTTTCCTAGGCTATTAAAGATAGGAAGAAAAATCCAGACCCAAGACCTGGGTATCTCTTCTGTTTGACATTTGGATAGTCTGACCCCCCCCCAAATAACCTGCTCACAGTGCTGGGTGGGGAGTCAGTTGGTACTAGGGCCTCTGATGTCACACCCCGTTGGCTCTCTCCATGCATCATTCTTCCTGGTCACTGAAAAATGTATCCTGCTGTTAGAGTCAGTGCAAATCCCATTTGGCTTATGAAGAGATGTCTTGGTCCATTGTTATGATGACTGTCTGAATCTTCAGTTGTTACCTTGTACCTGGAATGCTGGTGCATTGTGCAGCTCAGTGCTGGGTGCTGGAGACACACAGACATGGCCTTTCTCAATTAGGTCATAGACCCAGATGTGACAGACTTGTGATCACCAGATTGTGCTCAGTAAGAGTGAGAAAAATGGGTGTTCAATAGAGTCAGTCTGTCCTGCAAGAAGAATCAGAAAGAAGCTTGCTGGGCTTGGGGGCAGGGCAGGGCCATCAAGAAGCAAACACAGGTCCAATGCAGAAGATCACAACAGGGCTCTGCAGATCTTTAGGGCTTTGCCGGGCACTGGAGGCCCAGAGATGGGTCTGAGGAGGTGTGGCTTGTCACCAGTCCAACTGTCTGGCCTGGTATTGCTAGCGACAATGGAGTGGGCGGTCCTGGTTCAGGTGTGCAGACCTTTGAATGGTGACTCTGCCTCCTATCTCTGCTGGTCTTGTTTCCTCCTGGGGCCAGGGGATCAGAACCTAAGGGGTGGAGGAGGGACACTGTCTCCAGTAAGCAAAGAAAGCACAGTCAAAAGAAAGCTGAGCTCAGTAGCTGTGCATAGCTGTTTTGTTTTCTTTTCAAAGCCCTGGCTGGTAAGCTGTGTAGATGGGCCCTCTGGAGCTCTGGCTTTGGAACAGTTCCCTGTATAGCATCCAGAAGTCTGTATGGATGGCTAAGTAATGGGTAAGTTTCTCAGACTTAGTGAGAGAGGGGCAGAGGTAGAGAGGGTGGGGAAGGAAAACAAGACAGATTTGTAGAGAACTGAGAGGGCGAACTAGAAGAGATGGAGTTTGATATCCGGCCTATTCTAATGCAGCAGGTCAGTGGCCATCAGGATTGACACACTTCCCTGAGCCCAAAGCCTTTGTGTACACTTACTGCAGAAAGCTCCCATGGGTGATGGGCTCATCTGCTTGCTGATTGCAAAACCAATGGAGGTCCTTCTGCACTCTAAACTTGACTCTGTTCACCATTCAGCACCCCCTGGGAAATGCAGGCCCTTTTGGAGAGATGAGTGAGCAAAAGCCCTAATTAGCACAGGAGGCAAGCCTGCCCCACCTTCAGGATGTCCATAAGGCGAATAGAGAGATAGGAAGACAGCCACACAACGCAGGGGTAAGTGAGGGCAAGACAAAGATGATAATGTAATAGTCCAAAAATTGAATTTCCCCTGGAATCTCAAGATGAGAGAAGGAAAAGGCTGCAAGCCAGGGCAGGAACTTGTCTCTCAAAGAGACTTTATACAGTTCTGACGACTTGTCAGAACACCCCGCCAAAGGCAGTGAAGATGGAGGACAAGGGGCCACATCCTGACCAATACTGAGCAGTACTGCTTAGATTTAAACATCAATTTCACGCTAGCACCCGGGGTGGGGAGTGCCACTGGGCCTCTTTGTTTCTCTTCCTAATATCTGATTAGCTTTCATCTGTTTTTTACTGTTTGTTTTATTGTTGCTTCTGGCTTTGTGAGGGTGGATAGCTGAGTCTACCAGGGCCCAGGCTCTGACAACGCCAGTAATGGAGTCAGAGGAAAATTATTCCACCCAGAGCTCAGGGGATGGAGGCAGGAGAGGGTATCCTCTTTGTAAGGTCATCTAGCCTACCCTGGAGAAAAGGACTGCGGGGTGGGGTCCTAGTTATTATCGGGGTCCCAGGGTTGGGTATTAGCCCCTGGGGGAGGATCTTTAGTTAGATATATTTGTCTCATTGATTCTACTCTCTGAGGGGTGTGTGCGTGCGTGTGTGTGGTGTGTGCGTGCGTGCGTGCGTGCATGCGTGCGTGCGTGCGTGTGTGTGCGTGCGTGCATACGTGTGTGGGGGTGTGTGTGTGCGTGCATGCGTGTGTGAGTGTGTGTGCGTGCATGCATATGTGTGTGTGTGCGTGCATACGTGTGTGTGTGTGCATGCGTGTGTGTGTGTGTGTGCGTGTGTGAAGAGGAGGAGGGAGGAACGGAGGAGGAAGGAGAAAAGGGAGGGAAGGAGAGAGACAGAAAGAGAGAGAGAGACCCCATTCATAGCCAAAAGGCAGACCCAGTACCAGATGCCAGCCATAGACTCAGCCATCCAGCCCAGCTACAGGCTATCTCAGGACTGTTTTTAACTCTTCAATATAGGCTACATGAGATCTTGTCCGTCCAACAACAAGAAAAGAATGATTGGGTTGTCGCTCATTTGGTAGAATGCTTGCCTTCTTTGCCTTAACAGCTGGGTTCAAGTCCCAGGACTGCATAAAGTGAGTTAGATGGAACAGGCCTGGAGGAGAATCACAAGTTCAAGGTCATTGTTAGCTACTTAATCAGTTCATAAGTTCAAGGCCAGAAAGCAAGCAAGCCAGAGAGCAAGCCAGTGGGAACAGCCATTTCCTCGGCTGTCTTTCTGGTCAGACTTCCCTTCTCTGCATCCGAGAGGGCTCTTTTACTTCTTCCTTCTCCTTTCACCCCGGATTTGATCTCAGAGGCAGCCTGCACTTTGTCCTCTTGTGAGAGGAGGCAGAAGTGCTGCTCAGCAGAGGGCCATCATAAACTTGGGAGGAAAACAAGGCTTTTCCCAGAATACAAGGCAATGAGCGAACCCTCCCTTCTGCCCTGTGCTCTCCCTTCACTCAGAAGGGCTGTAGGCTGAGGGAGCATCTTAAGGGGATCTTGTTCCTGTTTGGAGAGTGATAATCACAAGGACTGGCTAAGGTTATCTGCCCAGGCGCTGGTACACACGCAGCCAGCTGTCTTCTTCCTTGCTCGTCTTGTTAGGACAAGACAGGTCACAGCAGCCCTCAAGGAAGGGGCAGGTGGCACCTCTGGGGGAAGAAGACAGGCAGGTGCATTGCTTTCTCAAGGTCCACTGTCCAGTGTGCCTCTTGGCTGAGCAACCTCTAAGAGCAGCTCTCTGCTTTGGGTCCCCCGAGGTGCCATAGTGAGCCCATGGGTATAGATGTAACACTTGCAGGTGTGGATCTGTGTCCTGAGGGCACCCACTGAAGTCCCAATGCAAAGAACTGGGCCAGGGCACATGGTTGGAAATAGAAGGCAACAGTGTGTTAACAGAAGAGAAGGCCCTCCAGAGGGTGGGGATGGGCTGTGAGCTGAGGGAAAACCTGTGTTCAAAAGCATGGGGCCCTGTGAGGAGCAGCCCCTTCCTTACAGGATGTTTACAGAGTGCTGGCTTTCTGTCTTTTGTGCTCTCACTGTTTCTTGAGTTTGTTGTATGAAGCCTAGACACAGCTGTGAAGGATGGCTTTTACGTGTTAAACTTGATACAGCTTTCTCTGGTCTCCTGCTCGGGGCTGACCTGCCGCTGGTCTACTTCAAGGATTTGGTCCTGCCATCTCTCCGTGAGTCAGTAATCCAGGGCAAGGACGGTTTGCAGAGGCATTCTCCAGGGTTGCACCTCGGACGCTCTGGAGGCACACAGGTGAAAGTGGGACACCCGGCCCCCACAGATGGCTTGGAAGCCTTGGTGTGTTTGCTCAGCTCAACAAATGACCATTTGCCGACACCTCACATGCCAGCCAGGCTTCGTCCTAGGCCCTGGAGACAGATATACAAGATGCTCTGTTTGCCTGAGAATCCAGAGACCCAGTGTAGAGACAGAAGGAGTCAGAGGTATGAATGTAACATCTCACTGTATATCCTTCATATCGAAAGACATTCTCTGGAAGAGAGTACCCTGCCAGTTCCTAAATTGCTAAATCCCAATATGAAAGAGAGTTATCACGTACTCCAAGGACTCAATTAGTAAATGTCTTCCCAGTTTGTTCTCTGTGGCTGTAACAGCATACCCTAGACTAGATATTTATTTTATCATTATTATTTTTAATGTCTTTTTAGTACATAGTTCTGAAAGCCTATGAAGGCCTCCCTGCAGGATCATGATGTTGTAGATGGCATCCTATGGCCAGACAGAGCCAGCAATCTAGCTCAGGTCTTGCCCCTTCTTCTTATAAAGTATAGAACCTAATCTTATCTTATCCTAATTGACTCCAAAAGGCCACCTGCAAATGTCATTTACATGTGACTTGGGGATTAGGTTTCTGCTAAGTGAATTCTAGAAAACACACCGAATCTATTTCAGATATTCTAAGAAGCAGAGAATGACTAAGTGCTGTGTGCTTCCAGAGGAGGGACACTTCACTGAGTCTGGACAGCAAGTAGGAGGGCCCAAAGGGAAGGGGAGGAGAGTGAGACATGTAGAGTGCTGTGGTTGGAGAGGGGGGAGGTGAGTCTGCAAAAGAGCAAAGCCTTGATCAGGAAAGGTCTTGATGAAGTGTCCGAATTTGACTTGGGAGGCACTGGGGAACTCCTGTAGGGTTTCACAGAGGAGGCCAAGTCCAGGCATCATTGTAATGATAGATAGATAGGCTGTGGAGAAGACACTAGAAAAGAACCAGCCGGATGTCAGATGAGCAGCCTTGATGTCACTGTAGTGTGGGGTGTGTAAAGGCCTGGAATCTGGAGTCAGAGGACCTTGGCTTGCTTTCCTGCCTCCAGCACCCCTGTGTTACTTGGGCCAGATGGTAAATGAAAGTGTCTTCTCTGAACGCAGAAACTTTGTTTACTCATTTATGGGTAGTATGGCTAGTGTCGGATTCTGTATGACATAAATGTATTAACCATAATGGGCATGTGATTAATTTAATATTGTTACTCTCATCCAGGCAAGAACTAATAAGTTTCTAAGACACCAGTGATGGGGGTGGAGAATTGGGCACAGACCCAGGAAACACTTGGCACTGGAGTCAACACGATCTGGTGTCTGATTGGATGAAGGACTACAGAAGGGCAGGAACTCATGATGACTGGGACAGTTTGGCCTGGGCAACCAGGGCAAGGATAGTAGAGCCATTCATTGTCAGATGGGGTGGAGGGGTAGAAGAGGGGAGGGCCAGGGTACAGCATGGCAGGACAGGGCAGTGAGCTCAGTTTCAGACTGGCCAACTTGGAAGCATTAAGATCAGGTTGGGAGAGGTATCTGGGCAGATGGCTTCATGAGTTTGGCATTCAAGAGAGGCCTTAAAGAAGATTTATGAGCCAACTTTTAGTGAGAGGCAATGAAGTCATTATGTATCATTTGATTGGGGAGCGTTATGAGGTATGGAAAGAGGGTCATAGGTAGTACTTACTTTTCAATGTTTATCTATGCTTATTTTGAGACGGGGTCTCACCATAGCATAGGCTGGCTTCCAGCTTTCATTATAACTGAGGGTGACCTTGAACTTTAGATCCTCCTGCCTCTGGGATTCCGGATGTATCTTACCAAGCCTGGTATGTGGTTTAGGCTTGGTAAACACTCCACCTATGGAACCATACCACTAGGTCCTGTGCGTTCTAAACCCTTGTAGAAGCAGAGGTTCCTCTGTCCCGCCCCATCCTACAGTCACTTTCTAATAGTCACTCAGAGGCTTATATTAATCATAACTCTTAGCCAATAACTCAGGCTTATTACTATCTATCTCTTACATTTAAATTAACCCATATGTTTATCTATCTTTTGCCACATGATTCATGACATTTTACCTGTACCCTAGCACATCTTCTTCCCTCAGCAGCTGGCTTGCATCTCCCCTGACTCTGCCTTTCTTCATCCCAGTATTCTTAGTTTGGCTCTCCCACCTAACTCTATTGTGTTCAGCTATTGTCCAGTCAGCTTGTTTATTAAACCAACCAGAGCATAATATACATAGTGTACAGCACCCTTGTATTAATCCTAATTATGAGCAAAGAAAAACCACCAGGAAGGGGATTGCTGTAGAGTCTTTACTTCAGAGTACAACCACCACCAAGGAGGACTCCTATTATTGTGCCTATTTTACATCTGAATAAACTGAGGCACAGAGTGACTTATCCATATGACTCTCCATGACAGACTCATGATTTTCACCCAGCTTGTCAGGATCCATCCACGCCTGTGTCAGACTGCTCTGCTTGCTAGGATATCACACAGCGCTCCAGGAGAGGAAAAGAGAAGACTCTGTGAAGGCAGAATTGGAAGGGGACTTGCAGAGAGCAAGAGGACACAGGAGATTGGAGTGCTGAGTGGACCACTGAGTGCTGAGCTGGTGGGAGGGGGGCGCGGGTAGTGAGAAGGCCGGGTGTTGAACAAGGGGGAGGTGCAGGAGTGCAGCTGAGCTGCACGGTTATTGACAGAGCTTGCATGGAGGTCAGAAAAGAGAGAAGGGGGTGAGTTCCAGGAAGCCAGGAAGCCCGAGCACTTAGAGGAGAATCCCTAGGAATGTAGGGGGTGTGGGAAAGCCTTCAGGTCTAGCTCAGCTCATGTTCGCCAGCAGAGGATTCACACTGGAGAGGAGTTTTTGAATGTGATGGATGTAAGCAAAAATTCTCTCAAGGTTCCTACTGAATTAAACATCAGAGAATCCACATGAGAGAGCCACATCCCATTTCCTGGGGTGAGCATCTCTTTGCTTACTTACCTTTCAACAAAGGCCTTTGGTATTTTCGTCCTACGTTCTGGGCAGCAGCCACGTGCATGATGAGATAAGGAAGTCCTAGAGGGGTCTGCTGCCTGAGACCTGAGTTTGATATCCAAAATCTATGCGAACAACATGCCCTGGTGCTGCGAGCCTGGAATCCCAGCAATGGGGATGTAGAGACAGAGGCATGGATTTCTAGGACTCTCCAGCCAGGCAGCCTAGCATACTAGATGAATTCTAGGGCAGTGAAAGACCCTGTCTCGGAGAAAAAAAAGAGGATAGAAAAGATGGGCATCACTCGAGGTGCTGACCTTGGGCCTCCACACACACGTACCCATACTTGAACACACATGTGCACACAAAAAAGCCCGAATGGGTGTTTCAAACACCCCACCACTCACAGGTGGAGCAGAGAAGCTTTCTTTCACCATGCCCAGGAAAGAGTCATTGCTTGTAGAATCCAGACAGGTAATGTTCAGGGGCAACATAGTACCCCCACCCCCACCAGCCCCTGGGGTTTGCCCACCAGCCCCTGGGTTTGTCCTCCTAAGAGTTGCCGGGGTGCCCTATCCTCTGTGGAAGCAGGTGCCTGCTCTGTAGATGTCAGGAAGGTGAGAGTGATAGCTGGCATAGATCTTGAGGAGAAAGGAGGGGATCCCCAGGGATCCCAGCCCTGTGAGAATTATGGAGAAGAGTTTCCTGTTTCTGTCTGGATCCAAGAATCCTGGTTCTTGGAGCCAAGGGAGAGTGATGGGGATGAAGGCAGTGTGAGGGAGGAACAGGTGAGACAGAAGGTGTGTGGCTTTTGGTGCATCTGCTTCAAATGACCCCGGGTGATTTGACTTCTGTCATTTAAGTTTGTCATATGAGAAAATCTAGTTCCCTTGCTAGGCTTTGCTGCTGGGCACAGGACAGACTCAACAGGCCTTCTGAAGTGACTCCCTCATCTTGGGGCAAGGACAGTTTCTGGGCTTTGGGGACCTAGGATTCTTTCCCTCAGACAGGGACCATGGAGGGTTAAAGTCTTAACTCAGGCAAGAAATGCTGCTTTGCTCCAGCTCCTGACGCTAACATCCCAGAGGCTCAGGGCTAGAATTAAGATCTGGCTTCCAACCTTGTAAATATTCTGTGGTTGAAATGGCATCTTTGCTCTTGGAAGTTTCTCAGTGAAAGTACACACCTTCACAGAGGCCTCTGACCAGCTTTCCCAGAGATGTGCTGCCCTGAATCCAAAAGGCCATAGAAAAAGGCCGTGTGTGTGAGTGTGTGTGTGTGTGTGTGTGTGTGTGTGTGTGCGCCTGTGTGTGTGTGCAGGGGAAGGTATGTATGGGAATGTGTCCGTGTGTGTTTATTTGTAGCTATGTGTGTATGTGTCTCTGTGTCCGTATATATGCGTCTGTGTATATGTCTCTCTGTGTGTCTGCGTCTATATATGTTTGTGCGTGTATGTGTGTCTGTGACTGCATGTTTATGGGTGTATGTGTATGTTTGTACTTTCACACCTACAGCAACTGAATTATTTTCTTCATTTTCTCCCTCTGGGTGTCAGAAAACATGAAACTGGCATCTTTCAAAGGTTGTATTTCAAACGTGGAGGTTTTATGGGTCTGTGGAGAGACCCTCCAGGAACCAAGGATGAATGGGGATGTGGGCATAGTGCACAGGGCCTTTGACTGGGTATTAGTATGCACAAACAAGACACTGTCACAGAAAAGGTAGGAGCCACGGGTGCCTTGCCCCACCCTTCTTTACAGGGGAAGCAGATGTGGACTCCATGAAGACACATAACCCTTGATGTGGCTTTTGTCTAATCCTGTGGTTCTGAATGTTCCATCAAGGGAAAAGTCTGGGCGTGTGGAATGAGTGCAGAGAACTGTGCGTTATATGATAATTAATAGCTTATCTTCTATACTTCATTATTGAGCACACTGGAGTGTCGTGGTACAAATGGAAGCTTGGAATTTAGGCCCCAGTGGGCAGTTATAGCTTTAGATGGTACTTTAGACAGGATGCCTTGTAGATTCAGCCTATACTGATTAAAAAGCTATCTTCATCCAGATGTTGTGCTCCACACCTTTATACCAGCACCCAGGAGGCAGAGAGGCAGGTAGATCTTTGTAAGTTTGAGGTCAGCTGATCTATATAGCGAGTTCCAGGCCATCCTGGTCTACAGAGTGAGTTCTAGGACAGCCAAGGCTATATGGAGAAACCTTGTCTTGAAAAACCAGACCAAACCAACTAAACAAACAAAAGCTCTCAAAACTAGGAAGAGAAATTAATTTAGTTAGGGTTACTATTGCTTTGATGAAACACCATGAGGGCGGAAAGGGTTTATTGGGCTTACACTTTCTCATCACTGTTCAACACTGAAGGAAGTCAGGACGGGAACTCAAACAGGGCAGGAAGCTGGAGGCAGAAGCTGATGCAGAGGCCATGGAGAGATGCTGCTTGCTGGCTTACTCCCCATGGCTGGTCCAACCTCAGCCTCCAGAGTGCTGGGATTGCAAATGCGAGCTCCGTGCCACATACAGCTGTGTCTTTATAAGAGGATGCATTCCTCTGCCTGCTGCTTTAATTGGGCAGCACCCTGGAAAGCTGGAGTGGGGACATTGTGCTTGTGTGTACAGTTTGGCTGCATGAGAAGACTTGCAAGGATGTTAAGCGCTCTTTTTGCAATTCCAGATTTCCTAATTGATGACACATCAACACGTGTGCTAGTGTGGTCATCGTTTTGGCAGGAGACCCTTCATTCCGAAGTGGCACTAACATAGCCAGCTGGGCTTGTAAACCCATAATGGGCACAGGCCACTATTGAGTGTGTCTGTTTACAAGTTTTAAAAAATAATTTTAAGTTTTTTATTTTTATTTTAATATATATGATTATTTTGCATATATATATGCAAAATAATATATATATATATACCTGTGGAACACTTGGGCATTGGCAGAAGCCCCATAGGTGGTTGGATTCCCTGGCAGTAGATTTACAGATGGCTGTGAGAGCTGCCTGGGAATCAAACCCAGGTCCTCTGGAAGAGCATTCAGAGGTTAGCGTTGGGTGACTTTCTCATTCTCCATCTTCTTATTAGACACAGGGCCTCTTACTGAACCTGGAATTTACTGGTTTCCTCTAGGCTGGCTGGCCAGTGAGCCCCAGGATCTTCGTGACTCTGCCTCCCCAGTGCTCACATTACAGGTGTGCACTGCCATGCTGACTATTTTTTAAAACGATCTACTTATTTTTATTCTGTCTGTATTAATGCATGTGCATGCAGTATTCACAGAGTCCAGAAGAGGGGTTCAGGTCATTTGGACCTGGAGCTCCTCACCCGGCCCCAGTGTCTTGACTTCTTCATGTTCAATGCAGTCTGCTTTCTCTGCCAGCTTCTCTCAGGCCAGGCTGATCCCCCTTTGTTGTCTCTTGAAGCAGGGGGCTGCAGTGCAGAGGGTATAGACATTAGAATCTCAGTCTTGCCAAGAGAACATTTTGTTTTTATTCAAATGAGCAAACTATGATTTTAAACTTTTGATCAAGTATGGGATCAAGTGTACCCCCTTGCCTAGTTCATATGGTGCTGGAAATTGAAAACAGGGATTCATGTATGCCAGGCAAGTACTCTACCAACAGAGCTGGATCCCCAGCAGGTCATTCAGGATGTGAACATCTTGGTACCAATTTCCAACATGTGAGCTCTACAGCTGTGAATATTTTTGAAAATTCTTCTTCCCTTTCTGATGCTATGTGTCATATAGACCCTACTGAAACGGAACCCCTGCCCCCAGGCTGGCTCCAGGAACTTTACGTCTGTAGACAGAGCCCAGCTGTGGTGGAAAGTCTGTCTATAGAGACAGGCTCCTGGGCTTTCCACCTGTTTATCAGATAGCCTGTGGCTTCTGGTCTTCAGTTTGTTTGGGGTGGGGCAGGGGCAGGGGCAGGGTCTCAAGTAGCCCGTGTTGGCCTTGACCTCGCTGTGTAGCCTGGGATTGACTTTGAGCTTCTGCTTTTCCTGCCTCTGCTTCCTGAGTGCTGTGCCGGAGTAGAACCTGGAGCACTCTGTGTAGGAGGCAAGCATAATTACAGTTATGAAGTCTCAGTGAAAATAATGTTATGGCGGGCTCATCACAGCATGAAGAACTAACTGTGTTACGGGGTCGCAGTGTTAGGAAGCTGGAAAGGCACTGCTTTAGACACTCCTGGTTGTAGGGCCTAGGACTAGATCTCTGATCTCCACACTGGAGGTCTTCAAGTTTGCTGGTTCTGGTGCCTCCCTCTTGTCTCGTCCCACTGATGATTGCGCCTTGGGTGTGACCATGCCATGGGAGCTGCAAGTGTGTTGTGTTTTAGGGCGCTGCAGAAATAAACTGAAACCAAAGAGAAGTCTGGGAACATCCCGTGCCTCCATGCAGGGTTACATCAAACATCTTCCACACTTTCTTCCCATTCTGGAGACTTCACATAATTAAAAACATCCCCAGCCAAACACTAAATAAATTTTACACATGCTGCTTGAATTTCTTTAAGCCTTCTCCCAGGGTGGCTCTCTCAGAGATTAATATTTCATTGACATGATTCCTCTGGGTAGGCTGAAGACAAAAACTGTGGAAACTCAACATTTGCTTTAGACGATAAAACTTCAGGGTAGGACGGCCTTTGGAAACTTTTTTTTTTTTTGGATAGGATGCTCAGTTGAAAAACAAAAAAAGCACTCTTAGCAGAGCCCCTGTGGCATGAGCCCCAGATTGTGTTTATATCTCTCAGATATAAAACTAAGAGAATGTGACTCCAGATGCTATCATATGATATGAGTACATAACTGCTACAATTTTTGCTTAATGGGTAGTGCTGTGGTTTGGATGTGATGCGTTCCCCGAAGGCTAATATGTCTGAGGATTGGTCTGCAGTGTGGGGATGTGGGAGGTGATGGGACCTTGTGGGGGGGTCTTTAGGTCATTGGTGCTGAGTATATTGATGGTCTTTCTTGTTGCCATGACAAAAATGACTTAAGGAAGGAAATGTTTGTTTTGCTTCACACTTTGAGGGTGTCCTTCATCTTGGTGGGGACAGCATGAAGGCAGGGGAATAAGGCAGCATGGCCTCACAGCCAGGAAGTGGAGAGAGCTGAATGCTGGTACTCAGATCTCTCTCCTTTTTTATTCAGGCTAGACTTCAGCCCATGCTTCACACTGAGAGTGGGTGGTTCTTCCTCAGGCAATCCTTTCGGATAGCATTCTCACAGGCATACCCCGGGGTGTTTTCTATGTGATCCTAACTCCAGTCAAGTTGATGAAGATTAATCGATACATGATGTCACTCTGGAAGAGATCAATGACGTTCTCAGGGGATCCATTTAGTCCCAGGAAGCTCTTTAGCTTCCTGTCTGGCATGTGACCTCTCCCACTTGTGTGTTCTTCCCCTGTAGTGCCATCCTCTCTGAGGTGACTTAGCTAAGAAGGTCCCACTAGGGTTGGTTACACACTCTTTCGACTTTCATTCCCCAAGAACTATAAGCATGAGGCTTGTGATATATGGTAGATCACACTAATTGGATTTTCAATAGCAAACACGTCTTGCATGTTTAGAATAAGCCTCACACTTCCATGTCATAAAAAGCCATGAGAAATGAAAAACAGGGTCACTTTCTGTTGGCCCTGTTTCCTGTTGTTAAGGATCTTTATGTCTGTATGCCCTAAAGATTTTTTTTTAATGTTTTCTCTTTGCTTGGAGTGTATATTAGGGTCATGCTAGTTTGATGAAGTGCACTGGGGAGTAGAATATATATTTTTTACATAGAATATATATATTCATTATTCTGGAAGCAATAGAGTATCCGAGCAAAACAATTGGATCTCAAGATTTGAGGGTGGGCCTGGGGTTGGTTAAATTAGTAATTCAACTGTTTTTCTTTTCTCAAGTGTATGAGTGTGTGTGCGTGTACGTGTGCATGTACCTAGGGCTCCACACATGATAGGAAAATAGTATCCCACTGAGCTGTATCTTTGCTTTCTCACTTTTTATTCTTTGATGGGGTCTCACTAAACTGCCCAGAATGACTGCCCAGACTGTGGCCTAGGCAGGCATGAACGTCCTGCGCTCCCACCCCCAGCCTCTTGTGTAACTGGGAATACAGACCCACTTTGGAATTCAGTTTATTCACAGTTAAGGACTGCTTGAATCATCTCTGTCTTGCTGGGTGAGCTGAGGTGGGTGTCTGGGCTTTATTCTGGGGACCGATGGCCCAGAAGTTCAGAGCACTGGGGTTGACCTGCAGCCCCTGTTACTTTCCAGCTGGTCTTCATGGAAGAACTTTCTCCATGCCTAGATTTCCCACTTGAAAAACAACAGCAATCACACCTACACCACAGGCAGAAACATTCAGCAGTTCAAGGGAAGACCCTGGTGATGCTTGCTGAGAATACAATTAGTAGCTGATACCCTGAGCACTGCCTCTAATGGAGCCTTTATGGCTACCCCATTGTTGGAATTAATTACTCTTCCCCCACTGCCCTCTCACGTTTAATTTACATGCTTTCCTGAGTCCTTCTTGTTGCATCTTAGGAAGCTAGAGTACAGATTTCTCCCTCTGGCCCTGTTCATTCATTTCTACATTCCGTCATTCATTCAGAGGAAGTCCTCTGAGCTAGGCAAAGAGGTGAGCAAAAGCGACCGTTCCTCCGCATTCTCAGATCCCTGAGAGCAGCAAACCGCTTAGCTAAATAAATGGTTCCAGTGGACCTTTATTAATATTTATTGGTGTAAGATAGGCACACTATCTATCTTGGGGCAGGAAGGTAGTTTGCCTTCAGACTGAAAGGCATTTGGTTAAGATTAGAAACTTAAAGGCCTGTTTCTCTTGGTGACACCTGTCTAGTCCTGGAGGAGCACCAGGCTGTTCGGTCTCTACCAGAGCAGCACAGGGGCTTCTGAGGGTGGGGGCCATCATGTTGAGTCTGGCTTGAGACAGACCAGGTCAAGCCAGTTCCGCTAACTCAGAGCTTTTGCTCAATGAAGACCAAGTCCCTCTCAGTCTCTGAGAAGTTACAGGAATGTTCCTGATGGCCCAGACAGCGTCAACTATGCTTTAAAGCCTGGAAATCTTGCCCCACTCCACGTTTTGATTCTGGTCATGTGATGAGATTTGTTTGGAAGGGTTCCTGTGCTAGGCACTGTGCTGGCCGCCACTGTTGGAAAATGATGAGACATAAGACCCTGACAGCCAGTCTCCTTCTGGAATAGTCTCTGGAAACACAAACTTGGTGGTGTCACCAGGGCTGCCTGGCTAAGGCTACTTGCAAGGCACGCTGGCCATAAAACCAGCTTTCATGGGTGGAGATCTGAATGTGGAAAGCGATGGAACGCATCTATGTTTGTGAAGATGCTTGTCCAGGAACGTGTGATGGTTTATGTTGATTGTCAATGAGACTGCAACCAAGAGATAAGCTTCCAGATGCACAGATTAGGCTAGCCTGTGGATATGCCTGTGTGGGAGCATCTTGGTTAAATAAAACAGGGACACCCATCCTAAATGTGCGTGGCAGGCACCATTCCTGGGGTTTGGAGTCCTAGAACGGATTAGAAAGGAGAAAATGCACTGAGCACTGATGCTCATTGCTGCTTCATCCTGACTGCATGCTTCTGCATGGCTGCCCCAGGCTCCTACTGTGTGCGCTCCCACCATGGACTGTACCCACGGACTGTGTGAACAGGGACAAACCCTTCCTACCTTCAGGTGCTTTTGTCACGACAACAGGAACAATGACTAAGATGGAAAGGAAAAGGAGTGGGTGCCAAAGATCTGTGGGGGATGTGGACCAAAGATAGTGTGGGGGCAATTCAGATAAGGTAAATAAATAGACAAAAAGATGAGTAGAGGGAGTGAATGATCAGAAAGAATAGGAAAATATTGGAGAAAGACATACATATATACATACAATTGCATACACACACTTACCTTTGCATATATGGGTACTCATATCTGTGTGTTAGGGATACACACATGCATATCTGTGCATTTGCATACATATACACACATGTACAGGTGGAAGAAAGTAAGAAGGGACAGAGTGGGGAAGTTTGAGAGAGAATTATACATGCATATGTCATTTCTCTCTAGTGTCCCATCCTCCTGCCTGTGTGCCCACTTTTTTTTAATATGTAAAGATGAAGAGTTAAAAGGGGGAAAATGAAGAATGAATCATTGTTGGAGTGTGACCATAGGAAGGAGGAAGTGGTCTGATAAAAAGTGCTGGTGTCGGTTCTTTAGATCAGCAGGGAGGTTGGGATGAGACCAGGATTTGGGGTGGAGGGTGGAGGGGTGGAGTATGGGATGTGGGGGAGTTATCTCTGCTTTCTCAGGAAAGCTGGGAGGATAATACAAACTGAAAATGGTTTTCTTTTTATAAGCGCTGAGCTTCATTTGGAGACCATGCAAGTAGGGGTTGGAGTGATTAAGATAGGCCTGGGGGAGAGATGGGTTGTCAGATAGGTCCTGGTGCGAACTGTGAGGTACAGTTGTAGTAACCAGACTGTGTGGAGAGATGAACACAAAGAAGAAAGGGGTGGGGCCGGGGCTCCCGGAGAGGCTGGTGAACTCACAAGCTTTGACTCCATCAAGGGGAAGCCGGCTCAGATGGAGGAATGTGATTTCCCAGAGAATCCGTCATCCAGCAGTCCCTGAACGTCAGCTCTACTCAGTTATGGGAGACTCTGGGGTTAAGCAGAGGGATTAAGACACATCCCTGCCCCTAAGTGTTTCATAGCATAGGACTCAGAGCTGAAGAAGCCTCTCAAGGGGCTGATAGGGTCCAGAGGTGTCAGTGGGAATGACTTGCTGCTGGAGGGCAGTGGTCAGCAGAATGTATGTCTCATGGGTCACCATGAGAGCTCTCGAGTCCCATAGAGGAAATTTAGATATCCATCTGCTTGATTATTTCCCTGGGACCATGAGCATCTTCTCTATAGCCAAGGGGTGGGGGCCCTTGGTGTGCCCAGCTCCCTGTGTGTGTTGGTTGGTTTGTCATCACTGACCAAACAGTGTAAGAGAGGAATTTTTGATTCACTGTTCCAGAGGGTGTAGTTCATGCTTGGCTGACCTTGTACACCTGGCAGATGAGGTTTCTAGCTCTGAACCACCAATGCAAGTGACTCCATGCTTTTGGATAGCGCATCATGGTGGCAGCAGCGTGTGGTGGGGGCTACTTTCCTCTTGGTGGGCAAGAATCAAAGAAAGTAATATAGGAAAGGCGAGGTAAGATAAACCCTAAGGACATGGCCCTAATGATTCCCTATATCCCCTAACTAGACCTCACCTTTTGCAGAATCAATAGGGTGATTGTCTATGTTAAAATGGTTACAGTAACCGAGTCCTGCCTGAGAGCTGTGAACCTCTTAGTGGTTTCCCAGTCCTTGAGTGTGGTGTAGCCCCTGCCTCACACCGGGAAGGTCAACAATCAGGTGGTTGCGCAGTCCACAAAACTGGGTGCCTTAGCAAGCCCAATCTGTCACTGAATACGGAAAAGATTCCTAGAGAGCTGCTGTTCCTTAGATTTTGATGGAAATCTGGAAACACTGGTTCTGGTATCAGCAGCATCAATAACAGGGCGATGAATCAACTCAGCAGCCAGAGGGCGTTTTTCTTAGGGTTTCCATTGCTGTGAAGAGACACCGTGACCACTGCAACTTTTATAAAGGAAAACGTTTAATTGGGTGTCTCACAGTTTCAGAAGTTTAGTCCATTATCATCGTGGTGGGGAGCATGGCGGTATACATTCAGACATGGTGTTGGCTATATCTTGATCAGAAGCCTACAGGAAGTGGTGGACTAAGACACTGGGTGGTATCTTGAGCATACGAGACATTAAAGCCCGCCTCCACAGTGACATACTTCCTCCAACAAGACCACACCTACTCCAGCAAAGCCACACCTTCTAATAATGCCACTCTCTATGAGTTTATGGGGGCCAACTACATTCAAACTACCACAGAGCCCAAGCAAGCCCAAGGTGAAATCTCTTTCTTCTGCTTTACCCTCAGTCTGCGCTGCTACCAGAAGATGCTGTCCACAGTCAGGATAGGTCTTCCCAGGTTAACTAAGGCAAACAGGATAATACTTCACTTGAGGCTCCCTACTCAGGTGGTTCTAGAGTTGACATTAAACCCAACTACAATAATTCATTCATGAAGACAGGGCTCTCATTATCAAACCATTTCCTAAAAGCTGGCAATCAAGCTGCTTTCTGTGAACCTATGACATCTCTTATAGTCAAACCATGATGGTCAGCCCCTGATTGTTGTCATGAGTGTGGATCAGTGAGCCCAACAGACCTGCTTTTGCATGTAGGTTCAGGAGTTTGTAACGAATTACTGATCCACAGACAGACAGGGATCGTTGTACACTGCCGGCAGGAATGCAAACCAGTCGGGCCACTGAAAAAATCAGCTTGGGGCTTTCTCAAAAACTAGACTTAGATCTTCATATGACCCATCTGTATTATTCCTGGTGGTTTATACAAACAACTCTGAGTCCATAGATCACAGAGGTACTTACACGCCAGTGTTTATTACAGCAACATTCACAGTTAAATTATAGAACCAACCTAGGTGTCTAGTGACAGAGGAACAGATAAGGAATGTCTCACACACACACACACACACACACACACACACACAGAGAGAGAGAGAGAGAGAGAGAGAGGGAGAGAGAGAGAGAGAGCTTTCTTCAGCCGCAAAGAGTGAAGTTATATTATTTGTAGGAAAATGGATGCAACTGGAAAAAATCATATGAAGAGAATTAAGCCAAGTCCCAGAAACACAAATATCACATATGTTTTTTTCTCCTTTATAGTTCCCAGATTTTATATAGATGCATAAATCATGTATATACATATGACATACAAGTAGAAATAAACCTGTCTAAGAGATGGGTGGTTTGGGGGGGGACTGAGAAAATGGAGGGTGTCACGGTCTGCTTTCCTGTTGTTGTGACAAAATACCCAGCCAGCTTTGGGAGGACAGGACTAACTTGATTTACACATCCACTCAGGATTCATCACGAGGGAAGTCAGGGGTAGGGACTTGGAGGCAGTACAGAGGCCATGGAGGAACAGCGCTTTCTGCTTGCTCAACTTTTCTTGTATAACCCAGGTTCATCTGCCCAGGGTTCACGCCACCTACAGTGAACTGCGCCCTCACAGCGTCAATCATTACCGAATAAAATCCCCCACTGACTTGCCCACAGTTCAACCAGATAGAGGCGATTCCTCATGTGCGGTTTCCTCATCCCAGCAGACTCTGGCTTATATCAACTTGAAACAAACAAAGAAACAAACAACAAAACAAAATCCCCAACTAATATAGAGGTTAAGGGAGTGGGGGTAGGATATGCTCAATATACATTATATAGGTATGAAAACTTTTTAAAAATTAAGAAAACAAAACAAAATGACAACAAAAGAATTGCCAGTTGGAGAATCCAAATTCAAATGCCAGCAGCATGCTTGTGAGCCTAGAGATCAGGAGGCTGAGGCAAGGAAG
>JAQHUG010000262.1:1607060-1638770 GCA_028555095.1 Dicrostonyx torquatus | reverse complement strand
GGGTGCCGCAGCATCCTTGTGAAGGGAAGCTATCAAATCTACAAGCACAGAAACTTGCAGGAGGCGTGTGCACATGGAGCAGGACCCTTAGCAATCCAGGAGCTCCATCACTGGTCCTGTTTATGCTTCCCACACACATAAGCAAAGCTGGTGACAAAATGCCTCTATTCTGGGCTGAAGAGAGAGGCTTCCCCCAGCAGCAGTAGCAGACTGTGGGAGCAGATGTGTCAGAGTTGACCAGGATTCAGCATTCATACAGAACTGCATGGGATTTTTTTTTTTTTCTTTACGGTGCATCTGGGCATTGCTGTCTGGGAACTGAATTCCCTTCCTTCCTCTTCCAAGGAAGTAGTTTGCAGGCCTCACTGATGTGGGCCCAGGCCGACTGGTCCCTCACTCGCTGGGTTATGAGTTTTGGCTGAAGAGAAGGAAGAGGAAACGGGTGTCTCTGATCATCTGTCTCTTGCTTCCTTTCTGTTATGAACAGAGGATGCTGGATTCTCCAACTGGCTAGTCCAAATTCCCAATAAAATCCCAACCCACAGTGGCTGGAGAGATGGCTCTGCCATTAAGAGCACTGGCTGCTCTGGGAGAGAACCCAGGTGTGTTTCTCAGCGTGTGCATTGTGGCTCACAACCATTTGTAACTCCAGTTCTAGGGGATCTGATGCTCTCTTCTGGCCTCTGCAGACATATGTATGAGGCACACATAAATACCTGCAGGCAAACACTCATACACATAAAATACATTAGCCATGGGATTTTTCCTCTGAGAGAATGCTACCCAACTCTCCAAGGATCTAAACATCCCCAAGTCCTCTCTGTTGAACTCATGATGGCACCAAGTCTAAGGTACAAGGTGATCTCCAGACATGTGATGTGGTGTGTGTTTCCTTTCTTTTTCCCTTATATCTGAGAAGTCAACTGAGGCCAAGTAAGTTTAGAACTCTGATTGGCTGAAACCAACCTCGTTGAGGATGACCAGTTCTTACCAGAGACTTCTCTGTTCCTGGCAGCCCACCTCTTCTCACTCACTCAGCTAAAACAACGATTGCCCATCCCTGAGAGTTGCCTGCATGGGAGTGGAGGTGGGCTTGGTTCCCAAGGAAGGCACGTTGTTTCTGAGTATAAGGTGTGATGCTCCATCACCAGGGACATTTCATTTCTGTGATTACTCTGTACATGGACGGACTCAAGGCTGCAGACAATGTACATTTGTAACTGTGGCAATGAGGTTACCTGTAAGGTGGAAGCCGCTGAAAACAGCACACCATGCACTCAATTAACCATTCAGTCTAGGTTTTCACAAGACAGAGCATGTTGATGTCTTCTTCCAGAGAACAGTATGTGGTCAGGAAGCCGGGGCACTGGGATGGATGTGGTAGAAGGAGGTTGTTTCTTTCCATTACTTTGCAGTTGGTCTCTAATTAGAAGAAGCTGTGAGCCAACATATGAAAGAAAGCCATTATAGAGTTAAGAATTGGGAGCTGGGAAGTTAGCTCAGTGGGTAAGAGCACTTAATGCACAAGCATGAGTTTGAATCCCCAGCACCCACTTAAAAAGCCTGTGATCCCAGGGCTGTGGGTGCCATAGACAGAAACAGTGCTAGCTGATAGATAGCCTAGCTCTGGATTCAGTGAGACCCTGACTCAAGAAATGAGGAGTGATACCGCAGGACGTCTGACCTCTTTGGCTTTCAGGTGTACTTCCGTTGTATGCAGTTGCACAATCATGCATGCACACACTCTCTCATTCACACAAGAACTGGTAGATGCTATATTGCTATGTAAGTGTTGACAGGGTGTTCTTTAGAAATGACGTTTCTCTAGAAGGATGTATAATTAACCCAATGGGTTATCTTTTGAAGAAAGCCCTGACTTTGAAAATATCCAACTCAGTTGTAATTCTTCCTTTCCCTACACAATTCTCATCATTCCTAGCATCAGTGTGTCTGCACAACTGAATCCCAGTCTTGACATGGACCTTGTACCCCATGAATCAAGGAAATGCTTCCATGGAAGTTGCCATGCAGGATGGGCCATTCTAAGATGGGGATTCTCTGCTTACAGATTAATAAACCACGGTTGGCTTGTGGTATCTGCTTTGGAGGACTTTGCTATTAAACTCATTCTCCAAGAACCTGGTCACTTCTGGTCATGGGGAACACTGCACTGTTGGACCAGAGTTTGGAGCAGTGCTCCAAAGGGCAAGGCACTGGCAACTTCTCTCTGACACATGGGATTCCTAAACCCGAGACTGGCTTAGGCTGGACTCTGAAGCAGTGATACTTGACCATTCTAGAACTCTGTGACCACTTTTGGACCAGATTGCTCTTTGTGGCAGAAGACTGTCCTGCATCATATAGAAGACTTAGCAGCATCTCTAGCCTCAACCATGGATACCATTGTCACCTTGTGTTGTAGCTATGACAGTCAGAATGATGCTGTCAAATATGTACTAGGAGACAAAACCTCCTGGGTTGAGAACCAGTCCTCTCAGTGCTGTGAAGGGACAGAGTGCTTCCTGGAGGAACACGGCATACCCCTGCACGTAGGAGTGGCTTGATGCTTCTGTCCTGTATCTCTATGCTGGTGTGTCTCTTCTCAGAGTGCTGGCCATGTGAGCCCACAAAGGTCATATAGCACAATACTTCTCAAATTCAACTCGACTGGGCATCTTAGAAGCTGAGATTTGGATTTATTAGGACGGGGGGGGGGTGCCTAGCAAGCTTCCAATTAATGTCAAAACTGCTGATTCTCAGATGGTAGGCTGGTAACTACATGGTGCATGATATGATCCCCGGGCCAACTTGAGATCACTATGGTTTGTTTTGTTTTAAGTTTTTTTTTAAAAAAATTTTAACGATATATATGTATGTGGGGGGTATTTGTCTGTGAGTGTGGGTACCCGAGGAAGCCAGACAATGGTGTTAGATTTCTTGAAGCTAGAGTTGCAGGTGGTTGTGAGTTGCCCAACATGGGTGCTGGGAACAAAATCAAATGCTCTATAAGAGCAGTAGGTGCCGAATGAAGATCACAGTCAAATGTTTGGAAAGATGAAGGAGCTTGGCGCTCCCAGGAACTAAAGACAATCTGGCATTGTCGGAGCTTGGGTGAGCTTATATCTGTGCCTGCAGGTGTGTGGCCTGCGGAGGAGGTTCTGTAGGAGCCAAGGTTAGAGTCATAGGAGTGCCTGTGTTTGTTACTAAAGTGAGTGGAGCCTGGCTGTGGGCTTCGCTGCGGCCGTGTGATCATATCTATGTTGTAGAAACATACCCCTGGTGGAGGTGAGTGGGCACTCACCTGAGTCAGGAGGAAGAGTCATCAAAACAAGCATGTGGGAGGCTGTTGCTCATCAGGAGTGATGTGGCTGGTGTCCTGGAGCATTGGTGAGGACAGGTGGGAGGGGGTAGATTTGAACTTATGATTCTAGCAGCTTCTTTCTCTGCCTGGAACCTGGGGTCCTTGAACCTGCTGAGTGCAGAAGTGGTGAGGAGCTGGCCAGTGGCCTGGACTCCCATTGTTTGCCTGTATCCTTCTGTGTTCCCCCTTCAGGAATGCTAAGGGCTACTAAAGGATGAGCCCTGCTGTGGCTCAGAGGCTGGAGGGTGGGGGTCCCCTTTCCCCCGAGGCAGACAGCCTCCTTTCAGCCTCCCACTCTTCATTCTGAAATTCTGAGTTAAAAAAAAAGGGTAATAAAGAATACTGGGTACCTTTTCAGGGGAATTCACCTATTGCCGTGTCTAAAACTTTACTGTCATCCCCCTGCCTGCTACCCTGCTTTATTGTTTTTTGTTTGTTTTAAAAACCTCTCTCACTTCTGGACTCTGAGATCTCCCTATCTTGGTCCTCATTCTTGACACATCATTTCCATGGAGCCAGGGACCTGGGATCCAGGAGCAGACTGAGCTCCCAAGTCCTTATGGGCATTTTAGAACTGGACACACGGTGACAGCTGTGGGATGGGCATCGCTTACCCATCGCCAAGGGTGGCATATTTTGGCCCGAGGGACGAGGCACCTGATCAAAGTACATGTGTGTCATTGGTGCAGGCTTCCAGAAAAGATCAGGAGCAGAGCAGTCACCGAGGTGATGATGTGGCTCTAATGGACCGTTCCTCAGAGATGAACTAGGAAAAACTCAGTGAAGCAGATGAGGAGTGGCCTGAGGGAGGGCTGCAGTGGAGCGGAAAAAGGAGAAAAGTCAGGAAAAACACGTGAAGTGTTACTGCCTCCTAAAAGCCAGGCACCTCGCCCGATCAAAGGGCAAGACCCAGGTGTGTGCAGCTCTCTGCCTAGGAAAGGTGGCTTCCTCTGGGACCCTGGCTTGTGGTTGCTGAGCACAGGCTGCTGGAAGCAGAACCCCAGGAAAGCAGACTGCCTCACTGCTGACTTTATGTCTCCAAACAGGCGAAGAGAGGGAGGGGGCCACGCTGGTCCAGCCGTGTCCAGGAGCTCTCCTCCCGATGCCATATGAGGCTGCCCCTCAGCCCCAGCACGGAGCCAGTGGCCACGGAGCCCTTGGAGATGGCTTTGCTCAGCAGCGTCCTGGCAGCCTGTTCCTATATCTCAGGTGGGTACTGGTGTCTGCTGGCCAGGCCTGGCCTTGTCTTAGAAGAGAAGTGTGTGGTCACCACAGGGAGGCTCTGCATGAGATGAAGTTCTTCAGGTTCTTACCTAAGTGTGATAGTCTCTAACTGGGCAGGTGAATACTCGCAACAGCCTTGTCTTTCTGGAGAAATGTTTAGTTACCTTTCCGCCATGGGCCACTGCTGCTTTCTGTCCTCAGTACATCAACCAATAAGCAAGGTACTGGGGAGTCCAGCAGCCTGAGAAAGGTTCTCAAATCTACACAGGTTTCTTTGTCCATGAGTGTGTGTGTGTGTGTGTGTGTGTGCATGTGTGTGTATGGGTGTGAGTGTGTACATGTGTGCGTGTGAGAGAGAGTATGTGTATACATATGAGTGTGTTTGTGTGAGAGAGTATTGTATGTGTGAGTCTGTGTGTGTGAGAGAGGATTTGTATGCATGTGAGTGTGTGTGTGTATGTGTGTTGTGTGTCTGTCAGGGGTGATCTGAGGTGTCTAAGAGCCTTTTGAAGGAGAGGGAGACAGAAGGTGTGTGATTCTCACAAACCTGATGTTACCTGTTCTTAATTCAAAGTCTTGCTCTTCAGCAAGACAGCTGACTCCTTTTCTTTCCTGAGACCAGACAGTGTTCTTATAAAAGGTGCTATTTAATAACACATGGAAATGGTCTGTCGTTTGAATGATCAGACTTCTATGTTGCTGGAGTGAGTGTTTTAATCTCTCATGCTTTGATAACTTGCTTGTATTTTGTTTTGTTTAGCCTGGAGTTGTATAGATACTGCATGAAGAAGGGGCTGATGTTTTGATTTGTCTCCCTTTAGGGGAAGGGTTTTATTTTCTAACTTTTCTAGCCAGATCTCACATTGGTAACTTAAGAATTCAAATGTAAAGCCCACTGCTTCTATTTACAATGACTAAACCATGGTCAGAGAACTTCTGAGGGCTAACCTGTCTGATTCAACTGTGGTTGGCAAGATAGGGCGTGTCTTGTTCCTGCTGCTGTGACAGAGTACCCCAATAAAAGCAACTCAAGAAAGAAGGGGTGTGTGTTGGCTTATAGTTCAAGGTTACATCCCATCATGGGAAATTAAGGCAGCCCTCACAAGCAGGGTCAGAAAGCAGTGAGCGCAGGCATATCGTTATTTGGATCTTCTCTGTCCACCTTTCCTAACTGAGATTGATTTTCTCGCATTAAGTAACATAATAAATACAATCTCCCAAAGGCCATGAAGTTGGGAGCCATGAAGGTTAAGTCTAGGAGGACCTGGGGAGGAGGGTGGGTGAACATGATCAAAAGGCATTGTATGCAAGTATGAAATTCTCAAAGGGTTAACAAAATATTAAAGAGAGAGAGAGAGAGAGAGAGAGAGAGAGAGAGAGAGAGAGAGAATCTCTCCCAGACACTCTCAGAGGCTAACCTTAGTCTAGACAATCCCTCGTGGGTGCACCGAAGTCTGTGAAGTTGACCATCAATTCTGACCATCACAGGGTAGCTAGTCCAACGGTGCCATGCATCCTGGATCTTCTTTCATGATATGGAGAAGCCAACTCCACCCCATTTCAGGAAATCCAAGACCCGCTGCCTCCTTCCTGGGCATCCACACACCAGAGAGATTTCATTCTTATTTATTTATGTTTTTAATGGAGAAAGAGTCTCATGGACTGTCTTGAGCTGTCTCTTGCCTTTCTGCCACCATGTGTGGTTTATGTTGGAGGTTGAACCCAGGGGTTTATGCAGGCTAAGCTAGCACTCTGCACACAGAGCTATACTTCCAGCCCTTTTGCTGTGTATTTCAGCCGTGTTGGGGATAAAGGACACCAAAGATAGGGTATGGAAGTTTGCAGCTGTGACACCATGTTTGTACGGTGACTGGAGGGGGATCTACTAACTCTGTCCTGAATACTGCCTCACAGTGAGGTTGTAGGCAGACAGCCAGAGGGTCCAGGATTTCCACAATCGCAAGGATGCCTACAAACCAGCTCTTGGATAAAAATGCCTCTGATGAGAACAAACAGTGCTCTGGACTTTGGCTCCCTGCTCAGCACAGGAGGCTCTTGGCGAGTTTCCGTTTTGACCAGCCTGACCCTGGGTTGTGGCCACTGGATGTGGTAATTCATTGAATTGGCTACTGTTTACTGGGCATCCTGTGATCTTGTTGAGGCTGGAAAAGCCCATGGCCCTATTTTCCTGTCTCCTTCCTTTTTCTCTAACCCATTACACTGAAATGAAATATTATGTTGGTTACAGTAAACCTTTTCCTTCCTTTAAGCAAGTGTCTGGGAGAGATGCTGAGGAGAGGGCTCAGTAGGAGAAGTCATGTGCCACCAAGCCTGATAGCCTGAATTGGGATCACAGGAGCCACATGATGGGAAGACAAAACCAACTCCAGGAAGTTGTTCTCTGCCCTCCACATTCATGCCCTGGCACAAATGCTACCCCCTCCCAAATAAATAAATAACATGGGAACATTTTTTTTTAAACTAAATAAGCATGGCTAAGATTTAAGGTGAATGCCAGAAAATAGGAACTTGGGTGTCTAAAATAAAATTTCTCATGTGTAACAAAAAAGACAATGATTAAAATCGACTCTTGAGTGGCTAAACAGATGGCTCAGCAGTCAAGAGTGAATGCTACTTCTGTAGAGGATCCCCACGTTCAGTTCCTTGTGCCCACGCTCGATAGCTCATAACCTACTGTAACTTCAGCACTAGGAGATTTTGCGCCTCCTTCTGGTCTCCACAGGGACCTGCACACAAGTGCAAATACCCACACGCAAATGCACACATAAGTATTTTTTTTTTAATTCTGAAATCAGGGACATGCCTTAACAATGAAAAAGCAATTTTAAAACACAAAGGTTAAAAATAGCTGCTGTCCTTTAAAAATGTAGTCATAGATTAGAAGCAAAGATAAAAAACATGGCAGGAGAGATTTGTGGGAATATCTTGATCTTGCCTTGCTCTCTTCCATGCCCTTTCTCCTCTACCTGGTTATTAGTTTCAAGGGGACCCAATGTCTCCTGCTTACTCCAATGCTTCATTTGTGCTCTGGTTGGTCTTCATTATCTACCTGAGCGGATTGAGAAGTACCTAAAATTTTGGCATATGTCTGGGTTTGTCTAACAGACTTTAAAGAGCTTGGCAGGGAACAGAGAGCCAGGTGGGGAAGACTCATCTTGAGTGTGGGTGGCTCTGTTCATAGGCTTTGGGTCTGAGTGGGACAATAGCGAGGAAGAAGGGGGAAACTCGTACACTGGCGACGTCTTAGTGTTGTTTGCTGCGATGGCAATAAGAACCCTGACAGAACAACTCAGTTGAGAGAGAAAGGGTTCACTTTAGCTCCCCATTCCAGGTTGGCGTCCAGAACTACAGGAGAGTTGAAGTGTCTTGAATCTGAAGTGACTAGTCATATCCACAGTCAAGAACAGAGAAAGGATGAAGGCATTCATGTGTGTACTCGGCTCACTATCTTCCCTCTTAGACATACAGGATCCCCTAGGTAGGGAATGGTGCTGCCCATAGTGGGCTGGGTCTTTTCACCTCAGTTAACTCAGTTAAGACAACTTCCCTCAGACCTGCAAACAGGCCAGCTTGAGCTAGACAACCACTAAGATTCTCTCCACCTAAGATTTAAGATTGTGTTAAGTTGGTAATTGCAGGAACCATCACAGGTAGGTGTGACTTTTCCCGAGTGGTTTTTCTCGCTGCTGTCATTGACCATTGACACCAGACTCCAGGATAGTCCATCTTTCAATGGGGACTTCCACCAGCATTAAACCTACGAGCCTTCAGCCTGCATTACTGGTCCCTCTTATTCTGTGGCTTCCAGTTTCTCCAACAAATGAGCAGTGGCTGGCTTCCTCGGTTCTCCAGCATGCAAACTATGGGACTCTATAGCCTCTGGTCATGTGTCTAACAAGTTCTATCCCCCTTATTCATTCTGTTCTTTAGAAGAGTCCTAACTAATACAAGTTGCCTTTTGTTCAACACATGAAGCCCTTTTCTAATGCACCCAACTGTCTTAGTCCTTTGACAAGTCTCTCTCCCCCCCCCGCGTGTGTGTGTGTGTGTGTGTGTGTGTGTGAGAGAGAGAGAGAGAGAGAGAGAGAGAGTGAGAGAGAGAGAGAGAAAGAGAGAGAGAGTTTTAGAGATCATATGAGGTATTTGGTCCTTCCAGGAGAGAGGGAGGGAGATAGAAGGTTATGTAAATCTGGGAGCCCCCTATATTTCTCTTTTCTTAACGCAAAGTTGTGTTTTTCTGCAAGATGACTGACTTCCTGAAGTTGTTTCTGTGTACCAGACATTTTTATACAGAAGCAGCTTTTTGATTACATGTGGAAACCCTCCTGCCTGCTCGAGTGAGTTTTTCATCTTTTGGTAGCTGGTTTTTGTTTTTGTCTGTTAGATGGCATTTCTGAATGTCATTTGAAGAGGAAAGGACTTTCTTTTATTGTTTCCTTTGGGGAGAGGCTGGCTTTACTTTCTGATTCTCTAGATAGGGTTGATGTATATAGATGGAAGCCAGCAGACCCCCATGGCCTCTGATCCCAGCAGAGCCTGTGACATGGTACTATGATCTTTCTGATTGCTTCTGGATATGTCTTGTCCAGTGTATGTGTGACATGAATCTTATACTGTAACTACTGTAAAATGTTACCATTCTTCACAGCAAATAGCCACCCTCAACATTAACTATTCCAATAATTAACGGTATCAGTTTGACAAAATACTCCCTGAAAAGGAATGATAAATTGCACAGCCTAGACTGGCCCCTAACTCATGGCAATGCCTCTGCCTCAGCTTTACAAGTCCTAGGATTACAGTTGCAATCGCCACAGTAGATAGACTCTTTCTTTAACAGAATAAATGTTACTAATGATAAAATATTGAAATATATAACATAAAATTTCACAAATTTAATAAAAGAGTTCCAAGGGCAACAGGCAATGAAGGATCAGAATTAGCAGTTTACATCAGCTGATGAAGCTGAACAGTTTAAAATTCTAACAAATACATGAAAGATGAGGATAGAATAGGAGTGTGGGGAGGCCAGAGCTTACATGCAAAGCCGGTGGAATCGCAGGTGGATGGAAGCTCTGCAGGGAACAGTTTTGCAATATCTGCCAAAAGCCTCAAGCATGCATATATTACGTATTTAGGAGTCCCATCGCTAGGAATTTCTTTTCAGGGCATAATTAGAGATGGAGGCAGGCACATTACTATGAGGATGAGAACCCTCAGAATAATTTTGATGGAAAAAATGTGCGGCAGGGCCTGCTTTTCGTCCCAGCCGCCCAGCTAGCTTACATTTGAAATAATTACACAGAAACTGTATTCATTGAAATACTGCCTGGCCCATTATCTCCAGCCCCTTATTGGCTAACTCTCACATATTAGTTTAACCCATCTCCATTAATGTGTATTGCCACTTGACTGTGGCTTACCAGCATGAGTCTAACCAGCGTCCATCTCGGGCAGGAGAGCCATGGTCTCTGCCACACTGCCCTTCTTCCCAGAATTCTGTTCTGTCTACTACGCCCACTTAAGGGCTGCTCTATGAAAAAGCCAAGGCAGTCTCTTTATTAACCAATGAAATCAACCCAAATGCAGAAGTACCTCCTACAAAAAAATGAGAAACTGTGCTGAATATGAAGTGAAGCAGAAATGTGTAAATATGTAAAGTAATGTGTAGCACATGGTTCCTGCTGTCTGTCAGTATTAAATGTGACTGTGCTCTACTATAATTTGTAGGTGGGTTCTAGGATCAGATAGGTGTCTGTGCACTTTCTATATTATTTTGATGATCTGTCTTTCTGGTATGTTGTTTCTGTGTGGTATTGTGTGTGCAGTGCATGCGTATACATGTGCACATGGAGGCTAAAGGACAGCCTCAGCTGTCATTCTGCAGGATTTCTCTCTGGTCTGAACTGGAGAAGTAGGGCCAAGCTGGCTGGCCAGTAAGTCCCAGGAATTGGCCTGCCTCCACTTCTCAGCCCTGGGATTACAAGCAAGCACACCCATGTTTGGATTTTTTTTTTAAAAGATGGGTTCTGGGTCTCAAACTCAGATCCTTGTGATTGCAAGGCAAGCGCGTTACTGTCCAAGCCACACTCCCTTCCCTGCCTGCTTTGCTGTGTTCTGTAACTCATTCTTGGTGCCTTATAAGAATAATGCTGGATTCGAATATTAAGTTTTACTTGTGTCATGCATACATTAGATAATTCCCATAGGAGGCTGGGGAGTTCTCTCCCATAGGAGACTGGGAAGTTCTTTCCCATAGGAGGCTGGGGAGTTCTTTCCCATAGGAGGCTGGGGAGTTCTCTCATCCATAGGAGGCTGGGGAGTTCTCTCCCATAGGAGGCTGGGGAGTCTCTCCCATAGGAGGCTGGGGAGTTCTCTCATCCATAGGAGGCTGGGGAGTTCTCTCATCCATAGGAGGCTGGGGAGTTCTCTCCCATAGGAGGCTGGGGAGTTCTCTCACTGGTGTAATTCTCTCGCCCATCCATGTTCTTTGACTTGTGTTTTAGTCCTTCTGCCTTAGCACTTATATTGAAGGAATTAACAATTCCCATCTTAACTGTGCAAGCAACTCATTAACCAGTAGATGATGCTTTATAGAGAGGATAATAATCTCATTAATAATAATAATAGCCTCATTAATAATTTCTAATAGGGTCATTAGAAAGAATAAACTGAATAATCACTCATTTTGACTTAATGATTGGGTCCTTAGTGTATGCTCAGGACCCTATTCTTTTAGGGATTCCCTTTAATGTTACCTTCTCAGTGGGCTTCTTGCTGGTCAGTCTACCTGCTCCCATCAGCACATGTTGAGTACGTCCTGTCCTCTCCTTCTCCTTATCACCCTGTGAAAAGACACAGAGGAAGTCTAATCTCACAGCTGTCCCTCCATCCAGTTCCGTTCGCAGGCTTTGGGGTACCTTCCGGTCATCTCTCCCCTATATGAGGGTGAACCGAATACACTTCCTGTGCTCTGCTTTTCCCACTAAGCGATATGTCCTGGAGACACTGTGGGTCGGGATGGAGCAGTCTTCCCTGTTCTGTTAGACAATTGCTGACTCCTCCATTGCACAGATGGCCCCAAGCTTAGCCTGTCCATGCAGATGGCCAGTGGGAATGGCTCGGAACTCTCAAACAGAGCAGTGATAAGTAACAACAGCATACATGTTCGAGTGCATTTCCAGACTCGGTTTTCCAAAGGACTATGGCTGGATCATGTCCCATTCAAAGGAAAAACATCACCAAGTTGCCACCTAAAGAGCTCTACTAATCTTTTAAAAGAGAAATATGCAAAGCCCCAGGACAATGTTTTCAATTGTGTTTGGAGTTTTGACAATCTGATAGACAGAAAAGGCTCCCTACATGTAATTTAATTTCTGTTGACCAGGAGTTAGCAAACTTTGTTTCCTATAAAATGTCAGAGTGTTTTCAGCTTTGTAGTCCAGCTTATGTTCTACCAGTTTAACTCCACTGTAGCACAAGAGCAGGCAAAGGCTACGTAACTCAACAGACATGCCTGTCTTTCAGTGAACTTCGTTTGCACGTGCAGGAGGCCTGTCAGAGGAGCTGACCCACGGTGTCCCAGTCATCTCGGGGGGCATCTTTCATATGCCAAAGACCTATTCCTAATGCTTATTTCCCTGTGAATTGCTCAGATCCTTTCCAAATTTTCTCTATTAGTTGTACTTATTTTGTTTAAAAATCTTTATTTCTTTGTTTTGTGTGTATGGGTGTTTTGCGTGCAGGTATATATACCACCTCCGGGGAGGTCAGAGCAGGGCATCAGATCCCCTGGAACTGGAGCTACAGACAATTGTGAGTTGCCATGTGGGTTCTGGAAATTGAACCCTGGTCCTCTGGAAGAGCAGCCAGTGCTCGTAACTGCTGAGCCGTCTCTCCAGCCCTCTTGTTCTCTTTCTTAATGTTTTTTCTAGGTATTCTTTATGCGTTGATCCCATGTTGCTGCTAATATAACAAATGATCTTTTCTGGTTTGTCATTTGATTTTGTGTTTAGTAATATTTTGTGGAGATGTATGTCTGTGTGCACATGTGTATGTGTGTGTGTGTGTGCATGTGTGTGTGTATATTCATGTGTGTGTGTCTGTAAAATGTGTATAGTGTTGTTGTTTTTTTGAGACAGGGTCTCATGTAGTTGTGGCAGGCCTTGAACTCCTGATCCTCCCAATTACTAAGGTTATAACCAAACTCGACTACACTTAGCTTATATGTTTTTTCCTATTCTGTGTGTTTGTGGTATAAGTACACGTTTATATTGGTGTGTATATGTGTATGAGTGTGTATACATGTGTGCGCTATGCATTGTGGAGGCCAGGAATCGATGTCAGGTGTTTTCTACTATTACTGTTCACTTGATTTTCTGAGACAGGGTCTTTCATTGAATCTGGAGCTCACTAGTTTGGCTGGAAGAACTCCGAGTGTCTGCCTGTCTCTACCACTCCAGCACTGAGATTAAAGGTATATACCACCTTGCCCAGCTTCTTATTATTACAGGATGCTGGAGATTAGGTTCGGGTCCCCACACTTACACAGCAAGGCCTTTATTAGCTGAGCCAGTCCTCTGGTCCCCAGCTTACAGTTTTTGTTTAACTGATACCTGCAGATCCGTCTGTCTTGGCAGTGCAATAGTTGGTCAGAATCTAGCTGGAGTTTCTTGTGAGCTCGGTGTGAAGGAGGAGCTCTTTCAGTAGAAGGCCTTAGACTTCCACAGCTCAACTGAGCCAGTCACAAATTTGAACACGTGAGAAATGTTACAGTTTTGGGTTCCTGTTGCTTTCTGAGAACAGAGGACTTTGTGCTCTTAGATGCTGAGAGCTTCCAAAGCACTTGGCTCACAGTAAAACTGCCATAAAGCAAGTCCCCTTCAACTAAATGGCATGCTTTATAAAGTTTCTCAAAAGTTCTTTATTATTTATTTATTTGTAAACTTAAAAGGGATTTATTACTTGTGTATGTGCGCATGTGCACGCAACATGCCACAGTAAACATGTAGAGGTCAGAACACAGCCTGTAAGAGTTGGTTCTCTCCTTCCACCATGCTGGTCCTGGGGCTCAAACCCTGGTTGTCAGTCTTGGCTGCAGGCACTGTTACCCACTGAGAGATCTGGCTGGCCCCATTTCCTACTGTTCTGATGTTATTTCATCGTGTATACATACACCTCCATACATACATATGTGATCTAACATACACATGCATGTAAAGTGGCTCTCAAAAGGCTATGTGCTGTGGGCTTTGTCACTGGTTGGGGGGTGTTGTTTTAGCATTTTCCAGAAACTTTAGGAAACAGAGCCTAGTGGAGGAGTAGGTCACTAAGGGGTCCTTGTAGATACCTTTTCCCTGGCTTCTTCCTGTCTTCCTGTCTACTTCTTGTGTGCCACAAGGTAAGGTGACCTCTCCTCTGCAAGCACTGACACTGCCATGATATCTCTCCAAGCAATGATGGCTTGAACCCGCTGGGTCTCAGTTTCATTTCTGTTGCTGTGATACAATCCCCTGACTAAAGCAGCTCTAAAGAAGAAAGGTTTCATTTGTTTACAGTTACAGATCACGGGTGATCAGTAAAGCAGTAACTTGAAGCAGCTAGAATATATCATAGCCACTGTCAAGAGCAGAGAGATAAATGCATGGTTACCTACTGCCCTGCTCACTCTTCCTGCCATTACACAGGACCCAACCCCAGGGAATGATGCCGCCCACAGTGGGATCAAGCTTCTCACATCCATTAAGATCAGCAAGACAATCTTCCACAGGCAAACCTGCTCTAGACAGATTCTCTTTATGTCTCTCTTCCCAGGTAATTCTACACTGTGTCAAGATGACAAGATGAAACTTTGGTTCTGAAACTCTGAACCAAAATAAATCTTTAAATTGTTTATCTTAGGTATTTTGCTGACAGAGACAAAAAGCTAACTAAGAACACAATCCATATCTGTAGGCACACTCATACACTCAGACATGTAATAAACTTAGGAACATAAAGTAAATGTATTAACTGAACTTTTAGAATTTACATTCATGATCGAATTTAAATAATTCATGATTTAAAATAGTCATCATATTTATGATAAACACATGAGCTGGGTTCGGAGAACCCGTAGTGACTCATTCATGGTTTCTGCACTCCAATTCCTCACTGTCGTGTGGAGAAGGTCATGGCTATATAGCTAATTACACTAGAAGTACATACAGTGTTTCCTAGGCTGGACAGGACTCAGACAAGCATTGGGCTGTAGTCTCCAGCAGTGGTACGGACAGAGTCAGGGATACATCTGAGTCTTCCTTTGCCCTTCCTTTCTTAGGCCCCAGGGAAGCGATTTGCCTTCTGTGGCTGTGATAACACACCATGACCAAAGCAACAAGGAGGAGGAGAAGGGGGTTTATTTCATCTTAGTCCATCGTCAAGGGAATCCAGGGGCAGGACCTGAAGGCAGGAGTCGAAGCAGATACGGAGGAATGCTGCTTGCTGGCTTGCTCAGCTTCCCTTTTTATACTGCCCACACGCACCTGCCCTGGCAAGACACCTCCCACCTTGGGCTGGACCCTCCTCCATTAAATAGCAATTTAGAAAATGCCTCAGAGACTAGCCTGATCTGGGCAATTCTTCATTTTGATTTCATGTGTGTGTTTTGCCTGAATATAGAGAGTCAGATAACCTAGAACTGGAGTTACAGGTGACTATGAGCCACCATTTGGATAATGGGCATCGAACCTGAGTCCTCTGGAAGAGAAGCCAGTGCTTTTAACCACTGAATCATCTCTCCAGCCCTGATCTGGGCAAATCTTCAGTTGAAGTTGTCTCCAGGTGACTCTGGTGTATGTCAAGTTGACAAAAACAAAGGAATACCCTAAAGGGAGAGAAGAGTCAGCTGTGAATTAGATAAGGACCAGGGGTGTGGAGCTTTTTGGTGGGGTGCTTACTGCCCAGGAGGTGGGAGGAGAAAGGGAAGGGCCAAAGGAGCAGAAGTCAGAGCTGGTCTGGCAGGGACATTCTGCAGTATTCCTTGTTCCCAAGCTGGACAAACCAGGGGTGGAAGAGACTGAGGGACACCTCCCTCAACATTTCAGAAAGGCCTGGAGTGTTGGTGGAAGAATTCCCTTTCCTATGGTGTGGGGCAAAATCCCACAAAGCACCATCAGTGTGATGATGGAGAACACAGTGAGGACATTCTGCCAAGTCCCTCCTGATTCCAAACAACCCTGCCACCCTCTTTAAAGCCCATTTCAAAAGTGTATTTCCTTCCCCCTTAAAGACTGAAAACTTTGAGGACCAGAAACCTCAGGCAGAGAGAACCCGGTATGTTGGCTTGGAGACCAGCTGACCAGGCCTGATCTGGGCCTGCCCTGGTGTGACTGCACCTTCCTACAGTTTCCTGGGCCTGTGCTGACTTCCCAGCATGCAAATGAAATCCACAAAGGGCCTCTTCCTGCTCACAAAAACAATGACCCTGCAGGAAGCAAGATAGAGTAATACATTTATTTTTATTTATTAAAGGAAAACAACCAACAAAAGCCCTCTTCACCCCGCTTCCTGGGTAATTAACAGATGTCTGCACGTGGTCAAGACCGGGTGGGTCATTGGCCAAGCGGGAAGTGACCTGGAGCAGGAAGTATTAGAGGAGAGAAAAAACAAACAGTCTAGAACTCTAGCTTGATGTCGGCAGAAAAGTGCGTTGGCACGATTCACATTACACCGGCTCTGAAAACCTGCTTTGAAGCCTCAGTTTGGTACCCAGTGAGTCCCAGTAAATGCCTTGGCTCTGGCTGGTTGCTTTTACTGTACTTCTCTTGGAATCCGTATCTGGGATGCTGTATGTAAAAGGAAGCGTTTTCTGATGTGAGAAATTAATTGGGCTGGGATTAGAATAGCAGTTTCCGAAGTGAGGCCTCAGCACTCTGGAATTGGATGTGAGAAGAGCAAGAGTTTAAGACCAGCCTGGGCAACATGGCAAAACCCCATCTCATAAAAACAAACCAACAACAGTAGAAGTCAAGCCTGTGTAGCAGGTTCGTGAAGGCAGAGTATGTAGTCAGCATTTTTACTCTTTGTCTCAAGCATGGAAAACCATGTATGGGTACCAGTACTTACTCGCTATCCTAAACTGTGCTAATATTTAAAGATAAAAGACTAGGACAAAGACATTTTCCCTGATCCTAGCAAAGATTCAGTAAATGAGAGCCCCAATCTCTGTCTGTCTGTCTATCCATCCTTTTTTATTTTTGTAATCTATGTATGTTCTATCTCCTATGTACCCATCTGCGTTTCTTCCAATCTATTATCTATCATCTGTATGTTACCTGTCAATCACCTTTCAAACTTCCTCTTTGCTTTCTTTCCCCCTTTCCTTCCTGTGTTCATCCCACCCCCCCATCCCTAAGAGTATATGCACATGTGTATACAGTATGAATTTCTGTCTATGTCTGTGAACATTCTTTGGGTTCAATGTCGAGAAAGAACTACCTTAGTTTCTTTCCTTTTTCTGTGATGAAATGTCTGGTAAGAAGCAGCAGGAGAGAAGAAGGTTTCTTTTAAAGTTTATCATGGTACAGAACTTACGGTGATGGAAACCTGTGGCTGACTCAGCACGTCTTGATGGATCAGGAAGTGGAGAGCACAGGATGTGGGACAGGACTGCCCATCTACAGGCCCACTCATCCAGGGACCCACTTCCTCCCACTGAGCCTACCTCAGCCTACCTCCTAAGGGTTTCATAACTCCTCCAAACAGACCACGAGCTGAAAACTAGGTGTTCAGACAGAAGCCTGGAGGGACATTTCACATTCAAGCTATCACAAGGGATACGAAGTGACCCCGCTTGTGATGGGTTGGGAAATGAAGAACTCTTACACTGTGTCTATTCAGTGTTGGGGCATGTGACCAATGTGGCATGGTCTGAGACCATGGTCTTGTAACAAATGTGTCTCCAAGGCACAGGGATAGGAGCTTGACAGAGATAGTCTGCTGACTGCAGTAGTGGCATGAACTCTACAGAAGTCTTTAAAGTAATCTACTTCAAATTTACTTCTGACCTATCAATGTGGCTGTTTGATTTAGAGCTCTGTGCTCAGATCCCCGCAGCCTTTTAAACGCCAGGTGGACATGACAACCTTACGTTCAGTGCTGGGAAGGCAGCAATGGGAATGCCAGGAGCAAGCTGGCTCGCTTGACAAGCCAGAAGAGCAAACTCCGGGCTGAGAGACCCTGCCTCCAAGAGTAAGGTGGACAGTGACTGGGAAAGACCTCCGATAGCTCCGCTGTAGGCCTCCACTGGCACATGTACACATATGTAGGTTCACTGCACACAAGCTCACAGGAGTCTAAGAACTAGGAATGATTTGGGAAAGAATGTGTTAACTCCCAGGAGCTCTTGATTTCTGACTGTCAGGATTTTATTTTACACGCGAGCCATGTCTGCACTTTCTGCGTTATGAAGTTCAGGAGTGGAAGGGGAAGGGCATCTTTAGGGGCCTGGGGCTTGTTTGGGGGGACAGGTGAATACAATGTCAAACACAGGTGCCTTCTCAGCTAAATACAGCGTGGAAAGAACCAAGACAATGTCTGCCAAACACAGTAAAATTGGTTCTGTTAAAGCCATCCATGAGACTGGCATGGTGCATGCCTGGGATCTCAGTTCTTAGGAGACAGGGGCAAAAGGATCAGGAGTTCAAAGCCGGCCTGGGCTACATGAGATCCAATTTCAAAAATACAAAATAAAAATTTTTATAAAATCTGCCACCTTTCCTCTCTACACACACTTTCCATTGTGAAGATAGCTTACCCTAGAGCAAAGCTTCTAGCCAGAGTCTGGGTTTTCTTATATTCATAGATTCATAGCTATACTGGCAGGGTCAGTGGCCTAAAGGGCCCTGGTGGCTGTGTGGATAGAGGAAGGACTCTGGGCTTCCTGGCAAGGTGTCTCCTCAGGTACAATGACCTTATCTGCCCTCTGCAGATGGTGGCAGGAAAATCAACGCTGGTAGCACCTGGGGGTGGCATTGGAGGCTGATCAAGCCTGCTTGAGAGAGAGAATGGGGTTGTTTGATCTTTCCGCACAGAACAGCCAAGCCAGGACATGGCCCCTGGGAGAGGTTTGATTCTGGTAAACAGCAGAACTTTCATTTTGCTTTTTCCCAGCGATACATTTCTGAATTATCACTGGAATGAGGTCTGATAGGGTCACCCAGACTGAGCCTCTCTTGCCTTTCAGAGAGCCATCCCCTAAGCTGTGACTCAATTCTGCCAGGTTTCTCTCTCTGCTACTGATCCAGGGTATGGCACACGCGCTCCCCTCCCCACCGTGCATTAGCCCCATTGCAGTTCTCTCTCTCTCTCTCTCTCTCTCTCTCTCTCTCTCTCTCTCTCTCTCTCTCTCTCTCTCTGTGTGTGTGTGTGTGTGTGTGTGTGTGTGTGTCGCACTCACCTGTGAGGCCACATGTGTAGGCCAGAGACTGAAGTCAACTGTCTTCTTCTTTCAGACTCTCCCCTTTATTTTGAGGGGCAGGGTTTCTTGTTGGACTCACTGATTTGGCTCAGCTGCCTGGGCAGTGAGTCCCTGAGACCTACCTGTCTCTGCCTCTCAGGACCAGAGTTATGGTGATGTGCCCACATCTCAGCTGTTACATGGGCAGTGGAAATGCAAACTTAGATCCTTACATCTGTGTAGCAGCTGCACTCAACCCACTGAACCATCTCTCCAGCCCCCTCTATCATAACTATTTTATCATGTGCTATGGGACTTGAGGTTCTGTGAGGCTGAGATGGACCCAGGCTGAAGTGACAAATGGATAAGAGTGCCTTCCTCCTGCCGCGCAACAGAAAGATGTGGGCTTTAACCTCATGGGAGGTTCTTAATTGCGCAAGTCACGTCCCCTGTATCTGAGAGCTTAATGATTTTCCACTTTTGCTCTCGCCCAGTATCAGTGAGTCTTTGAATCCGACTTATCTCAGGCTGACATTAGATAGCACATTGACATCAGAGGAACATGAACTGGTCATAGATTTGCTGGCTAGTTTTGTCAGTTTGACACAAACCATGTGATAGTGATAGAGGAATTGTCTCCACCAGATTAGCCTGTAGTCAAGTCTATGGAGCATTTTCTTGATTGACTGATGTAGGGTGGGACAGCCCACTGTGGTTGGTGCCTCCCCTGGGCAGGTGATCCTGGGTTGTATAAAAAAGTTGCCTAATCAAGGTGAGTAATCAGGAGGGAAGGAGATGCCTGCAAGCCCGAGAATAGCATTCCTCCATGGCTTTGGCTTAAGTTCCTGCCTTCAGGTTCCTGCCCTACTTGAGTTCCCACCCTGACTTCCCTCGGTGATACACATGTAAGCCAAACAAATCCTTCCCTCTCCAAGTGACTTTTGGTCACTTTTTGTTTTGTTTGTTTATCATGGTAATAGAAAGCAGAATTTGCAAAACCAAGTGACCAAGATCTTAACCCCTCTCTTTAAGATTGGCATCTCATGCTTTCCCACACAGCTATGCATCTTTCACACCTGTGTACCCTCTGGACCACTTCCCCTGACTTCCACATGTCATCACAGCCATCAACCCATAGCTCAGAAGTTAGGTTTCTGTAGGAAGGTTTCCCATATCTGATGATGCTCATCTTTCATTGCTTTGACCAAATACAAGAAATGATTTAAAGGCTGTAGGGTTTTTGGCTTATGAATTCAAAGTTTTCAGTCAACCATAGTGGGAAGCTGTGGCAGAACATGGCTGCTCACCTCACAGAATCCAGGAAGGAGAGAACAGTGAATTCTAGGGTCTCGTTTTCTTACCTTTGTGTGGGTTCCAGAGATCAAACTCCAGACCATTATCTGCTGAGTCATCTTGTCAGCCCATCTTTAAATCATTAATGTGTAAAATATGAGAAACCACTTACAGGCTGTCAATGAGCAAGTCAGTGGGTCTGTTCTACAGGTGTTGTCCTATCACCATAAACACACAAATCTGAAAATCTCACTGAGATGCCCTTCCCCCTGCACATGTGGGTGGTCCTGTAGGTCAAGCTGGCCTTGAACTTGAACTCAGTAGCTGGGGATGAACTTAACCTCCTGATCCTCCTACCTCCCCTCCCAAAATACTGAGATTACAGGTCTTCTGTGCCGCCGTGCCCAGCTTTAAATTTACAAAGCAATGCCATGTCATTTGTGATCCCATTCTATTGTTTGAAGCCATAAAATAGCATGTTGATTCATTTTCCAAGTGACTACAGAATATGGAAAATTGATTTGCTGACGTGTATGTGAATCCTGTTACCTGGGTCAGGCATATCTTCATGAAAAGGATTCCGTTCACTCAATGGTTCTCATTCTGTTGAGTGCACACCACAAGGGTCACTGAGGGCCCCACTGAGCATACACCTCATCTATAGAACAATTGTGTCTTTCTCTGGCTGGGCTCCCCAGGCCCGCCTTCTCTTTCAGTGAACTTGATGAGGTCATTCCTCAGTGCCTATCTTGCTTTTAGAGGTGTGATGGATTGCATGAGTTATCTATGGCTGTATACTAGTTATCTCAAACTTAGGGTCTTAAGACAGCATAGATGGCTGGAGAGATGGCTCAGCAACTAAGAGCAGATACTGCTTTGGTAGAGGATCTGAGCTCAGTCCTCAGCACCCACAGCAGGCAACTCATGACCACCTATAACTTCAGCTCTAGGAGACCTGATGGCCTCTGGCCTTCTAAGGTACTTGCACCCATATGCACACCATTCCCCCATATAAACATAAATATAGATATGAATAAATTGCAAAAGTTGCAGCACACACCTCTAAATTCCTGGGGTTTGGAAAGCTGTGTATGGCTCAGCTGGGCTCTCTAGCTCACGGCCCTTCAGAAGGCTGCTGGGAAGCCAGGCTTGTAATACCTCACCCCAATCTTCATTCGGAGGTGATTCACTTCCAAACTCACCCACAGGGCCGTTGGCAAGTTCAGTCAGCTGGAGGCCATTGTTGACTTCATGATACTTGGACCTCTACATGAGCAACTTACCCACAGCAGCTGACATCATCTTCCTGAGCAAAGAGATGGAGGGAGAAAGGGAGGGAGGGAGAGAGAGAATTTGAAGGATGGGTATTGACCTCATCTTAAAGTCACCTATTGCTTTTGTCACATTGTGTAAAAATCAGTTACTAGGGACTGGGAAGACCGCTCCTTCAGTCAAGTGCTTGCTTTGCAGACATGAGGGCCTGAGTTTGATCCCTAGAACCCACATTTCAGAAACCAGGCATGGTGGCAGGCACTTGTCATTCCTGCACAAGAAGGTGGCAACTCCAGGTGGGTCACTGGTCAGCTCACCTAGGCTTCTTGACATGTTGCAGGCCAGCAAGAGATCCTGCCTCAAAAGAGCAAGGCAGATGTTGCTTGAAGGATACCCAGGTTTGACCTTTTCACTCCACATTCTTGTACACACCCCTCCCTCCCTTCTCTCCCCCCCCCCGCACATTCATGCACACTCGCAAACACACTCACGCACATCCACTTGCTAGCTCCAGACTTTGAGAAGAGGTCGACTGACCAAGGGCATGGATACCAGAAGCTGGGGTCACCCCATGGTGATTAGCAGTAATTCCGAGGCTTGTGTGAGTGAGTCGGTGGACATAAACCTCAGGCACTCAGGAAGACGGTCTTCAATAAGATACATAACTTAAACTGAACACAGCTGTTCCATGTGAGACGGGCTAAATTATAGTTTTTCTATCTTTTAATTTCTTGGTTTTTGGTTTTGGTTTTGGTTTTTCAAGACAATGTTTCTCTGTGTTACAGCTCTAGCTGTTCTGGAATGAGCTCTGTAGACCAGGCTGGCTTCAAACTCAAAGAGACCTACCTGCCTCTGACTCCCAAATGCTGGGATTAAAGGTGTGCACCACCACTGCCTGACTTTCTTGGGTCTTTTAACTTTAAAAATTGTTCTAAATTTAGTATAAAAAAAGTTGTCCCTGACCCTACATGACTCCTGTCCAACGCGTTCTCCTTCCTCTCGCTGCAGAAAACCCTGAGCGAGCCGCTCTGTACTTCGTCTCTGGCGTGTGCATCGGCTTGTTCCTGACCTTGGCCGCCTTGGTGATGAGGATCTCCTGCCACACTGACTGCCGGCAGGGTCCCCGGAGGAGGTGCTTGCAGGACCAGGAGAGTAGCAGCGACAGCAGCGACAGCGAGGATGGCAGCGAGGACACAGCCTCGGACCTCTCAGTGCGCAGACATCGCCGCTTTGAGAGGACTTTGAACAAGAACGTGTTCACCTCTGCAGAGGAGCTGGAGCGCGCACAGCGGTTGGAGGAGCGTGAGCGCATCATCAGGGAGATCTGGATGAACGGGCAGCCCGAGGTGCCTGGCACCAGAAGCCTAAACCGCTACTACTAGGGCACAGTGTGGACCCCAGAATCTCTGCATGTCACCAGGAAAAAAGAGTGGGTTCTGCAGAGGCAGGGACGGTTTGCACAAGGGAAGCCAGCTCTGCTAATGTGTCTGGAGAGAAGCACGTGGCCGGCCTGCTTTCCCAAGGGCACGGGGGGTTGCTTTAGACTCTTACCTCTGGAGAAATAAACAACCCAGGCAGGAGCACCTGCCTTTCCAGACACCAACTTGGGAACACCAGCCCAACCTTTCTAGGTCTCGGAATGGTGCTGAGACTTCCTCTCCAACCACCTGACAAGCTGAAAGGATGGATGGTCCTTCCTACTTTCTGAGGCACTCAGAAGTTTGTGCAGACTTCCCGCTGTGTTTCCTTTACAAAAGGAAAAAAAAATCTCATGGCTGGAGAGCTGGGTGAACTTGACCCAGAAAATGCAATGGAAGTGGTTTGATTGAGATAGCATGATCTATGCTAATTATTTAAAGCTAATTTTTAAAATGAAAAAAAAAATCGTGGCAACCTCTGCATTTTAACTGACACCTCAGGGATTAAAATCCTATTGTTTAGTCTGTTTCCCACCTCATTCATAAAAATGAATAGAATTTACTGCATTATGAGATGTTTTGGTGACTTAGGATAACATCAATAACCTCAAAGGATAAAGGGTTTTATTTTTTAGTTGTTTATAAGATATGTATTGACAAGTGTGTTTGAAAATGCTGCATAAAAACAAGCTGTGTGCCCTTCCAGTTTGGAAAGAAGAAAAGTCATGACTTCAGAGACTTGTGCTATTTAAATAATATTTTGTTTTTTAAAAAAGCAGTTTGGATTTCCAAGAAATGAATGGAAACCAGAGGTGAGGATGAAAGCCAAAATTAAAATGGTATCTAAAATAAGCATTCCATGAGTGTCTTCTTTTGCTTCATGTCTTTCTGTGTGGTCACACATAAGCCTCCATGATCACTCTTCTGGATGGTGTGGGCAAGTATGGCCTCTACAGGACCCCTGAAGGATTGGAATTAAAGACAACCCTCCTCAGTGATAAGGGCTCATTGTGTTGGGTACAGGTTATGGCTGAGTTATTGTTAAGCAGATAAAGGAACTGAAGATTTACCTAAGGCAAAGATAAGATAGTGACTCCACCCCCATTCCCTGGTGGGGAGAAGCTGGTGAGGAGGGAAAGCAGGCAGGCCCTAGGGAAGGATGGGAAGAAGACTACCATATTGGAAACCAGGTGACAGAATGTGGTTCTCAATCTGTGGGTCCTGATCAAATATCCTGTGTATCAGATATTTATATTATGATTACGGTTTGTAACAGTAGCAAAATTATAGTTATAAAGTAGCAATGAAATAATTTTAGGGTTGACACAGTTCTAGGGCGTAATAAACAGGAACCTAGAGGTCTGTCAGGGGCCTCCCCTCTCTTGCCATGAACTAGGACCATTATTGAGTCCAGTTGCATGATCCAGAACCTTCTTAGTCGGAGGGCTCCTCTGTGCATTGCCTTATCACCACACCTAAGAGATGGGCAGGAAGCTCTGCCGTGGAGTGTGTAGCATTTGGGGAATTCATTGTCAGTCACAGAGGCTAAAATCTAGCTGCATGCTCACAATCTCCAGTCGCCAAGGGCCTATACAGTTTGCCTGAGATTCTCTGTGGCAAGTCTGATTATACCATTGAGATTAGCTTCTTTTGGCCAATAATGAGTGCTAAAGTAAGTCAGTCACGATGTACATCCTTATCATTTGAGTCCCCCAGGACCAATCACAAGGATCACTCCATTTCCCAGGCTTAGATTTACATCTTTGGTCTTGGTCTCCATCTTTTAGAAAAATGGAATAGTCAGTATCTACCTTCATCTCCAGGAGGTACCCGAGCTGATCACAGGGGAGGTTCTGACCCTTGCTAGACAGAGGCTTAGCAGGGCTCTGGGATGTGCACATTGCTATCCCAGGGCTCGATGAATTATCTTCATACACTTTCACCATGTCCGTGATGTTTCCATCACTGGGGTGGCAGAGACACTGTCGAAGGCACAAGAGATACTGGGCAATAGTTTAACCTGCAATTTTACTTTCATGTAACAAGAACTTCATTTTTTTAAGAACTGTCCAGTTCCATATTTTAGGTTTAGATTTATAACACAGTTCCTTATTTTAGTTTCTGTACAAGTCATCTGTGTTTATAATAGAGAGATACCCAACTTAAGAGGCTTTATTGGTGTAGAAAACTCAAAGGGCAAAGCTGGATCTAGCTTCAGGGATGGCTGGGTTCAGAGACTCCCCACCAAGAGCTTGGCTTCCTCTAGCTGGGCTTGATCTCTTTGTTTCTGCTGCAGCTGCAACTGTACCACACTTGTGTTGACTTAAATGCTAAGCTTCTACCCAGCACACAGGGAATGGCTGTATGCTCATGTGTGGGGGGAAGGGGAGACGGAGAGAGTATAGAAGGGCTGTATTGGCCACAATTATAGATCTCTAATCTGTAAATCTACTGAGAAGTATCTGCTGACAAAAGTCTGGAAAAACTTTTTGGAAATGTAAGTGTCTCAAGTTCCCCAGAAAGCCTCTTTAGATGTAAGGCAGAACCCATCCCCCTCCCGTAGGTGCCTTTTCCTGAGTTGAGCCGCAGAGGTAGGTAGCTACTGTCAAATTCATGACTCATTCAGACCCACTGTCCTGAGCCACTGCCATTGTCGGAGTGTGCTGTGGGCGCCTGTAGATTTGCAACAATCCAGTGTAAGACACAGGGAACGCCTCATTGCATGGTAGCCAAGGATGATGGTACCTAGCTGTATAACGTGCCCACCAGTGAGATTCCATAGAATTCACGAGCTTAAAAATGCTGTTTTTCAGTCATTAAGTTCTGAGGGATTTTGCTACACAACAGACAACTGTATACTTTCATGCTACAGCTCAATGTTCCTTCTAGACTCAAATGGAAATTTAATTGCTATGGAAACCGTGCTGAGAAACAGACACCATATGAGGTGCTAGGTCACGAGGGCCCTCTCCTTATGGATGGATTAGTACCGTCACGTCACAGAGACAGTGAATTCGCTAAGATGGGCTTGATGTCTCTCTTTTGCCATGTTACAATGCACTGAGAAAGCCGTCACCAGAAACTGGGGATGTAGCTCAGGGGATGTCCCCTCACTCTTTCACTTCCAAGTCTCTTGTAAGTGACCAAAAAAATCATTAGGCCACACTTGCCTTCCCTGGGGGAATACCCTCCCTATACTTTAGCAAGTGACAAATGGCCCCTTAACCAAAGGCAGGAGAACCGTTAACAGCTCCTCCTCTCCTTTCTTGAACACCCCAGGTAACTAATTAGCAAGTTTTCTAAGATTTACCACGGACTGTGGTAAATCATGGTCAAGCCTTCTAACAATTATCACATATACTGTGTTAAATCGTAGTCATCAACTTGACTAGATAGATGGACACTTAGAAAACCTGAGTCATGGTGGAGGACTTTGCTGAGTATGTCTGAGAAGGTGTTTTCAGAGAGGATTGGCAGGTGGGTCGTGGCCAGAGTGGGAAAGCCATCTATTACATTTCGACCCCAAATGGGCAAGCCTGCCAGTTCATACACGTATACCCGCTCAGCCCATTCTGAGCAGCTGTCACCTCACATAGACCCCTTGACCTTCAGTGTGGACTGGGAGCAGTGGCTCTCCAATGGGCTTCCCAGCCTGAAATTTTACAATTAGACCTTGTTCTGAGCTTTCTAGGTTCTTAGATTAGCAGCTATTGGGTTTGACACTTTTGTGCCCCAGCTGAAGTTAACTGATGTTCATAAGACATTTTTATCTAGTATTTTTTTTAAAAAAAAAAAAGAACTCACATTAGATTCAAAGTCAGCTTGTTTTGACAGTCATCTCTCTGTGAGGATTGTTTTCTAATTTATTTATGTATTGTCTCTCTTGTATTCTAGCATTTATTTGCATGTATATGTATCTGGAATTCAACAGTGTTGAAATTGTATACATCCAGCCAGTCTGCCCCATCCCCATGGCTGCTGTGTGTGCTCCACTCTGTCCCCATCTCCATGGTGATTGTGTGAGCTCCACTCTGCTCCCATCTCCATGGTGATTGTGTGAGCTCCACTCTGCTCCCATCTCCATGGTGATTGTGTGTGCTCCATCCAGCATGCACTCATCTGAATGGCAGCTCTGAAACAATCTGAACATCTCAACTTGGTTTTCTTAGTCTGCCCTGAGTAGAACAAAACTAGCCTCATGTCTTAAGTATTTCTTCATCTTCTCAGTCCATTCTGTGACTGCACAAAATGGAAACAAACACCTCTGAAGAGTTCTGGGTAAACAAGGGGTTTATCTTACCATTGTCAGCCTAAATCAGCCTTTCTGGATCAGCATATATCATTTCCTGGCTCTAAACATTGAGTTTAATACTGTAAATGCTAGCATCAAGCCTATCAGCCTTTATGGAATAGATGGTCTCTCTAGGTCCTCTGGTATATTTCCATCATAACTTTACATTATTGCTAAGTTATTGCTTTATTGATAAGTGTAAATTTGAAAACTGACAACTGTAAGTTTAAAAGTACAAATTGCTTTTCTTTTTAAACTCTTGTATGGAAATATCTTCCTTCCTCTAGATAGGTCAAATGTTCCCATTGCTTCCCCATGGTTTCCAGAACTTTCTGGCTGTATGAGATTTGTGATTTTTATGGACTTGTCTTAATACTCTGTACTCTGAGCCCCTGACAATGAACCATATTGTATGTTGGTGCAAAGAACACATCTCTCAATGCAAAGAGGATAAGAGATGATTTATTCTGGAACCGGATTTGAGGGACCGTAGCCTGGAAACACACTTAGGTTACTCCAACATAAAAGTGGTTTCATGAAGTTTTAGGGTAGCTGAAAAAAGAAAGCCATCCATCAATCAAGGCTGTGCTGCCAAATTTTTAATGTCACCTTGACCCAAACTCAAGTCATCTGGGGAAAAGAAACCTCAACTGAGAAAACAACCCCACCAGACTGATCCTTGCGTAAGCTCGGGCCATGTTTTCTTGATCGATGGTTGAGGTGGAAAAGTCCAGTTCATTGTGGGTGCTGTTACCCCTGGGCTGGTGGTCCTGGGTTCTATAAGAAAGCAGACTGAGGAAGCCATGAGGAGCAAGTCAGTAAGCAGCATCCTCTATGGTCTCTGCATCAGCTTCAGCCTCCAGGTTCCTACCCTGACTTCCCTCAGAGATGAGCAGTGATGTTCTCTGTAAGCTGAAATAAGCGACACCGCCTCCCCACTCCCAGCTGTTTATGGTCCCAGTGTTTCATCACAGCTGTAGAGACTCTTAGGCTAAGATAGTTTAAATACATTGGTGGAACATCAAGTGGCACTTACAGCGCAGCAGAGGAATCTCAGGTCTGAATCTCTTCAGATACTATCTGATGACTCAGCATTTTGGTGAGCGGGCTTAGGGTTGGGTCAAGTTTTAATGCATTCCAACGTTTTTTTTTTTTTTTTATCTGCAGTTCAGATGCTACACCTTGCTAGGAGCAAGGTGTTAGGTGACACACAGGTGAGACAAAGAATAACTGGTAGGCTAGTGATTGAGCAAGATACATTGTAATTAGGCCCTGGTTCTGCAACATTCCAATCTCTCCACAGTCATTGACGTTGATCAGCCAGCCTTTGCAGCCAACTTCTTTTCAGTAATTCTCAGTCATAGCACTCAACTCTATGTTTTCAGTGTACACACTGGACCCACCTCAGAGTAGTACCTCCTTCAGTATCGCTGCCGTGCTTGTGTGCGTCCGTGTGTGCGTAAGACATGGTTTGTGTGTGTGTGGTGTATAAGACATGGTGTGTGTGTGTGTGTGTGTGTGTGTGTGTGTGTAAGACATGGTGTGTGTGTGTGTGTGTGTGTGTGTAAGACATGGTATGCGTGTGTGCGTAAGACATGGTGTGTATGTGTATGTGTGTGTATAAGACATTGTGTGTGTGTGTAAGACTTGGTGTGTGTATATAAGACATGGGGTGTGTGTGTGTTGAGACATGGTCTTTCTGTTCTGCTCAGGCCAGCTTCGCACTCCCAAGTGGCTGGAAACATAGGTGCACAGCACTGTACCTGATGACATACTTTTGAACTACTGAAGTGATGAGTAAAGTCTCAGAGCCCACGGGCTACAGTTTTCTGCAGCATTGCTGCTCCATAGAGTTGGGACAGGGGTTGTTTCTGGAGGTCACGGACATCTGTTTCATCTATCTCTATCCATTCTTTAGCTGCTAACAGTTCTTTACGTGGTTCAAATTTGGATACCCCTTGTCTTTTTCTACGTGAACCGAGATGCCTGTGGGGTGGGGCTGTCAGCTGGAAACATCCTCCGATTTCAGTTCTATTTGGAGAGTCTTTAAAAATTCTTTGGAGCTTAATTAGTAACCCATTAAGTCCAATTAGTGCTGACCGTGTGCTACCGGGTGTGAGGCCATCCACTGAGACACAGGGGCTACCAACAGCCACAGCCTAGAGGAAACTGACCCTCCCTTTCCAGCAGCCATCAACTGTCAGGAACTCCTCAGCCGAGGGTGGGGCTTGATGAATTTTTGGCTGCATTGATCTGTGCAGATAACCACAGCCACTGTGAGCTAGCAAGTGCAAAGGTCCTCTCACGTCCAGAAGACGGGACTCACAGCTCCCATTCCTGCATCCCCGGGCTCTGCATTCTTTTCACTCCTCTCCCTGATGTTCTATGCCTTGGGTGGGGTCTAGAATCCGAAGGGAGAAGCTATCCTTCAGCTACAGTGGTTTAAGTGTAAGCTCGCTGATGACCAATAATTAAGCTCTTTAAACTGAACAAAGAAAGGGAGCCGTCAAAAGCTTGACTTCTGGGAGTCGCCTCGTGAATCTACATAAAGTCCTATCTACCATCCCTGATAGTCCTGCTTTCCAGACCGTCTGTCTTCCCTATCTAGTCTGAGGCATTTGACCCCTAGACACGTCCAGTAATTTTTTATTGAGAAACAAGCATTATTCGCTCCCCAGAAGAAACCATGAGATTGAAGCCTGTTTTGTTTTTGTTTTTTCCTATGATCCGTTTCTATTTTGTTTTCTTGTGTTCAATCATAGACAGACACTTGGGCCCCTGATGGAGCATGGAAGTGAAACACAGCCTTCACTTTCAGCTCCCATTAGACAAATCAACTGGAGTCTCTGCAGGGGTAAGGGCGTCTAAGAAGAAAGATAGCTCTGCTTTAGATATTCGGCAGTCAGTTCAGACTCACAATAATAAGGTCCTTCCATAGGGGAAAAAAAAATCAGAAGATTAACCAAAATCTTCTTTTATTATCTTAAAACCATGTACATATTGCCAGTCTTCTCATGGATAGAGTCTCCTGCATCACACCTTCTTATGTCATCAAAGCAGATGCATGCTTCTTAAAAAGAAGAATGGCGGCCACCACTCTGGTTGGTTGACCACACTCCAGTGAATGGTTCCATAGCCGTGAGTATATGGGCAACACAAATTGGGCTTCATGGCTTATTGTTTTTAAAAAAGAAGACACACACGTGGGGGTGGAGGTGGATCTTGTAGGAGTGGAGGTAGATCTGATGAACATACATTATATGAATCTCAAAGAATTAATAAAAATAGGATATTAAAAATAACTTAATAGGAACTGATCTCATTAAAGACAAAACAAACAAAATGATAGCCGTTGAGGTCAAGATCCCCAGAAGACAGGCATTAGAGTGCAGGTGGAATCCAGGGAAGACATTCCTTCGTGAACTTCTAGAATGGAAAGGTGAATTTGTGAATCAGGAACTGTAGTAGTTTGAATGGAAAATGTCCGCCATAAGCGCAGGCATTTGAACACTTGCTCCCCAGCTGTTGGTGCTGTGTGGGGAAGCTTAGGAGGCACGGCCTTGCTGGAGGAAGCGCATCACTGGGGGTAGGTGGGTTTAAAACCTCACCCTGCTGCTGTTCACACTCTCTGCTTCTGGATCTCTGAGCTTCCTGCTCTAACCCAGGCCTGCTGCCTGCTGCCTTTCCTCCCTACCACGAAGAGCTCTTATCCCTTTGGAACTGTAAGAAACAATAAACTATGTATCCCATAAGTCACTTTTGGTTGTTTGGATTTATTATAGCAACAGAAAAGTAATGAATTCAGGACCTTCGGTAGGAAGGGGATTCATGGACACAAACCTTTTCTCTTTGTGCTGCCACCTTCACTTGGGAGGAGTAAGCTTTCACTTGTCTGTTCTGGAGGGACAGATAGAGGCTCCAGGCGGATGTTCCAACCTTCTTGATAATTCCTCTTGAATGTGAGTCAGAAAGTAAACAAGGCATCTACAAGTGACAGAGCAAGAGGACAAAAACACTTAGCTGAGCCACGTGCTCCTTTAAAGCAGTATTTTAAGAAGCTTATGGAGCAGAACCCAGCGAAGGTCAGCGCATGGACTGAACTCAACTGTCACCTGTTTGTGTGGCTTGCAAGCAAAGGATGGTGTTCACATGTTCAAATAGTTACATTTCAGATGGTTGTACAGGGAGCTAAATTTTGTAGATGCACTCTTCAGGCATGTACAGGAAAGGTGTGGGGTCTGTAAGAGGGCTCAGCAGGTAAAGGTGTGTCAACGCAAGCCTGATGACCTGCATCCATGTACAGACAGAAGGATAAAATGACTCCATGATGTTGTACTTTGACTTCCACATGTACACCATGACTAGAGCGCCCTCCCCCATCATGCACGCATGC